>CM076580.1:482555904-482948384 GCA_034641835.2 Pinus albicaulis
CTAGACAACCTGCCTCCACTGCGCAATCCTTGCTGATAGCAATCCTTGAATGAATGCAATCTCGCCTGCCTTGAATGCACAATCCTCATGGGCAAATCCAATGTGTGTTTGGTTGCAAATGTGCAACCGAATAATGTTACAACTGATAGTTTACTTCCCTTTCACCTAGAACTCAACTGGGTCTCCACTGGATCTGACATGCATGCAGTTAATAATAGTAAATATTCATTTGTATGTGAGACCACTGATTGTGAATTAATTAATAATTAATTCACTTGATCTCTCACTAGTGTATCTTCAGTTACAACTAGCATAACTGAGTTAAACTACTTTACAACTTGCACAACTGCACTGCCAACTATGTTACGACTTCAAATCACGATGTTACAACTAAGTCAACCGGCATGTCCCACCAACCAACCACTTAACTTGAAATTCCTTTAGCTAGTTGATTTGCCACTTTTGTTAACTATTTCCAAGTGCTCATTGAGAATATATTATAGTTTATTATCCAACTAATATTAAGGGATAATAATAGTAGACATGAATCTATAAATAGACATGCATTATATAAATAGATTATGCACATAAATCTATAAAGAAACATACACCTAAAAATAGCCTGAGGCTCCATTCTAGTGTAGGTGCTTAATTTTCACTAGGATCTTCCTGTTGAATCTCAACCAGATTGTGAACTGGTGGTGTTATTCGAGGGTTGAGCCATTAACTGACCAACTGCCCTGATATCTAGCAGATCCAGCTTTGTTACTATATTTTCATTCAGTTTAGTATTTGAGGAACTGTCTTATATTTTTGGGACAATCAGGTCGCCATAATTTATTGGTATGTTAAGTTATGTTATTCGTGTAAAGACGATTTTGTATAAGTATGGCACAGCTAGGAAGAACCGGGGGATCTTATTTTATTTTATAACAGCAAAACTTCAGCTTGTAATCTTTAATAAATTAATGAGACTAGAATCATATCGCTAATTTGGTGTTATCTATAATTCTCACCCACGGCCCTGATCGAAGAGTTGGGCCCACTCTTTCGATCAGGTGCTGCTGAAATATAGTTTGTGTGGTTTAGGTATGTCATTTAATGGTATCGTTAATATTTTATGATTTTTTTTTATTTCCTTGTTGTTATTTAGAATTTTTGTTACTCTATATTGTCATTACTCAAGGTTGATGTTTTTTAAGATTTTTTCTACTCGATTTGCTAATTTATGCTATATTTATTTAGAACTCTTTTGGGCCAACGACCTTGTATTCCTTAATTGATAAATGTTGGGTAGGGAAACTGTAGCCTGCATATACCTTGCATGATAACCTTAAAACAACCAGATGAACCTAGGTACATGTAAAGAGAGACTGGATCTATAAACCGATATTAGGACCCCAACAGTTTGGCCTTGTTTCCAGGGAGGCTATCAAAGACACAAAATTACAACAAGTATTTATTGTAATTCCCACTCTCTCATCCTGGTCAAGTGAGGTTTGCACCAACCATTTTACTAGGACCCGACCATTAGGATTATATTGATTATTTTGATTTAATTTTATGTCTCTTATATTGTATGAACACGAAAACATAGCCAAGGGGAAGAGGGAGACCCTAAAAACTCACAGGTGGTAGAGGTCGAGGAAGGAAGGATCTAGGTAGAATTACCTATATCTAGGAAATCATCTCGAGAGTTGAATTAGGAATACCATCACGGAGAGCTACTACGGTAAGATCTCAGACGAAATCTAGGACCCAGTAAGCCTCACAACTAGAGCCTTCCTCAACGGCAAAATCAGATCCTAGAGAAGAGTAAGTAGGGAGTATAGGCTCTGAAGAATTAAGTGTTGAAGGTTCTAGAGAAGAAGAGGTGGGGGAATTAAACCCCCCGCCTGAATGAGGGAGCATTGTTAAGCAAACTCAAATGCGTACCAGTGAGCATCCAGAACCTGTTGAAATTACAAGTGAATAATGGAGGATATTCATGGCCAATAAAACTTCTACAATCGAGTTCCCAATTAGGGACATTGAAGGTGAAGAAACCATGAAACCTATTCCTCTAACAACACTACCTAATTTTCATGGCCCCCCTTCTGAAGATCCAGATACATTCCTCTTCGAGTTCGATGTTGGATATCGAGGATATAATTACATTTCAGATGCTCAAAAACTAAATATATTCTCCGCTACTTTGAATGGGACAGTGTTGTGGTGATTTATGGGCTTAGGAGGAAATTCTATCATGACGTG
This sequence comes from Pinus albicaulis, assembly GCA_034641835.2. Classification (NCBI taxonomy): domain Eukaryota; kingdom Viridiplantae; phylum Streptophyta; class Pinopsida; order Pinales; family Pinaceae; genus Pinus; species Pinus albicaulis. The sequence goes on from CM076580.1 coordinate 482,558,158, forward strand.
GGATAATATGAAGCAAAATTTCCTTGAGAATATCAATACTACTGTAAGTCTCGAGACATCAAACAAGAGGTCTTCAATATAATGCAGAACGAGGATGAGAATATGGAGGATTTCATGGTATGTTTTAAATGTAGCTTGTAAATATCGGGTCATAGTGACCTGGATAAAGGTATTTTAAATATAATCATTCTTTGTGCATTAAGAGAAGAATCTCTAGAACTTCTGAATGTGGTAGGAAATGGGGATATCTAAAAGTACGATTTTGATACCATCTGTGATCTATGTGTCCAATTTTCACGAGGATATGCAAGGCATAAGAAAGGAACACAAGAAGCTTATAGCAGAACTATCACAATTTTAGGCTGACATTTTAAGCACATTGTCTTCACAGCTAGATGTTCTGCAAGAAAAACAGAAAAATATTGAATCTGAGAAAGAAATGCATATATTCTACCCACGTTGTAGGAAGAAACACCCTCTAAAGGAGTGTCCACTCAATGCCATCGAAATTTGTGCAATATGTGAGAAAATTCACTCCACAAGTATGTACCCATCACCTCCTAGGCTGAAGATAGTTTATCAGGGGGGAAACGAAGAGATGGATCAGGTTTATTTTATGGAGCCAAAGAATTCATGGTAACTGCGTCCTCAGAATATGAATCAAGGTATGAATCAATACCCTTATCAATATTGTAATAATTAGAACTATGGGTCTCAACATGCACCATTTGCTTCTCCATTATGGCTGCAATATTATTAGTACGCCACGCCATGGCAGACATGGTTACCTCAACTTTGTCTAGTTCCTTCTTGATCTCAGAACTAACATGGATCCTCTCTTATTAAGAATCAACTCCCTCAGCCTATGACACATCAATAGTTACAGCTCCACCTAAACACTTTTTCTAGCACTCCTCTTCACCCTCAATTTCATATTCAAACTAGCCCGAATCCAAATAATATCAGAGTCCGGCAATTTGAGATACTTAACCTTCTTGCATATGGTATTTCCACTTCATAATGTAATGTTTTTAATATTTGATCTAGACAAGTGGTGAATACAAGTAATTAACCAATCATTATTGAGCAAACTGAAGCTGAAGTCTCATCGTCAAACCCAGAATTTTTACACCCCTCTAGAGAAGTTAGGAGTAAATCAACACAAACTGCTGAGGAAAAACAACCCCCCACTAAAAAAAAAATCAATTGAGGGGGTCACATAGGCCCACCTTATCCTGAGAGGTTTTCCTTGAATAAACATATCCCTCAACCCGAATTTAATCTCCTAGGAGAACTACACAATTTTTTTGTTAAAATTCCATTGCTCCAAGCCATGAAAGATGTGTGAATTTATGCCAAAACAATCAAGGAGTTGTGCTTAAAGAAACCAGAGAGAACGCCTAATGACCCACCCACTATTCACGTCATGGGGAGATTTTCATACATGATGTTGGGAAAAATTACGCCTATTAAATACGATGACCCGGGAAACCCAATACTCATAGTTCAAATCAATAGTGTTGACATCCCAAATGTTCTCGTGGACCTTGGGGAAAAAATTAACATTATAAACTTGGAAATTGTGCTTACTCTGGGCTTATCCGACCTTAAACCAACCCCAACTATTCTAGAACTTGCAGATCGATCTACTGTGAGCCTGTGGGAAAACTAGAAGATATAATCATTTCCATGGATTCTTGGGAATACCCCGTCAATCTCTTAGTACTACACACTCAATCATGAGTAGGGGGGCATCCCTTAATCTTAAGAAGACCATGGCTCGCTACGATCGATGCCTACATTGGGTGTCAATCTGGGAACATGGTAATATAAAATGGGGAAATTACGAAGAATATTGTTCTTTATACTCCTGGAGAACCAAGCTCATTGGTAAAACTGGGTTTATCCCGAAACAACATTCACCCTTTTAGGATGAATTTAACCAAGAACATGAATATGTTAGGCCAATTCTTACCATTGGAAAACATCTTTGCTTCAAAGGAGAAACAGAAGGTGATGTTATTAGCATGTTTATCAGTAATCCCAACTCTATTTCTTTCCCAGCCCAACGGCTATTAGAGTCTGTTATGAGTTGTAATACACAGGTTTTTATTCAACCAGAAATTGAAACTAAAATTTTTTATGTCACAATAGTTCATAGAAGTATCCCATTAGAGATTGGTCTAAGGAAAACCTTGAATATCAATCTCAACCTATCACCCTCCAAAACTAAATAGTTATTAAGGATTCTCCATAGGGAGAAGGAGGCCCTTTCTTGGGAATACACAAATATGAAGGGAATCCATCCTGATTTATGTTACCACCACATATATATAAGAGAATAATGTCGTCTTGTTCTCCAACCTAAAAGAAGAATGAACCCCGCTCTGACAAACATCGTTAAGGAAGAATTGCAGAAGTTATTGGATGTTGGGTTTATTTATCCAATATTTGACAGCCAATAGGTATACCCATTAGTCATATTCCAAAGAAAAATGTCAAGTGGGGGATCTACATTGATTATAGGGAATTAAATAAAGCTACCTAGAAAGAGCACTTTCCCTTGCCTTTCATCGACTAGGTTCTCGACACACTAGCTGGAAAGAAGTTATTTTCTTTCCTGGACAGATTCAGTGGATACAACCAGATCCAGATAGCTCTTGAAGATCAAGACAATACCACTTTTACTTATCCTTAGGGAACTTTTGCATAATGTGTTCTACAGTTTAGGCTTTGTAATGCACCTGCCACTTTCCAACGTGCAATATTGGAATCTTCTCTAACTTGATTAATGCTAGTGTTGAAATTTACATGGATGATTTTACACCTTATGGTGACTCTTTTGAAGAAGGTTTGGGAAATTTATAAAATGTACTTAAATTATGTAAATAGATTCATGTTTCTCTCAACACATTTAAACTTCATATGATGATGGAAGAAAAGATTGTTGTGGGGAATTTACTTTCAGCTGCAGGAATATGATTTGAACTCGCTAAGGTTGAGGTAATCTTAAATTTTCCCACTTTGAAGACTTAGACAACGATACTAAGTTTTATTTGTTATATTGGGTATTATCGATGCTTCATAGAAAAAAAATTATAAAATAACATTTCCACTTTTCCAATTATTGTCTACATATGCATAACTTTTGTGGTTTGATGCTTGTGAATCGGCTTTTTCAGGGATCAAGAAATTAGTATGTGAGGCTCCAGTATTGCGTGAGACTTCCATTCCATATCTCTACAAACGCTTCCCATACTGCAATAGGGGAATATTTTAGAAAACATAAAGACAATAAATTGTATGTAATCTATTATGTTAAGAATAATTTAACGCTTGTTGAGATTAATTATACGGTAACTAAGAAGGAATTTTTTGTTGTTAAAAAAATTTGGCATTATATTACAGGTTACCCCACCTTCGTGCATACGGATCATTCAGCCGTCAGGTATCTAATGAATAAACATATAACTCCTAGACGAATCACAATATGGTTTTTACTATTATAGGAATTTGATATCACTATTGTGTACAAACGAGGAAAGGATAATGTTGTAGCATATTTCATGTCTAGGTTGAATATTAATAATGAAGATATACCTGTAGAAGATAGTTTCCCTGATGAACATATTTTTGCAATTTCTACTCACACTCCTTGGTATGAAAATGTTGCTAAATATCTTGTTGCAAGTAAGGTACGTCATCATTTGTCACACAAGGAACAACGAATATTTATTCAGCAGAGTTCCCATTATACGTGGATAGAATGGTACCTCTTCTACACTATACCAAATCAGAAAATTTTGCCTTGTGTAGGTGAGGACGAGATCTATGATGTCCTGAAGGATTCCCATGATGAACCATGTGGGGGATACTTTGCTAATAAAAAAACTAGTCATAAGGTGATGAAAATGGGATATTATTGTCCCTCTCTATTATGGGGTGGTAGAAGATATGTTCAAGGTTCTGATAGCTACCAACGAATGGGTCATCATGTTCGATCAGATGAAATTCTAGTGAAGACTCAACTAGTCCTCGAGCCCTTTGAGAAATGAGCCATTGATTTTAGCAAGATATTTAATCCTCCCTCTCGCAAAAAAGTACATATCCTTGTCTGTACATATTATGTGATGAAATGGGTTGAAACCAACATCGTTCCAAAATCCACTGAACAAATTATCTCGGACTTCCTGTTTGAATAAATCTTTGCTCGATATGGGATTCCTAGGGAAATAGTTTCAGACGGAGGGGCACAGTTTACATTGCATTCAACAAAAGCGCTTATGAATAAATTTGGAATAAAAAATATGTGACATCCCATATCAACCTCAGGTGAATGGTCAGGTAGAGAGAAAAAATAAAGTATTAGAAAATATTCTTTCAAATATTATGGCTAACCGTTGCTAGGATTGGCCAGAAAATCTCCCTGAATCATTCTAGGCATATAGAACCACATGGAGGAATACAATGGGGTTTTCACCATATGAAAATGTGTATGGGAATTCCCCTATGTTCTTGATTGAATTTGAAGTCAAAACGCTTAGGATAGCTATCAAATTATGCATGGATATTACTACAACTCATAAAAACTGACTAAATAAGCTCAATGAATTGGATCAAATTCATTTAGCAGTTGTACAGAACATTTCCACCATCCAAAAACAACGAACTAAGTGGCATGATAAATTTATTAAGAAAAGGATGTTCCAAAAAGGTGATTGGGCATTACTTTATGATTACCGATTCAAGGATTTTAAAGGAAAGATTTGCTCAAGATGGATGGGTGCATATGAGGTCGACACAGTGTTTGAAAATGGATTTATCAAACTCATAACAATAGGCGATGCACATACTCCTTTACTTGCAAATGGACATCGCCTCAGATTGTATCATCACCTGAACTCTAGGGAATCCTTTATTAGCCAATTTTCTGATGATTCTGGTTTTGAAGTTGTTAGCGCGGAAAATTATTCATATGTACCTCTTATTGAATATATATATATATATATATATATATAATGGCATGAGTTTAGCTAAAACACATCAATGAATACTTCAGAACTTGTAGAAAGTTCAGATGGGTAGCAGAAAGATCTTTTTTTCAATTTGATACCAAATTTTTGCTACAGAACTGTCCAACTTTGTTTTTATGTGTTATAAAGTTTTCATTAGTTTTGATTGGGAATCATAGAGTAAGGAAATTATATGGGCTACAGGTCATAGGAGTGTCCACATCATCAATCAAAGGACTCCTATTTTTCAAGAAGACATATCAGCATCCAAGTCGAAAAAACACAGTAGTCTAGCACATCAGTAATTCAACACATTCAGCAATTGGTTGGATTCGATGAGGTTCACTAGCATAATTTTGTTGAGCTTGTAAATGAAAAGACTCCTATTTGTATTCAAATTCTATTAAAACGTAAAAATACCTACAAAAGCTCAATTTGTTGTAAATCAAGTAGGATTGGGCCTCTTAGTTGTTGATTGAATCTAGCCCAGGTGGCATATTTTGTAATGGATATCTCTCTCTATAAATATGTAGCTTTTTTACTATGAAGGGGTTGATGGATGATGTGAGAATGTCACTTTATGTAAAAAAATTATCGAATTAATAGAAATTTTGTAGCATATTATGTTTTACTACCTCAGATTCAGTTTTGGCTTTATGTTTTCTTATCATGTTTTTATGTTGTTATCAGTGTTCATATCATATTGATTACTTGGAATTCATGTCACACTCCTCCAACTTCCTTAACTTTGCTATGTTTTACTGTAAATGTTTATTTCACACCAGTTTAAAGCCAAAACTGCCTTGGCTTCCATGAAACAATGTTGTTTGTAACTGATTTTTTTCTTAACTGGCTCCATGCCCAATGGTGGTAGCCATCACACTCTCTTTCACCTACCACATCAATAAAATCTAGAGTTAGCCATCTGAAATTTAGAGTTTTACACAGAGAATTTTATAAGTATTTTGAGAGAGCCCTCTCAGACTGGAAGGGCTAACTTCTAGTTAAAAGTTGGTTTGAAATAGTTATGCTTGGTTGGGGGCTGACACAGCCCAGCCTATCCTAGTCAAGTGATAACAGATGATATGACCAATCAGGGTCGAGGGCGGTCATACCTTAGTTGGGGGGGGGGGGGGGGGGGGATATTTTATCGCATTTAATTGATACCGATATCATCGAAGTTATTAGTTGTACCTCAGTAATACCACTTAGCCATTATGGTGATTCACACAAAAACCCTGTAGTAGAATAAAAATATTAAATTTTCCCGTAATAATTTTTTTTTACAATATTTGTTAGATTTAATATATGCATAGTAAAAATTTAAAATTTTACTGTGCATTTTACTACTAAAATAATTTACAATATATATTTAAAAACAAAAAAAATCAAAACAAAAACAAAAACAAAAAATCCATTCTTACGTTAAACCCTTGCTTCTTCTTGTTTAGGTGGCTGAAAAAATTCACAATTAAGGCTTTTCATTTTAGATTTAAAGGGCTTTTATTACTCTATGTGTGTGTGTGTGTGTGTGTGTCACATCTAACTCGCAGGACCATTTGCAGAGTCAGATCCTAATCCATGTCGGTCCTTGCACGAATTTTTTAAATACAGATTTTGTTAATCGGTGCGCCCTGTTTAATATCGCCCACCAGTGCGTGCTTTTAGTATGACGTACCGGTCGCTTATTGACAAAAAACATTGTTTGATAAAAACATATTTTCATTCATTTTTCTTTATGTTAATTGATACTCATGTATTAATATAACGCATTGGGTCTCCTATTAACAAAGAGCAACGTACAGTGTTGCTATTGTAGTGGCAATGCATTTAAAATAACATATCACACCGTTGTCGGTGCTTAAGTGGCGAAAGTCACATCGGGGCAGTTAAATATATAAACGCACCATTTTCTTGATTTTTTTTTACTTGAAAAGTATGTGATTTATTTATAAAATATATTAATGAATGGTACAAGTTTTATATTGATAAACAAATGTCTGAAAAGAGTTCAAGTAAGAAAAACACTGATAGCACATCCAAAAAAGCAAAAAAAGCAAGTTCTTTGTAAACTCCTTACAAAAAATATTATTTTTGAACTATATGTAAGTTTAACTAATATGTATTGTTTAGTGTGTATCATGCAGAGCCAAAAAATGACGAAGCTTGATAAAATTCTTTCTAATCTAAGACCAGAAGAGTGTAAAATTTTGATGGAAAAATTGCAGAAGAATGAATCAAGTGAATGAAAAAATTACTATCGATTCAATATGACTTTCTTTATTGAATTTTCATTAATAATATACTTAAAACTATTATATAACATGTTTCAAACAATCTATTAATTTAGATATGTTTAATGTTCAACAAGGATCAACAGTGAAGGAAATGAATGTTCTTCTAAGAAAAGAAAAAACATAGAACATGCAAATGAAAATGAATTGTTCCTTAGCTCATCTGGAGTGATGTTGGAGGTTAACGAAAGGGGGGGGGGGGGAATTTTACAAAACTTTGAGGGATCTAGTGGAACAAATTTATATACGTTTTTTCCACTTACAATACAAAAATCAATCCAATGATTCCAAGAACGAGATTTTATTTAAACTATAGGAAGAGTTTCCAGAGAATTGGTCAATGAGACATGTCAGAATTTTAATAGCAAAAACGTACAACAACAAAAAAGAAGGATTGAAGTAGTAATATTCCTTTAAATGTTTTTCTAGAATTATATGTATATATTACTACAAAGAAATCATTTATAAATATTACTTTTGTTATATTTAATTTTCATATATCAATATAAAAATTAAATAATTTATTGTCATGTTACTTTTTCAGGAAGATTATGAAAATCTCAAAGGATGAACAAGCTTATATCAGAAATATGCCAGTAGGAATGTCCAAAAAGGTGTACAAGGAGATGGTCAAAGAAATGTACATAATTGCATCACACAAGGAGCCATCTCAACAACAATGTGCTTCAAATGTAATATGTAATCATTGAATTTTTTTAATTAGGTACAATAAATAAATAATTTAGCATTAAATATTAATTTTCAAGTATTTTCTTGCAGAAAAGAAAAGAAAATGGAACCCATTCAACAATAAAACAGGATGACAAGGAAGAAAAGAGTTGATATCTAAGTTTGTGAGTAATTGTTACTTACTTATAACAACTTAACTAGATTTCGTTTTATTATATTTTAAGTTGTTTTACAACAATCATCATTGAATGTCTTCAAACAAGTGCTAACATACAAAGAAGAACCCTCAGAAGAATTGATTGACATTTGGTTAAATATCGGTTTTCAGTATATGTTGGCATTTCAAGAATTAATTTTGGAATTTGTAAGTATATTCTATCTTGTTTTACTTAGTTCTGTCTATAATTAATAGAACAAAAAACATTTTATATTAAATCTATGATTTGTTATGGGGTATAAAAATTGCAGGAAACAAAGTGTGGAACTGCGCCAATAAAAGAATTCTTGAAATAAGGCATGAAATTTGGTTTTGAAAGAATGTGTATAGTTCACGAGTCAATTATTGCTATGATACATTCTTTTTCGATTTACATTGATGTATATTATTTAATATTGCAATTTTCATTATTCTCACCAATGTAGATACACTATAATACTTTATTTTAATGTTTGTGGATGGAATTTGAAGAAGAAGAAAACAATCAACACAATGAACAAAACATTCCTCCAAATAACCCAAGTCATGGAAGTAGCTCGAGCAGTGACAGCAGTTCCAACGAAGAATGATGAACAATATGTTTGGATTTCAAAGCAAGGCGTTGTATTTTTTGAAATATTTGTTTGTGAAATTAGACATTTTGTTTAATGTAATGTACATAGTGTCTCAATTGAAAGACAAAGAGATACCAATAATTGTCCCATTTTGTATGAAAAAGAGTGTCTTATTCATATATATATAAATTTATTCTATTGCGTTCTTCATTGTCGCTGTGAAATGTTACACCACTTTTTAATATATGGATGATTAAATATTTTAATGAAGAGATGTGAAATCTGATGATATAACAAATTCATCCAAACATCACATTCAAATGCACTAATAAAAAATTAATTGATATGAATATTGTTATAAGATATGTGTCGACTTTTGATGAATAATGAATTTTAAGAAATCACAATAATTGCACTGTCACAAGTCGATGTTTATAAAAAATAGAAAATGTACATCGGTGCCTGGGTATGATACTACGCATCAGTGCGTCGCTACGACCTATGAGCACCACACCAAATACCAATACCAATTAGAATTCTCTGTGCGCTTTATCGATGACTGCGACCCGGGCGGAAAGGCGTGCATGCACCGGTATGGTCTGCCTTTAACACGTTGGTGCATTTTTACACCTTAACGTCCTGGGGCGTGTACACACCTCATACGCACCATGTTGATAGTAGGATAATGCACCGGTGCTTTCGTATTTGTAACGTACCGGTATAGTTTGCATTAAATTTCTCGGTGCTTTAGAACTATAATTCGAATATACTGGTGCATGCACCTTCTATTGCCCCAATGCGTATTTGTTGGTGGCATGCACCAGGACGTTGATAAATGCCCTGGGGCTTCAGAAATTTGTTTTCCATCTTGGTGCATGGTATGTTTACAGCACCGGTGCATATCGGTTAAAGTGCACCAGTGCGTTCATACATAATGTGCGCACCGATGAGAAAAAAATCCATAATAACCTTTGGTCGCCCAGCTTTTTTCATTGTGTTGAAGCTCCATTAGAAGCTCCATAAAAACCTCCATTACCAAAAACAAATTTCATAGAAAATATTTTTTTGACAGTTTTGGCCAATTTTATAAAACTAAAAACCTCCTTTATAACCTCTACTAGAGGGTCCTAGATCTAGGTGACAACTCAAGTGAGCCATCCAGCGCCCATGCCACACGCGAGGCTCACTCTCCCATGGCAGCTAATGACACTCCTCAGTCTGAAACGATGGCGCCATGAATGGATGCCAGCGCCTTATAGCTCCAAGTGGTAGTTAATGCCTTCGCATGCCATCAATTGGGCTCACTGCTCGACAATCGAGGCTTTAAGTCCTCCCCCACTCCCTCTGTCCCACATTTTCCTCCCGCGCTTCCCCTACAAATAGAATTTTATCCCTGCCATCTCGGCGCTCCCTCTCAGCACCGCCCACCCTCTGCATCTCAAACCCCGCCCCGCTTCTAGTTTCACTTGCAGCTCCATGGCCCCTCTCCAGCAACAGAAGCCATGTTGTGGAAATGTCAAAGGCACTCTTCTGGCTCGATTGCACTGCGACATAGAGCTTAGGAATATCATCAGTGATAATGAGCCCTGCTCTGTCTCCAATGCCCTGCTTGCAGCTTCACCCTCTGCTCCCCCAGGTGCCGAAGCCTCCCTCGTCTCCAGCTCTGACCCCTCCTCGCAAAGCCAACCCAGAGTCAAGGGTAAATATCGCAAGTCGACCATCCCCTGCTCTCTGTCGCCTCCTTCACGGAAGCTTGAGCGCTTACTTGTAAAAGCCTATTCAATGTACATTCCAAACCTCTGGAATCTTTCAACTGGCGGAATTTTGAGCAAGGCTACCAATAACGAGGCCCCGCCCAAGGTTCTGTACGTCTTCACCGAGGAAGAGGAAGAAATAGTGCGCATCTATGGATGCCTAGTGACATAAGAAGAACCAGTAGGACCTGAAGTGGACCAGAATGAAGATGCCAACAAAGCTTGAAGGTTGTGGCTTGTGCACCATAATTATCTTTCGGATATATCTGATATATTTAGTTTTTCCAATTTTCAATAGTGTTTTAGAAAGGCTAGCTGTTTCAGACTTCTCTAGATTGTTAATGGGTTGGTTTTACTGTCAAGAGCAACCCCTTCTTTTGCTATTTTGGAGACAAATGTGAGCAGGAATAGGCTAAATTCCTCAGCTATGATCATGGACTATATTATATTTTGTTAATTAATAGAATTTAGACCATCTTACCAAAAAAAAAAAAAAACTCTGCTAGAGGGTCTTTTCCTTGTAGTGACATCCATGGCATGTGGTGTATGTAGTTGCACTCAAACCCTCTAAAATATGCCATTAATCTTTGATTAAAGCAACCTTAAATGCTTCTCCTGTTTTTTCCAACACATTTTATACATCTATTACTCTATGCTATAAGGTTAGCACCACCTATCCTAATAGAAAATTTGAGAAATTGTGTTGACCATAATCTCATAAACCAACACCTTCATATGTCCATACTTCATCACAAAATCACACTCATTAGAAACTGAGAGTGACAAGGTTTGATCATATATGAACACAACATTGTTGGCACCATCTATCACAAATTTTCAATTTAGACCAAATTTTGGGATGCATTTAACTCAAGAAAGTTGTTTGAGCTCATTATTTTTCTTGAAATGGGAGACACAACCATGGTATGTGGTAGAATTATTTGCGCCCTTCTAAATTATGCCACTAATATTTTATTAAAACAGCCTGAAATAATTTAACTATTTTCTTTAGCTCACTTATACATCTGCAAGCTTCAAAGAAAACTTTGGGATATAAGGGTGGTACCACCTATCAAAATAGAAAATAAGACCAACTATGTTTCCCACAAGTGTTGAAAATTGTAGCTTAGACATGTGTCTTTCCATAGGCCTTCTGTCCAAGCATGCACAAGACAACTTAATCATTATTTATTTCAACAATTTTAATTATTCCTAAGTTTTACTTAGGAAAATCACATTGATTTAACTAATAAATTCAAATTTAGGCTAAATGATGACCCATGGCATTTGGCCTTAGAAGAATTATAAATTGTTGGTATGAATGAGCGAAGGAAATATTATTTTGGGAATCACTTTTGAATGAGAGAGAGGGTTGAATTGGGTGAAAATTAATTAAGTCGAACAGTTAACGAGAGGGGTTGTACTCTAGGGAAGAGTGAACAGGAGAAGAGGCCAAATCATAGGTCGTGGAAAGGAGTCATATGTTATTGTGGAAAGAGTTTGTGCTTCAGGTTGTACCAAGCAGAAGTGAAGAACTCATTTTTTGGGTTCTTTATTGGATGTAATATCTTTGGTACTACTACTATAATATTTTCCTAAAACCTAATAAAATCCCTTTTTGTTGTTTTTCCCCACATTGGGTTTTTCCATAGTAAATAACTATGTATAAATTAACTGTTTGAATTTATGTTTCTAGTGTGCATAAATTGTTAGAAGGTCAATTATGTTAACTGTGTGTAGATTTCAATTTTAAATTTTCTAGATTTTTAGTAAAAATAAAATATGGGTATAAAAAGTTAATGGGACGTTAATCTAATTATTGAGCCTAGAGAATTTAGCATGGTATCAGAGCTAAGCCTCTGAAAAAAATTCAAGTGTTGCACATGTTCAAGCTCAAAGGGGTTTTTCGTCCTTCTGGGTTTTCCAAAAAACAGTTACTCAATGGTTTTATCTATCGTGGCAACCATTTTTAGGTATGAAGACAAGTTAGAAGAAGCCTCAAATTATCTTTAATAGAAATTTTAAATCACAACAACTCTTAAGGAGAACAAGTTGTGGAACTTTGTTAACTCCATGATGGTTGTGATAGCATCATATCTTATTGCCCTATATCTCCATGAGGTGAAAGAAACAAGGGCACAAAGGATAATATTGGACGAGGTGAAAGATCACCTGATTCCCCATAAGTCTGAGAAAAATATCACCAAAGAGATGTAGGATGCACTCACTAAATTGTACCATAGTGACAACCAAAATTAGAAGATGGTGCAGAAATCAAGAACTAATTTTTTAGGTTGTTTATTGAATATAATATCTTTGGTACTGCTGTTATAATATTTTCCTAAAACCTTATAAAATCCATCTTTGTTGATTTCCCCACATTGGGGTTTTCCATAGTAAACAACTATGTATAAATTAACTATTTGAATTTATGTTTCTAGTGTGCATAAATTGTTAGAAGGTCGATTATGTTAACTATGTGTAGATTTCAATTTTAAATTTTCTAGTTTTTTAGTAAAAATAAAATATGGGTATAAAAAGTTAATGGGACGTTAATGTAATTATTGAGATTAGAGAATTTAGCATGGTATCAGAGCTAAGCCTCTCAAAAAAATTCAAGTGTTGCACGTGTTCAATCTCAAAGGGGTTTTTCGTTCTTCTAGGGTTTTCAACAAACAGTTACTCAAGGGTTTGATCTACCGTGGCAACCATTTTCAGGTATGAAGACAAGTTATAAGAAGCCTCAAGCTATCTTTAATAGAAATTTTAAATCACAACAATTCATAAGGAGAACAAGTTGTGGAACTTTGTTAACTCCACAGCGGTTGTGCTAGCATCATATCTTATTGACCTAGATCTCCATGAGGCGAAAGAAATAAGGGCACAAAGGATAATATTGGACGAGGTGAAATATTGCTTGATTCCCCATAAGTCTGAGAAAAATACCGCCAAAGAGATGTAGGATGCACTCACTAAATTGTACCATAGTCACAGCCAAAATTAGAAGATTGTAGTTGTTTTATCCTTCTCTTTGGTTTTAAGTTTGTTTGGATTCAACTCTGGATGGAGTTGCCAACAATGGTCTTCATCATGGCCATTTTTCGAACAATGTTTACATGTGATTTTCTCTTTCTCTATTTTAATTGAACCATTTTTCTTTCCTCTTCCATTAAACTTACCCTTTCCTTTACCTTCATACTCAAGGAAACTATCACTTTTCTCATTTGCACTACATTTCCCTCTTGCTTCTAGATGTGTGGATTGAACACAAACCTCATATAAGTTTGTGGGATTGAACACAAGAATAGTATGTCTAAGATAGCTGTGCAAACCCCCAATATATTTTCACAAAGTTTCTTGAGAAGGAAAATTGACACCCAAAATTAGTGCTCTTTTCCTAAACTCTTGTGTATAATTTTGAACACTTTGTCCCTTTAGCTGTCTAATTTTTTTCCAGTCCATAATGGCTTTTTGCATGTAAGCTAGAGGGTAAAATTTATTTTTAATGGCAACAATAAAATTAGACCAAGACATTGAGATCTTACCATGGTTTTTAATCTCATCTTGTATCCTTGGTTCCCACCATACAAGTGTTGCACCCTCCATTCTCAAGGAAGCCAATTGAATATTTATGTCATCCTCTTGAAGCTTTTGTATTCTGTAATAAACCTCCAATTGATGAATCCAATTATCCAGCTTCTATGCATTCACTTCGCCATTATACATTGGTAGCTCAAATTTGACATCAAGTTTAAGTAAGGGTGATTTTCCAATTCCTTTTGAAGTATGTGTATGAACAAATGGAAGGGTTGTGGTGGTGGAAGATGGTGAAGAGGAAGGTGAAGATGGTGGTGAGGATGATGGTGGAGTGGGTGGTGGTTTCCTACCATCTCCATGGCCTCCTTCTCCTAAATAACCCTCTCCTCTTGGAGGCCTAGAAATTTCTTCTTGCATCCTTAAAATCCTCTCCTCATAGAGGACCTTTACAATCTCAGTCATATCAAAAAATTCCTTTCTGATTGTTCTCTCATCTTCTGTCATGGTGGGTTCTCCTTCATGAGACATGCTCACTGAAGACTCAAATACAATTTGAGAATGTGTTGGTGTTGAATACTTTGGCAACCTTGCCCTTCTTCCTCTTGACCCAACTGTAGGGCTTTCAACTAGCTTCCCTTCTCTTCTTTTGAGTTTTAACCTTGTAAGCATGACACAGACTTGCAAACAATTAGATCCCTTCTTGCACAACAAACCTAAAGCTCTGATACCAAAAATGATCTGAATGAAGTATGTTAGTATTGTTGTGCTAATTCCTCTTTCAGATTTTGAAAACAATGTCTTATATGTGCTTAAGGGTTCAAGTTCTCTTGTAAGTGATTGAGTCTCATAAGTGATTTTTATGAACAATTTAACATAAAATAAATACTAAACAACAGAAAATAAAAGTACAGTACATCACCATACAATGCATCAACACAGGGATTTGATGGAGTCACCCCTCCTGGGCTACATCACCTTGGTACAGCTTCCATGGCTTGGGTGTCTATATTATGCTCAAATTTGCAAAATTATGTATTTACAGTGCTTTTAAGCTCCTGAAACCTGCACCAATGAGTTCAGAATGCCCCAAAAATGGACATATAGCCTCTTTCTCCTCCTAATTTGGTTGAAAACTGACTTAGTTATGACTTCTAATAGTTTGTCCACAATTTCCTACCTAAATTTAGCTCGTTGGAGCTAATTCAGGCTAGTTGGTGCCAAATTTAGCCTTTTCCGCCAAATTTATCGAACCGCCAATTAATATTGGATTAGTGTTAAACCTACATTAACCGCTAATTAAGTGTTATTAACGCTTAATCTGGCACTTTATGGTTAATCTGATTTAATGTTAAATAAGAAGGTTTAGGATTTAATTAAATGTGGATTAGTTTTAATAACTATGCTTAAGAGTTAGCACCCTCCGATGCTCTGCTGGTCATAGGTTGTTGTCATATGTATTTGGGGTTGGCTCCCACTTCCCCCCATTGGCGCGTTTAGTAACATTTAAATACATGCAAGGAGGTATAAGGTTAAGAAACTTTGGATAGAGGAGTTGGTAACGTGTCACACTAGTTTTGCAGAGGTCTCAGGTTTGACCCCCACCCGGTCCTTCCAGCCCATAACAAAAAAAAAATTACATTATGAGGAGAACACGTGGCGGCCCCAGGCTGAGCCATGTGTCCCCTCCCCATTGGCCCTTTCAAACTCAATTAAATCCTACCAACACACCATAATTCTGAACCAACCAGATGCTGCCACTTGGTAGTCACATATTTGACAGAGGAAAATTGACAAAAATTGACCCTTCCCATTCAGCATGCCACGTCAGCAATACAGACTGCTAACTGGGCTCCCTGTCATTATTATTTTTCTTGTTTAGAAAAGCGAACAAAACTCATTTATGGGAGCATACAAAGTCCATTTCGCACGAAACGAGTTGCACTGGATTCAAAACGACAAGCACTATGCGGTTGTTCAAGTTTCACGTCATTCTGAGAACTTTAATGTTTTAGCATAATTCTGAGCACTTGATCATTCACCAAGGTGTATATTGCATTTCACGATTTCTTGGTAATACTTTATGCCTAGATTACCCCTTTTTGATTTATTTGTTGTTATTTTCTAAAATCTATTTCCCACGGAATAACATCTTACCCGTGCACAAATCCTTAGTATATCTTAGGTTGAGCCTAATGGCAATAGTTCCCAAGTTTACCAATCAAGGAATCCCTTGAGATGGGAATCCTGGTGCTTTTCCTTCTTTTGGAAATGTCGCTGCTCCCTATATGTCAACATTTTCCCTCCCGGGATTAACCATTTGTTTGCCAGTTTGGTTATTTTTAACCGTCGTGCGTCCAAATGTCCAAACTGCTTCTCAATGAAGTTCACCTCCACCTAAATAGTGTCAACCTCATGTTGATCCTAAAGTTGACCCCTCACCTTCTTTGCCTGTTTCTTAACTCCTTTCTTCCTCTTCGCCTGGTGAAAGTTTGGATTCTAGTAACCAAGACACTTAGAAGAAGAAGAAGAGGATGAAGAAGAAGAAGAAAAACAAGCAACCATTAATACAAATGAAAATGATGTTGAAGAACATTCCAATAAACCCCGAAAATTCAAATTCCCTTGCAATTTATGTAAGGATGACCACCTTCTTAGGGATTTTCCTAGGATTCCTAGGATATTAGAAGTATGGTCCACTGACTCAAATCGACCTTTTTCATCTGCCTCTGGAGATCATGTTGGTGACGAACCCTCAGCTAGTGCTAGTAAGTCCCATGGGAATGAGGGTAAAGTCAAATTTACATGTAATTTATGTGAAAGGAAACATCCCATTCACCTTTGTCCTTATATGGATGAAGCCTCCAAAGTTTTGGAAAACTTACAGCTTCTCAGCCTTGTCTTCCTACTGGTTACCAGAAGCTTTCCTGTGATCCTCCACTAGTTGATCAAGAGATTTATCGAAATCCATCTCTGGTCAATCCCACTCTCTCTAAAATTTGACCCCACGGTTTCGTTCCCAACCAATCATTGGTTGAGGAAAAGGTTGACCTGATTCCATCTTCAGTTGGTCAAGCCTTTCCTGTAGATAATGAACTGCATACCACTCATGCTATTTTTGTTTCTTCATATTCCCATGAATTTTAGGGAAATCCTCTCGTTCTTGTGGTACAGGAGGGCGATCCTCCCGTTCCTATAACACGAGGGGGAAATTCTTTCCTTCCCACGACACCCCCTCTAAGTAGTATGTTTGCTTCCTTTGATTGGATTCGACTGGCAGGATATTGTCTTTCTTCTTACGTGCCCTTTGAGATCACGGTACAAGCCTATAATGTAGTCATACCTAGCACAATAACAGATGAAGGTGCATATGTTATTATTTTTTCCTCAACTACTTGGAAAGCTTTAGGTTCTCCGCAACTTGTACCTGTTACCCAGAATATGTTGCCTTTTAACAGAGGAACTAGTCAACCGTTAGGGATCCTTCCTAAGTTTCATATTACTTTGGGAGGAAAGATCATCTACATCGATGTGATGTTTGTCCAAGGACCTTTGGATTTTAACTTACTCCTTGGGCGTGAATATAATTATGTCATGGGAGTTATTGTCTCTTCTCTCTTTTGTGTGATGTGTTTCCCACATGAAGGAAGAATTGTGACCATTGATCAACTTTCGTTCATTGGTCCTAATCTGGCTCCCAATCAACCATCATCCCTAAATGGTCCTTGCATGCAATTGGTATATTCCCCGCCACAGGTTATTATGTGGCAAATTTTTCCATGCTCGCGTCCACTCATGATTTGGTCAGTGATACGATGCTTCATGTACTGGGGACATTGGACCTTGATTTCCAAAGTGTTGTTCTCTCATCTGATGAAAAAATCTTGGAATCCATGATGTCTTATGGGCCATGAACCAACATGTCGGAGTAGAGTTCCTTTTATTGTGTCAATATTCTTAAAAAATGAAACAAGGTGTTGGAGCAGAGTTCATTTTCTTGTGTCAAGCTCGTTAAAAAATGAAACGAGGTGTCAAGAGGATAGTTATTTTACTGTGTCAACCTCGTTAAAAATTAAACATGTTCTTATGAGGATAGTTATTTTACTATGTCAACCTCGTTAAAAAATGAAATAGGTCCCCATGAGCATAGTTCTTTTACTGTGTCAACCTCATTAAAAAATGAAACAAATCCCCTTTCAATTCGAGTCTTTGAATAGAACTCATAAATTCCTAGTCGAGTCTTTCACTTAATCTTGTAAATGAACCTTCATTCCATCCACCTGTTAGCAACCAATAGTCCACTTAGGTGAATGAAATGAAGCTTGGGGGGCATGTACCTCTAATTGAGTCATTATGCTGGGCCATGCAAACTTGTTCTAAGCATATTTTTTCTCATGTTTCAAGCTTGTAAAATGAATAAAACCAATTTCAAGCATAGTTTGTCTCCATTTCAAGAGTGTGTAAAAATGAAACCATTCTCATTATACCTCTTGTTATTGCCATTTTTATTAGCATGTTTTTCCATGTGAGCCTTGGTTTTCTCATTCCATCGTCACCATCTTCTTGGTCGATCATACACTCTCACTTGGTTGTTTTACCCTTGCCTGGGGAAACGCTACAATGAGTGGTCTTGTTAGCCAACCTCTTGACCTTTGCATGTTTTGAGCAGTTCCATCATGACCGGAACCAGTTGCTACCCATTATACCACTCTTTCATCTAGGAGGAGTCCTCTTTCGTCTATTTTCAGACTCCCAAAATATGAAAATATTGTCAAGCACTTGTCATTTCGAGCTCGTTAAATTAAATGAATCGACGTCTATTCAGTATAAGTTTAACCCTTTTCCTAACTGAGATACACTAATTACGAAAAAGGAATACCTTAGTCAAACATGACTAAGCGGTTCTCTCAAATATTGTTTTCTACCTTTTCAGATTCGAGGGACTATATACAAAAGGGACCTTTTGGAGTTTTCTTTTCTGCTACATTTTCGAACTCTCTAAACATGAAAAAGATGTTGAGCTACCCCTCCGTCAGACTCGTAAAACTTAAACGAATAAGAACTTTTCACCATGACGAGACCAAGTTGCTCCTTCTTGGGACTCATTAAACTTACTAGGATGGATCATCCAAAGGATGAACTTATACACTAACCATATGGTATCCTCTTCAAGCTTGCTATAAAAAATAAATAGGTACTTGCTAGAAATAGTGGGGGAAAGTGGAAGTAAATCATGTTTTGTATTTTGTACGAAAGGCAACATGTCGCTCTTGAACATGACACTCATCTGCATTTCATGTCGGGTTGGGGATATCCTTCATTCATCATTTGCCTTCCTGGGTCTGGGAAATCCATTTGCCTCTAATTTGATCATCATATGTTGTCATTGTGACCTTTTATCCAATTTTGAGTTAAATGCTACCAAAATTTAGAGTCGTGTCATCGATATATTCAAGAAAAATCCTATCTGTAAAAATCAAACATCAACTACTTATTTGACCCTCTCTACAACAATCCTGAATCACTCCTATCATTTTGAGAAATCATTTGTTTCATGTTGATGATGTGGGAATCATTATGTCCTTCCTTTGACGGACCACTTCCTTTTGACTTTAGCTCATTATCCAGGAAAGTGGTCTCTAAACTCATTCTCAATACCTTGGAACTCGCATGCCTCAATGGCAAGTTCTTCGCGTTCGATAACAGGTTCACATAATTGGCCTTTGATCGATTGGTTATGCAAGTGTTCGACTTCAGGTAGTTCATTCACACTTGTAGATTGTGTTGTCGTACCTTGAGGGCCATCATTATTATTGGTGGTTTCTCTTGCACATGTTAATGGTTTACCTCATCGATCAGTAATCAGGTGGTTTCTACCATGTTCTACATCAGCACATCTATTCACATGGCTAGATTCGTATAGTTGATAGATCGAGATAGAGACGAAGACCCCGGATCACATATGTTATTATCTAGGCTATGTGGAGTTATTAAGTATTCATGATTGTATATGTGATCCTTTCTATTCGAATGTATGCGACCATATCGTGGATCCAATTCCATGGTCCCTTTTAGACGAATGGCTGCGTCCATATCGTGGATTCATGTGTTATTTTATGCCTATTCAAATATATGTTATTAGGCATGTTTATATCAGAGATGACATATATTTCATTTTGTTTGATTGTCACATCTCTTGACGGAGGTTTTCCAAAGTCCTTGCCTTGGCTCATAAAGCGATTCAACCCTCACTTTTCGTTCTGCTTTCATGCTTTACAAGGCATCTGTTACAAAATATTTTGTCACATTCCTTAGTCCTTATCCTAAGTGTCGTATTTTGTGTCACTCATACCACAAACGTCGCTACGACAAAAGATGTGAAAACTTATTCATCCTGCATAACATGCTCAAACTATCCTTGAAGACCTAAAATAGAAATGCCTCAAAGCCTTTCTGCAAAAGTTTGTAAAAAACCCTACTTTGCAAGCCCAACAAAGTTCTCCCCTAAATAGCCTCACGCTTGTAACCCTGTCTCTAACCTTTGAAAAGCACTGGAAACACGAGAATTCAATAGTAAATTCGTGTTGGTCCTCTTCAGGCAGGTTCTCCAAAAATGGAGAAGAAGCTTCGTCCTCTAGAACTCTCGAGAACGAAAGCTTGGTACTTGTTGGTTGAGTATATGGTCGAATTCTCCCATTTTGAACCTTTGATATTATTCTAAGGATTTTACTCTTTGAGATAAGGACTTTCCCACTCATTTGTGGATCTATAACCTCTCTAGATATGTTATATAAGAGTTCCATGCCTTCCCTAAAGAGTTAGTATTGGTTGGTCATTGTTGGTTTTCATTCTTCTTCGTAATTGCACCTATATGTTGTCAATTTGTGGAGAAAGGAGAAGATATTTAAGAGTTTGGCTTGGACTTGGATTTCCATTCCGAAGGAGGCCTCCGACATCAAGGCACCAGTTGTAAGCTTCCCTTTGTTTATTCAATAACAAAAAAGTGTGTTTTGCTTTCCATGAACTTGTTAATATTAACTTCTTTAGTGTGATGCTCTTTGATTTGTCATTTGGTTTACTTTGAAATATGTTTATTTTATGTCTCTTTCATTTGTCATCATATGATCTTTCTTGCATGTATTCGAATGCATAAGGTATAGCGAGGAGCGAGCCTAGAAGTGCAAGGATCAACATTGACATCGAGAAAGTGATTGCATAGGAGTGAGGTAGGACATCTCCCTCTCTCATTTTATTTCAATGTTAAACTAGGAAAGTTTGCATTCTTTGTCGCGATTGTTACTAGACCCACTCATTGGGCTAGAGGGATCACTTCTTTCCAAAGAAGGGATTGCCTATGTAACAACATCATAAGCTACAATACAATATATTTGACCATAGATACATTGTATAGTCATTTATAGGCAAAAAAATAGATAGATCCATATACCATCACTGATAAAATACATGCTTATAACCAACATAATAACAACAAAAATACCATGTATGTAACATCAATGAAACCCACATAATAATCAATACATTTAATACCAAATACCAAAGGAATGAGTTTCTCATTAATGAGTGTAAAAAAAAACGGAGATGGGACTTCCACGTTCCACCCAACCATATATTACTTGAGCCAAGTCTCACTTCATCCAATCACCTCTGCGCCATATTCCAAGCATGAATAATGGACTTTATCAATCACCTCAATAACACCAAACTAGGGCTCTAGATGCCAAACCATCTCAACCCCAAACTAGTGATTCCACCTCACGGTTGGACATCACTAACCATCACGGATTGGTCTCTATCCAAACTGTTCCAGGGCTCCACAATGTTTGTTCCAACCAGGGCTTCCAGGACTAGTAACTCAACCCCAACTGTTACATACAGGGCTTCCAGAGCGTTTGTCCAACCAGGCCTTCTAGGATTAGTAACTCAACCCCATTTGTTTCCAGGATCCAAAGTGTTTGTCCAACAAAGGCTCCAGGACTAGTAACTCAACCCACCTAGGGCTCCAGAGCGTTTGTCCAACCAAGGCTCTAGGACTGGTAACTCAACCCAAAAATTATCCACCAAGCTCCAAAGCATTTGTCCAACCAATGCTCCTGGAACTAATAACTCAACCCATAGTTAAAGGAATCATGAGAACCAACCATAAAATAATGAATGGAAATAAACCCAAAACACCATGGCTATCCAGGAAAAGACAAGGTTAGGAAAATCCACATGCATACACCATGCATGTGAAAACTAGTGAGGAAAACATACATGCAACTCGGTACATGTCCTCATAACCTACTATAGATGCTGATCTCGATCTCCTCTTGCGCTTTCCTCCTCTTCTTATTCCTTCTTGCTCCAAATCACCAAGTATCCACACTCTCCAAGAGTGCTCCAAGAAAACTCTAAGTATCCAAGAGTATGAGAGAGAGAGAGAATAACGAGATCTTCAAAACTGTACTGAACAAAAGCCTACCAACTGATCCTCATAATCCTTTTTATAGAAGAGGCCTCTATTTTCTTAATTTTCCATTATTTTCCTTCATTTTCCTCCTCACATGCAACATGTGACCTTTCACCTTCATTTTCTCCTAATTTCCATTATTTTCGTAAATAAATGTGCCAAAAATACTTTTGCCTCTTTAATGCCTTTCCAAAGCCTTTGCCTTTGCCTTTTATAATTTCCTTTAGCCATAATAACTAAAATGAACACCTGCTAGGATGTTTTTCCCACCATTAAGCTTGGAATATGTGTCCCATCAACCGTGGTCTTATATATTTTTTATATGGATTTTTACTATGGTTGCTATAGAACCCTCCCCCTTGGGGGAACATTGTCCTCAGTGTTCAATTGCACCTACAAAACAACAAACTGCTAAAAACAAAACACCGTAATGTATCTCAAGGGAGGTTATCTTATTTGCACAATCAATCTAGTTAGCACGATATAACTTCACAACACATCAACTCAACCTAAATAAGGTCATGATATCCATAACAATAACTAGCTAACATGTTCACACCATAACTCGTAAACAATTGTAATTCATGCATGACAATCACATATGCACAATCAACCTAGATTAGTATAACATAATATCACAAATAAGTTTAATCATACTTAAATGTCATAACCCTAACCATCAAGTGACTAGCATGTAACAACAACAAGTCATTTATCATGCTCATCAACAACATGTAACCTAATCATCAAGCTAACTATCATACAACAACAACAAGTTAACCCATAACATGCTCGTCAACAACATATAAGTTATCTAATATAAAACAACAATAGCAATGCATACCATCACATGTTGTTATCATCATGACTATCAAACACATGTACATATAACCACACTAATTGACTAGCATTTATAATGTAGGTAACCATAACGTCAATATAATGAAAGGAATACTCATAACCATAATGCATATAACTACACTGATCAACTAGTATTTATCACATATGTAACCATAATAATAGAATGACAAACATATAAGTAACCCTGATGATTACAACAACCATGAATCACATACCTGCATGTCAAACATCCAAACCTGTATGACAACATGCTCTTACCTCGAGATGCAATGTTGCAACTTCACTTTGATGGTCTGCATCTCTTGTTCTATCTTAGGCATCACATTAGCATCATAACATACTGATATCATCATGATGACCTGATTGCATACAATGACCTTATGCGCAACAACCTCAATCAAATAAATGCAAACTTGACCATATGCACCCACTTGACATGTATAACCAATCATGAATGACCAATACATGTCCCACATATAGCATCACACAGTTAAGCATACATGAAAAACACACAAACATGACCAATATGTTACCTAACATAACAATCAATGCATGTACAATATGTAGCAACATGTAAGCAAGCGTGCATGAACAATACACATGAATGAGCAACACATAACTAGTCATACACTCATGACAACATGTTGACAACAACACCATAAACATTTCCATGGAGACACCACCATGTCCAACACAACACGGACGCAATAAGCACATATAGACCAAAAACACACTAATCACATATGCAACCAACAAAAATGCATGATCAACACACTACCCATCTAGTCCGAGGGTTGAAGCATGCTTTGATACCACTCTGTAACACCCTCTTCCCACATATACCCAAGTAATCAGCCAACTGGGGTAAAAATGTGATGAGAGGCTACTAATATGAGATTCAACCTCCTAGATGACTTTGAGGAAGTGGAACCAACAGAAGCATGACAAACAAACCTTACACTGCATCATTGACATCCCCAGGAGGTAACCCAACCTTCCAGGGCCTTGTTCCCTGAGGGGGAACTGATTTTTGACCCATTTGAGTTAGCCGCGGGCATGTAAGGGAAAGGGAGCGGTTATAGACCCTTAGTCGCGACTTGCTTTGTCAAGGCCCCAAAAGGTCAATATATTGCCTGCAACTCCAGGATTCATGCCACATTTTCAGCCCCTGAGCCTGGTCACTACCAGAACTTCTTGAAACTTAAGGAGAGGATAAATAACATTAAAAAAATACATGGAAGCAATCACATCATCAAGGAATCACTTGACCCCACCTAGCCATGACATGTCACAAACATTGCATCTATAGGTGTAAACATGAGGATTAAACATAAGAGTCTAATACTTATCTGAGAATCACTAAGAAGCATTGTTCCCTTACATCATAAGTTGCAATACAATCTTTTTGACCATAAATCAATTTTATATTCATTTACATGCAAAAACATAGATAGAGCCATACATCATCACTGATAACATTCATGCTTATAACCAACATAAATACCATGGATATACCATCAATGAATTCCACATAATAATCAATACATTTGCATACCAAATACCAAAGGAATGAGCTTCTCATTAATGAGTGTAAAAACCAACCGGAGACGAGACTTCCACATTCCACCCGACCATGGATTGGTTGAGCCAAGTCTCACTTCATCTAATCACCCTCCTGCCATATTCTAAGCATGAATGTGAGACTTTATCAAACACATCAATCAACACCAAACCGCCTCAACTCCAAATTAGTGATTCCACCTCACTGTTGGACATCACTAACCATCACGGATTGGTCTTTATACAAACTATTATAGGGCTCGAGAGTGTTTGTTCCAACCAGGGCTTCCAGGACTAGTAACTCAACCCCAATTGTTATAGGGATTCCAGAGTGTTTGTCCAACCAGAGCTTCCAGGATTAGTGACTCAACCCCAGCTGTTTCTAGGCTACAAAGCGTTTTTCCAACCAACTCTCCAGGGCTAGTAACTCAACCCACCTAGGGCTCCAGAGCATTTGTCCAACCAAGGTTCGAGGACTATTAGCTCAACTTAACAGTTGTGCGTCGGGCTCTAGAGCGTTTGTCCAACCAAGGCTCTAGGAACTAATAACTCAACCCATAACTAAAAGAATCGTGAGAACCAACCATAAAAACAATCAATGGAAATGAACCAACAATACCATGGCTATTCAAGAAATGACAAGGTTAGGCAAATCCATATGCATACACCATGCATGCTAAAACTAATGAGAAAACCATACATGCAATTTAGTACCTGTCCTCAGAATCTGTTGTAGATGGTGATCCTGATGTCCTCTTACGCTTTCCTGCTCTTCTTTTGCCTTCTTGCTCCAAATCACCGAGTATCCACACTCTCCAAGAGTGTTCCAAGAAAACTCCAAGTATCCAAGAGCATGAGTGAGAGAGAGAGAGAGAGAGAGAATAATGAGAGCTCCAAAACTAAATTGAAAAAAAAGCCTACCAACTGATCCTCAAAAGCCTTTTTACAGAAGACGCCTCTATTTTCTTCATTTTCCATTATTTTCCTTCAATTTTCTCCTCACATGCAACCTATGACCTTTCACTTTCCTTTTCTCCTAATTCCATTATTTTCATAAATAAATGTGCCAAAAATACTTTTGCCTCTTTAATGCCTTTCCAAAGCCTTTGCTTTTGCATTTTCTAATTTCCCCTAGCCATAATAACCAAAATAAACACCTACTAGAATGTTTTGCCCACCATTCAGCTTGGAATAAGTGTCCCATCAATTGTGGTCTTATATATTTTTTACATGAATTTTTACCAAAGCTATTATAATAAGAAATTTTGACAACAAACCCCTTTAACAATCAAATTCTATATATTAAACAACTTAAACTCAAATTTTTAAAATTTTTATCGAATTTTAGTTAAAATTAGCTAAAAAAAAATATTTTAACAAAAACATTTCATCTATAAATCAAACTACATCATAAATAAATAAATAATTAAAATAATTATAAAATATTTTAAAGATATGTAAAATTTATTCATTGTAATCCATTAAAACAAATCACTACGTGAAAAGGAATCCCTCGTCTTACGCAAAAAAAAAATATCGAATACACCTATTGGTGTCTAGGTTAACTATAACCATTTTAAAGAAAGTGCATAAAAAACCTTCACTTTTCTTATGCTCGTTGACCTCTTTTTTGCGAACACGTGTTCACAACACAGCGAAACAAAAAGATCGTGACTTTGACACGTACGAGAAAGCTAATCCCAACCCTACCTAAACCCTTGATTAGTGTTTTTCATTCCGTGCAGTTAGCGTTTGAATCTCGAGAATTCCCTCGTTTTTTCGACTTTTCTCTGACCCGTCTAAAGAACTTCTCCTAATTTTTCACTCCCTGCAGTTAGCGTTTGAATCTCGAGAATTCCCTCGTTTTTTCGACTTTTCTCTGACCCGTCTAAAGAACCTCTCCTAATTTTCAAATCCACAGAGAAATAAAAACTAAATTTCTGCGTCTTCTTTCCAAATTTGGACATGGCGATGTTCTTGGCTGTACAATGCTATCAGTGCAGCACAATGCAGGTGAGCAATCTGTATGTATATGTACTACTTTCTTCTGATTTTAATATCGGAGTTTATCAGCTGAAATCGTTAAGATGGGCATGTTTGAGTTTAATTGGCAGGCGAAGCAGCAGAAGAAGAGTAACAATAAGTGGAATTGTTCAATCTGCAACGAGAAGCAATCCTTCCAGAAGATATTCGCTCGATCAACTGCTGCGAAAGACATTCGCAAATTCGTCCAGGACTTCAACATGTCCAGGCACCTCAAAGACGCCCAAGCAATACACAATCTAATCTCAGGCCCAGAAGAAGACATTGCAGACATTAACAACTGGGAAGATGGTGCAGAAATCCTACAAGAACGAGATAATTTGTTTGTTCAGGAGAGGCAGCAGAGCAAATGGGTCGAGTACTTAGACTCTGAGCAGGAGAATTCAATGCCCAAATTCACTGCAGACGAAGAAGAAGAATTGATTGGCATAAGAGTGGTTACAGATTTATCAGATGTTCACTTGCGAAAGCGCAAACAGAAATTTGTTTCAAGAAACAAACAATCTGACCGCACTCATGACAGGAATGAATCAAAGAAGAGTACTACTTCTACAATTGGCAAAACCCACGATTCTAGAACACTGGAATCTTATGGTTTTGTTAAAGAGAAGAAGAAGAAGAATACCATAGATGAACCCAATATGTCTGGAGAAAATGCAGGGCAAATGAAAGAATACAGAAATGAAACAGAAGATGGATCAATGCAGGATGCAGGAGGTTCTGTGAAGCGGGTTTCCAAGTGGGCATCTTATTTGGAAGCAGAGAGTAACACAGAAACCAAGTCCTCCGACTACGGATCCGATTGGAATACTGAACCAAGTGTTCATAGCCCTCCGCAGACGGAGTGGACAGACCAAGTTTTTGAAGAAGATATTCATGCTGATTTTTTTTAATCTCTTTTTTCGATCAATGTGTCTTCCAATTAAGGTCAGAGATGTTCACCTTTCTCTTCGAGTAAATAGAAAGAGTTGTTTGAAATTCTCTGTAAATCCATTGATTGTTAGGAAAAGTGAGGGTTTTGATTTTTTTATTGATTTGCAAAATTCTTGGTTATGACCATTGTAGCTGCCAAGCAGAGGGAAATAAAGCATATTGCCAGCTCTTAATGGGGCTAATGCATGTTCTGATTCAAAATGCAGCAACAAGAAATTTTATCACACTCAAATTTTATTTGAGATATCATAGAGAATATTTCCCCTGTTATAAATGCTGCATTTCATCACACATGTGCTGTGATCTGTTCCTTCCTTCGTTGGAAGTGCTTTAAGAATCAAATCCTGTTAATTTTGAGTTCACATGTTCTTTGCTTAGGTTATTACATCATTTTCCCATTAATCCATTGACAATCTCATTAATCATGACTGTAACGAATGAAAGAACATAAACAACACATACAGAGGACAAGTCAAGATGAGAACACAGGAAAATTGCTCAAGCCAGAGAAAAACCCCAAGATGGGGAAAACCCTTTGTCAATTCTTCATCATATCATATATCAAAATATTCAGCAGAGAGAGAGAGATGGAGTACAATGATTCTAGCATCACAACCCTTAAACAAATGACTGATCAATCCGGATCTACAATCTGGCATGCACTGCTTACTTGCTACTGAAGAGGGTTAGGCTAATAACGGCTGCTCACAACATACTGTTGACTGCATTAAGAACCCTCCTCATGACTGCGGCTGAGCTTAGCATGCATAGAGCTATTCTAGCCTTCTTTGACCTGGTCAAAAGCTCCTCTATCAGCTGCGGCCAACTGTCTGCAACATAGACCAGTGGCTCTCCTTCCTGCAAGGGTATAAAGCTCGGCCTTCATATGACAATAGGCCAGCGGCTTACCTAAATCACAGTGACAGCCTCCTGCTACTATTCGACCTTCACAACAGACTCCAATGATGCCCAGAATTACCCTTAGAGTACAACGGCTGTCTCTCATGAGACCCTTGGCCCTATGACTGAAGAGAAGACCTAAGCCAAAACATTCCTCCGACCTCCATCTGAATTCGGATAACTCAGACATACTTGAAAGTCATTTTATATGTGTAATGAGGATGGAGAATGCTCTTATATAATGATTTGCCTTAGACATTTGGAGGTAACTTCAAAATTTGAATTTTCAATTTTTCCTGCCTAAACAAAATCATGTCTTGTAGAATTTCTTTTTGAATAAACAAATATTTTCCCTGTCCAAATTTGACAATCTTTAGATCAATTTTGGTCCTCTTGACAAGAGGAATCCAATGCTGCACTGATCTTTTCTATAGGAGCTGGTCAAAGTGGAATTTGGCCCTAGATGCCAATTTTAACATTCCCTTGGAGAATTCCACTTGCCAATCCATCCATCATTATGCCAACATGACGACATGAACCATCTCTGTATCTCATCTCAGCTTTGTTCTGCTTTGCTGAACCCTGATATGAATAATAAAGAAGAATTGATCCAGAGTGAGTCACAAGACCTTGCCACTCTCCACTGACAAAATTCAGTTCACATAACCATCAGACTTGATCCCAAGTGATCAAGTTGGAGAAACATTACACATGCTAGACATAGGGAGTACGACAACACCTGATGCGTCCATTGGTAATGCTATGGTCCCTATCTACTTTTCTCAACTCATTGGCCAGATGAAAGGTACTTCCCATGTGTCCCAGACAATAGTGAAAATTTCTGAATCCTCTAAACAGAAACCCTACTGCAGAAATCTGGTTTACTTCTCCTACTTGTGTTTTTAAATTAACAATTTATTTTCAGAAATATTTGGAAAACATTGAAGTAAACACATTGCAACCTACACATACATACAAATCAAGTACTGGAGAATTAAGCACATTTGACAAAGGACACACAATTTTTCGGACTAATGTCCCCGAAAAAACCCAATGCGGGAAAACTGGTGCAACAACTCTTGAAGGTTTTATTATTATGCAGAATTCTGAATACAATCTAGGGTACTAGTAGTGGTTTACTCAACAGAGAAAATCCTGATAGATGTACCTCTATCTTCGGAGACAGAAAATATCGCTGATTCAGCTGAGGATGAAGAACCCCACAGGTGCCTACGCGGTCACCGCGTCACCCTTCAATGTGGCTGCATCACCCTTTAGTGTGGCTGCGTCACCCCTTTTAGATCTGCTGAATACGAGCCCTTTTTGGCCCACTTAAACCCCAACGCTGCCTTTCCTGGCTCTGCATCAACCCCTCTTGGCCTGCGTCACCCTTCTGTGACTGCGGTAGCCTTCGTGCTGGCTCTACGTGAGCCTGGCTGGGTCTGCGTCACCCCTGTTGGGCTGTGCTGCTCTTTTGGTACGGATCTGCCTCTCTGCAATTGTATTTTTGGCCTCGGATCTGGAATCCCTCTATCAATTTGCCCCTCATTGCACTTCAAGCTCACTCGAAAATTCTCAGCAAACTGCGCCCCATAATTTGGACTAATGAGCAAGTCGTGGATATTCTCATGAAGCCTCTGGGGAAGGTCAAATTCTTAACCTTCCGTGAGAAGCTTGGAATCGTGGACAGACTCTATTGTGAGGGTCCTGCTTGAGTTGGACAATGAGCTCTAGGAGCTCCAGGGGGCTTAGGGATAACTTCTTGGAGCTCTAAACACACAAGGGGCTAGGCTTGCCGAACGTTGTTGTGCTTCTGCCCCACCGTTATGATGTTGAGCTGGTTCACCCTCTCTTTGATCTATGCCTCGCATGCATCCTACCCATGGAGTTTCAGACTCATGGGAAGTACCTCTCATTTGGCAAATGAGGTGGGAAATGTGGATAGAGACCAATAGCAAGACCGATGGACGTATCGAAGATTGCCGTACTTTCTATGTCTAGGATGGGGATGTGTCCAACACCTTGATCTAGGATCAAGTCTGATGAGGTTCTTACTTCTAAACTGACTTCGGGTCAGTAAACTAACTTTGGGTTAGTATGTGACTTCGTTGAGTCTAATTGAGGTTTTACCTCTAAGCTGACTTCGGGTTAGTAGAGTGTGATGAATCTGTGACTCACTCTCGTTTGTTTGCCCTCAGAGCCGACAAAGCATGTTACAACAGGATGACACATGATTGCAGGATGATGATGATGATACGACACGATGGTACTGATGATAGGATGGCACAGGTAGACAAATGGAGTTCTCCCTAGTTGAGAGGGAGTGTTAATTTTGGGCAATTAGGTTCAAACTCCATGTTGTACTACTCATATGATGATAATTATATTTTTGTTGCATTCCTCTTTCGGGGAGGTGCAAGATTGATCTAAAGATCATCTTGTTTCGATGAGCAAAACCTATATTTTGATTTTAGTTTCAACACTTGTGAAAATTGACAAGGTCGGCCAAATTTGTAATGTAGGCTCACAAGCCCCAACAAATGTGTCACGCATCCTCATTGATGGATATAAATAGGAGAGAGATGATTCTCATTTCATCATCATCTCATCACACATTCTTCTTGTGATCTGATTGGTTCGTACAACATAGGAGAGGCTTCCATCCCTCACACGCGTGAATTTGAACTTGAAGAAGTTGCAGGCTGTTTTTGGGCTTTCTGGTCAATGTTGACTAGCATTGACTTTGGGTCAACTCTTGTGCTTTGACTTTAATTTCAGCACAAAAATTATGATTTCTTGAGGCTGCATTTAAGGGCACAAAAATCGAGGAGAAGCATTGACTAGCATTGACTTTGAATGTTGTTTGTTGACTGCAACTTTGACCAATGCATCGACTTCTGCGTTGACCATTTGCTATTGACTTGCGTTGACTTTTTGGAGCTGTCTTTGAGGGGTGTGTGTGACACTTGGAGTAAGGCTGATTTGGTTGTTGGAGAAGTTGGTTTGGCCAACTCAAGTCTTTGCTGGCTAGGGCATGCTGTTGACTGCTGTAACAAACATTTATCTCTATATTTGCTAGACAAGAATTACAAATTCTGATATATTATTTAGCTTGTTGTCTGTTGATCTATTATTATGTTCTATCAACATTTTACTTTCATGTTTATGTGATTGCTAAATTGAATTAGGCTTATAAGAAAGAATGAAGTAAAACTGCATTAAGCATAGAACATACCATGGGTATCTATATTTAACACCTCCGCTGCTGCTGCCCATCTTGGACATTCTCTTAATCTCTTCTTGACGAAGAGCTGCCCATATGTCCTCCCAATTTGGAAGTGTTGCTCTGCCCAAAATGCCTTGGACAAATGTCTCCCACTCTTTAGACACTACATTTAAGGCAGTCCTCACCATAAGACCCTCATCAAGAGTGGCCTCCATAGCAACCAGTTGATCTCGAACCGTCTTCAATTTAAAGAGGAATGGGTCGATTTCCTCTCTCTTATGCATTTGAAATAGTCGCAGCTGATTCTCTAGAAGCATCTTCCTTTGGATAGAAGTGCCTTGATACAATGTGGTCAAGGTTGTCCACATTTCATTTGCCGTATTCTTTTCGACAATGTGTGGGACCACATGATCCTTCACCCCGTCCATAATCAAGCGCTTGTCTCATGCTTCTTCAACGGATCAACGTCAACAGGAATAGCTACAACCTTGGCATGATCTTTGATGCGATATTCGTTAAGGATTGACAAAATTTTGGCCTTCTAGATGACGAAGTTAGATGCTCCATCTAACCTATCCTGATCCCTCAATCCATGAGAGGCCATCTCTGCTCAACGATGTCGAAACATATACTCTTCTCCCTTCTTCTACTGTTGCTCTCGGCAATAGACTCGGATCTGGGTTTCTTAGTGATAGAAACCTTCTACAGAATACGCTCCCTTTGACAAGTGATTTCTCTCCCAGAAATCCTC
Source organism: Pinus albicaulis (assembly GCA_034641835.2). Lineage (NCBI taxonomy): Eukaryota > Viridiplantae > Streptophyta > Pinopsida > Pinales > Pinaceae > Pinus > Pinus albicaulis. The sequence continues at coordinate 482,590,957 of CM076580.1, forward strand.
CACCAATTCTGTTGAATCAACTCTCTCCAATCACTCCGCTGATCAGATCTTAGACTTCTTGGTTAGAAATTTTGCTAAGGAACCGTTTCCCCTACTCTGTCAACCTTGCTAGACATTGTTCTGCACTGACAGAAACAATGCTCCACCAGCAACTTCGAAGAACCTGACTGCACTTCTAGCCACAACAACTGGCACTACGTCACCTCCTCTTGGACTGTGTCACCCTCCTGGGCTTGTGTGAGCCTCTGCGTCAACTCTGCGTGAGCTAGATTGGCTTTGCGTCACACCTTTGGTTCTGCGTGAACCTCTGCGTGAGCTAGACAAGCTCTACATCACCCCTCTTGGGCTTTGCGTTGTCCCTCTGGTGTTGCATTGCCTTTTTCTGGATTTGTGCTGTCACAACTGCCTTTCTATTGCAAAAACTTCACCTCTTCGCTGATGGCTTCAACTCTCCTTGATCTGCAATAGCTCTGATCCCATGTGAAAATTTTTGAATCCTTTAAACAAAAACCCTACTGCAAAAATCTGGTTTATTTCTTCTACTTGTGTTTTTAAACTAACAAGTTATTTTCAGAAATATTCAGAAAACATTGAAGTAAACACACTACAACCTACACACACATACAGATCAAGTCTTGAAGAATTAAGCACATTCGACAAAGGACACACAATTTTTTTTGGACAAATGTTCCCGGAAAAATCCAATGCGGGAAAACTGGTGCAACAACTCTTGAGGGTTTTATTATTATGCAGAATTTTGAATACAATCTAGGGCACCAGTAGTGGTTTACCCAACAGAGAAAATCTCGATAGATGTACCTCTATCTCCAGAGACAGAAAATATGGCTGATTCAGCTGAGGATGAAGAATCCCATAGGTGCCTATGTAGTCACTGTGTCACCCCTTTTGGATTCGCTGAATATGAGCCCTTTCTGGCCCATTGAAACCCCAGCGTTGCCCTTCTTGTCTCTGCTTCAGCCCCTCTTGGCCTGCATCACACTTTTGTGTCTGCGTTAACTTCTGCGCTAGCTTTGTGTGAGCCTGGTTGGGTCTGCGTCACCTCTGTTGGGCCTACGCTGCCTACGTGTCACCCTTGCTGGGCCGCGTTGCTCCTCTGGTTTGAATCTGCCTCTCTGCAATTGTATTCTCAGCCTCGGATCTGGAATCCCTTTGCCGATATGCCCCTCGCTGCACTCCAAGCTCACTCGAAAATTCTCAGCAAACCGTGCCCCAAAATTTCGACTTAGCTCAAGTGTTACCACTGTGTGTGTGTTCTCCAACTGACCCCAAGCCTTCCTTTAATACTTTTCCAGTTGAACTTTCAATGATCGTGATCTAATCTCTAATTAACGGCTAAGATTAAAAAAGACTTGATCCTCGTCACTTAGAACATTCTCACCCATGTGTCTAAATTAATTCGCTTTAATTATTTAATTTCCCTAAGTTAGACTTACATTCTCCATTAAAGTAATTAATTACTTGAATAACTTGGGCTCCGGGTGGAATTTCTCCAAACGATTTATGGGTCTTGGAGATCGCATGTGTTCTAGCCCCTACATAAAGTTTCGGAGCTAGAGCACATCTGATGCTACCAAAAAATCAACAACAACATGGGTAGGGTGATGCAAGAACATCAACAGGGAAATAATATATCACATCCTGCACATAATCACACGTAAGGAAAGGAGAAACCACATCCTACAAACACACATCACAATCACATGTAGGGAAAGGATGAACCACCTCCTACACGCATGCAAAACACCGAGAGTATGGAAATGATGAACCATGTCCTACATGCATGCAAACCAACAACAGTAGGAAGAATCCTACACGTGGGGAAAGGATGAACCACCTCCTACATGGATGAAAAACACCGAGAGTAGGGAAAGGATGAACCATGTCCTACATGCATGCAAACCAACAACAGTAGGAAGAATCCTACACGTGGGGAAAGGATGAACCACATCCCATAGACATGTCAACCATCAATTGTAGGGAATGAGCATCCTACAGGTGGGGAAAGGATGAACCATGTCCCATTGACATGTCCACAAACAAATGCTTGAATGCATCTCTCACTGGGATATCTGTAGGAGAAGGTGAACAAATCATCCTGCTCATATGCCATAGGAGCAGGTGAACCACTCATCCTATGCATATCTCATTACATGTAGGGGAAGGTAAACCATTCGCCCTACACACATGTCAGTCAACATGGGTTATCATAGGGGAATGTGAACCACTCACCCTGTACTCAAGGCACCACTAGGTGAAGGTGAACCACTTACCCTATGGTCACTCATAGCTCAAAAAGTATCCCAAGCCCCCAGGAGCTCTTAGAGCTCAATCTTCAACCAAGAATCCCTTCATATAGGGAGTAGTGCTGAGCTGTTTTCTAAAAATCAAAACTAGATCAACGAGAGCCTATCAGCTCCTATTCAACAACATACATATGTATATATATAACAAACATATTGATTTACAACAATGATCATGGCAACAATTAACAATCCTCTACTTCTTGCATATCTTGATGAAGAAAATATTTAACTGATCTTACTCCCTCTTACTCAGGGAGACCACAAGCCTAAGCTTGTCTTTCCAAAGTGCAAAGTGTCCACTTGGCAGCTTGCTCATCATGAAATCCATTCTACAAGGATGATGGAGAGAGACCATCCCTTAAATGGGAATGGAAGTGATCCTACTACCTTCACCGCTCATGAAAAGAAGAGGAACAATGCTGGTCCGAGAAATCAAAATCATGGAAGAGAAGGTCCCAAAGGAAGGAAGGGAAGATGTTACAATTGTAACAAGTTTGGTCACTATGCAAGAGAGTGCCCCAATAAAAGGGACTCTCCCCGAGATGGTGACTACTACAACAACAACAACTTCAGGGGGAATGACCAAAGGAACAACAGGTTCAAAGGAAAGAGGAAGGTTCCCTTTGATCGAAATAGAAATGGAAATGGTCAATCTTTCAAGAGGTGAAGGAACTCCAGGTATGATGAATCCAACGTTGTTGATAAGAAGAGAAATGAATATATTCTTATATCTGCCCTCTCTGCTGCATCTCCTCCCGACACCTTGGATAACTATTTGATTGATAGTGGTGCCTCAAGCAACTTAACTGGATATAAAGAGGCCCTCGTTGATTTGATTGAAAATGATACTAATTTGGAAATTATCCTTGGAGACAATGCCACCTATTCCGTGAAAGGGACAGGGACTGTGATCCTTCATTTAAATCAATGTCAAGTCCTTCGTTTGCAAGATATGTTGTACATACATGACTTGAAGAAGAATCTATTGTCTATCTCGGCAATGGAAGACAAAGGGTTCAAGGCGGCATTCATCAATGGAAAGGTACGCATTTGGAAGAGGAACTTCAAAGAAGTGTCACTCTTGGTTTCATGGTTGATACACTATTAGGTTGGAGGAAGTCCGCTGGGAGCCATGACATGTAACACAACTCTTCCATCCGAGCTATGGCATCGGAGGTTTGCACACCTTCATTATAAATCCCTTCTCGAAGCAAGGAAGGTGGTGACAGGTATGCCCAATTTCAAAGATGATCATGAACGTGTATGTTAGGGTTGTGCCGAAGGAAAACATACAAGGGGACCATCCCCTTGAGTATCACGAAGACATTTGATATATTACAATTGATTCATTCTGATCTACCTGGTATGTTGCTCGTAACATCCTTGGGAGGATACTTATATTATATCACTTTTATAGATGACTTCTCCCACAAAACTTGGATATAATTTTTGAAGAAGGACAAAGCATTCAAGTGGTTCCACACCTTCAGGCCTTGGTTGAAAATCAAACTGGGAAGAAGATCAAAATTTTGAGGACCGATAATGGAACCAAATATGAGTCAAATGAATTCAATGACTATTGCAAGGAAGTTGGCATTAAGAGGGCAACCACTACTATGTATACTCTCGAACAAAATGGTGTTGCTGAAAGGAAGAATAGAACCATTTTGGAAGCAGCTCGTGCCATGCTTTATGACCAAGGTCTTTTGAAGTTCCTATGGGGAGAAGCTGCCAACACTGTTGTGTATGTTCAAAATAGATGCCCACATTTTGCATTGGGCTTCAAAATTCCCGAAGAAGTCTTGTCTAGTAAGAAGCCTGATGTCTCTCATTTTAGCGTTTTTGGAAGTCCCATATATTTTCATGTGCTGAAAAAAAAGAGAAGCAAGTAGGATGCTTTTGGAAAGAAGGGAATGTTTGTGGGCTACAGTGAAACCTTAAAGGCATATAGAATCTATGTCCCTAGTCAAAGAGAAGTGGAGATATGTCATGATGTCACCTTTGACAAAGATGCTGCCCTCAGGAAGGTTAGAGATCTTCCTATCTCAAAGGAAGACAGAAGAAGAAGAAGCAGGAAAGCAGGAAGAACGAAAGGATGAACCAATGCCCAAGGTTGAGGGTTCGATGGATCCTATAGTTCCACCTTCTTTAAATAAAAGAAGACCCTCATGGCTTAGAGACACTCTCGAAGATGCCGAGAGACATATTGCTCCAAGAGGAACATTCTGTGAAAGTGATAAGCATAATAAGTACCAAGGGTACCTAGCAGCCATGAGCACTATTGTACAATTTGAGCCTGGAACGTTTGAAGAAGACTTGAAGCATCAAGTTTGGAAGGATGCTATGCATGAGGAATATGAGTCAATCATGAAGAATAATGTCTGGGATGTGGTACCTAGACCGAAGGACAAATTTGTTGTCACCTTGAAATGGCTCTACAAAGCTTGGAGCCGATGGAAGTGTCGAAAAGTTCAAGGCAAGATTTGTTGCTTGAGGCTTCTTGCAGAAAGAAGGAATAGATTAATGATGAAATATTTGCACCTGTTGCCTGCTACACCACCATTCGATCGATCATTGCTCTTGCTGCATCACAATGATGGAGTCTACATCAGATGGATGTGAAGACTGCCTTCTTACATGGCTCAATTAAGGAAGAGGTCTATGTGGAACAACCTTTGGGGTTCGAAGTTCGAGATAGAGACACACATGTATGCAGGTTGAAGAAAACCCTCTATGGGTTAAAGCAAACCCCCAGGGCTTGGTATGAGAGGATCGATAGCTACTTGATGAAGTTGGGCTTTACTTGAAGAGACGCTGATCTCAAACTTTATTTTAAGGTTGATAATGACAAGCCTCTCATTTTGGTTCTCTATGGACGATCTCTTCCTAACAAGTGCTGGCCTTCTCATTCATCAGTTTAAGAGGGAGCTAGTTTTCAAGTTCGAGATGAAGGACCTAGGACTGATGCACTATTTCCTAGGCTTGGAGGTTTGGCAAAAGCTAGGTGAGATTTTCCTTTCTCAAGGAAAATATGTTGTGAAGCTCCTAGAGAGATTTGGGATGGTGGACTGCAAGTTTGTGACTGCTTCGATGGAACTCAACTTTAAGAAGTTGTGTGGAAATGCTGCTGGGTCCGAGTTGGGAAATCCCACCAAGTATCGTCAACTCGTGGGGGCCTTGATGTTCTTAGTGAACTCACGTCCGGACATATGTTTTGCAGTGAACACATTGAGTCAATACATGGTCGAGCCTCATCACATTCATAGGATTGGTGCCAAGAATCTCTTGAGATAACTTTGGGGCACAATCAACCATGGGATGAGATACACTGTCGGGAGCATGAGACTCCATGGATATACCGATGACGATTGGGCATGCAGTGTGGTGGATCGTAAAAGCGCATTTGGATGTTGCTTCACCCTAGGTTCTGCTTCGATCTCTTGGATGAGTAGGAAGCAGAAATTGGTCGCTCTTGTTGGAAATACTGAGAGGGGGGTGAGTCAATTGTTAATTTTACCGGTTAGATCACCTATATTTAGAACACAAAATGAACAATAAGAATAAATGCTTTTATTAATTTCTTCTCTACGATAAATCAAGTACAATATATGTAGGGCTCCAACCCTAGATGAAGACACCAATCCTTAATCCACTAGGCTCCAACCTGTACTTTGCCAAGCACCGACTTGGACTTCACGAAGCTCCAACCTCTATTTTCCAAGCACCGACTTGGACTTCCAAGGCTCCAAACTTGTCAATTCTGAGGCACCAACCTCAAGGACTCCAACCCTATATCTGGTACAGGCTCCAACTTGGTCTTTTGAGGACTCCTATCCTCTAGGGCTCCAACCCTATCTTCCAAGGCACCAACCTTGTCTCTATGAGGCTCCAACCTCATGCTTCATTTCGTCAAAATATATTTGGTTATACTTACGACTCCCAATGTGGAGCCCTGACAATCTTCAGCTTACTCTTCACTGTAATCTACACATGACGTCATCAATGACAACTTTTTTTCCGTAGAAGGTGTCACCGCTGCTCTTCATCATACCCAAACAATTTCTCCAAGTTACCTCATGATGACATCACCAATGCATCATGATCTCCAATAGGCTTCTAGATGACACTCCAAGGTATCCTCAAGATCAGCTTCAACTGCTCTTCAAGATCTACAAGAGTACTCCATGAGGGCTTCAACAAGTCTTCAAGATGTTTTCTAGGGTTCTTAAGGATCAGCTTCAGCAAGCCTGTTCCAAGATTTCTTCAAGTCAACTCAAATCTGCTCCTTCACAACTTGCTTCAAAGTGCTGACCAAGACTGCCCAAGATTTCTGATAGAAGGCTGATCCAAAAATGTTGATCCCTGCTTCAAGATTGCTCCAAGAATTTCTTCAACAATGCTTCAATGATGTTCCATGTATGTCTTTAAGACTACCCATGAAAGGCTGCTCCAAAAGTGCTTCAAGGGTGAACAAGTGCACTTCAACAGGGAGCTCCACAATGTTTTCAAAGTCTGCCTTCCAAATCTGCTTCAACTAAAGTCTTCAAGCTTGCTCTAAATTGTCTTCACAATTCCTTCAACTGCTTACTTTACAGTAGTTCCAAGAATTTTCGATGGTGTGACAATTTTGACTTGAAAGGAGACTTCAAGATTATCCTAGCACAGTTTAAGACTGTCTTCTGGGTTGTTTTGTAATGCCATCATAGTCTACTTCAAAAGGTTTCAAGTCTTCAGCTCCATGTATTTAAAAAAACTTCCTTGACCTTCAACCCTTACAGCTGCAGTAGCTTCCTGCAACAATAGTGATAAGAGATTGTTATAAACCTTAATCCTTATTGCTGTAGCAGCCTATCAATATCCAATGAAATTCTGTTATGAGTATCTTCCACAGGTCTGCAATATATTAGAATTGTGACAGTCCACCACACTCTGTAATTTGAGTTTAAGGTATCCCAAACACAAAAAGTATTTGTCCAAATATATCCTTCTCAGCCTCTTTTACTTATCTGTCATCTCACTGTATTATCTCTGAAATTCTCACTGAAAATAATGATGTTGAAATGAGGAGTTCGGACTCCAATATATACTGGTTTTGATTACAGACGAAAAGACACATCTATTGGCCAAGGGACATGATTCTACAAGTCGGCTTAGGTCGGCTGGTGAAAAATAATAAATTTTCTAACTTATAAATTCAATTTCTCACAAACTATTTGGAGTTTTGGGGCATGTAAGGGCTCATTAGAAAGGCAAAATTATGCCCTAAAAGATGGTACAGGAATCAAATTGAGAAGCTGCCTCTAGGGTAGTGAAAATTATTTTTTAATGATTGAAATTTAGTGCAGAAAATATTTGGGACAGAATGAGGAGTGATTAGGACAGTCATCATGAGAATATCCAACAAAGTCATCATGATAGTGAATCCATAATTTTCCATATGGAGATCTTCAAAAAGTCTTCCAACCACCATCTAGATCATTAAATGAGATCTTCCAAAAATGTCATCATATGCCATCAAGTGTTCTTCAAGTCCTTCATGTCATCATATATTTTCCAACCATGCCATCAAGACCTTCATCGAATGACATCATCAAGTGTAGTCTTGTAGGTTACCAAACAAGGTACATGATTGACACTTGGCACCTTTATAGTTAGTTCAAGGACTTGTTTAGGCAAGACTTCTTCATTAGTGGCTTGACATCTTCATTGATTGATCTCTTCATTGATGGCATCCTTAGCACCTAGGGATTGCATGACATTCATTGACATCAGAAGAATATTTGCCATCTCAGCTATTGACATCAATGACAACCTTGATTAACAGCTCTAAGCACCGCCGAGGCCGAATACATTGCAGCAAGTATGGCTTGTTGTGAAGCTGTTTGGTTGAGAAAGCTCTTTAGTGAGTTGTTTGGGCATGTGTTGGAGGATACCATCGTGATCCTTTGTGACAACCAAAGTGGGATTCGTCTTTCTGAGAATCCCGTGTTCCACAATTGATCCAAGCATATTGATATTAGGTAATTCTTTGTCTAGGACATGGTACAACGAGGCACCGTAAGGCTCCATCACATTGGGACCGATGAGCAGGTCGCAGATATTCTCATGAAGTCCTTGGGGAAGGTCAAATTCTTAACCTTTCGTGAGAAGCTTGGTATTGTGGAGAGACCCTATTGTGAGGGTCTCGCTTGAGTTGGACTATGAGCTCTGGGAGCTCCAGGGGGCTTGGGGATAGCTACTTGGAGCTATAAGCAACCACAGGGCAGGGTTCACCTTACCTTGTTGGTGTGCTATTTCACCACAATTATGATATTGTGCTGGTTCACCCTCTCTTTGATCTATGTCCCACATGCATCCTATCCATGTAGTCCGGGACTCATGGGAAGTATCTCTCATTTGGCCAATGAGTTGGGAAATGAGGATAGAGACCATAGCATTACCGATGGACACATCATGTATTGCCGTACTCTCCATGTCTAGGATGGGATGTGTCCAACAACTTGATTTGGGATCAAGTCTGGTTGAGGTTTTTACCTCTAAATTGACTTCGGGTCAGTGGAGAGTGGTAAGGTCTTTGTGACTCTCTCGATCATATCTTCTTATTATTTCTTCTAAAGCAGAGCAGAGCCAACAAAGCAAAGACAATAGGATGACACAGGATTGGATGATGATATATGATAGTACATGATGGTACTGGATGACAGGATTGCACAGGTGGATAGATGGATGGACAGATGGAGTTCTCCATAGTTGAGAGGGAGTGTTAAATTTGGCAACTAGGGCCATACTCCATGTTGCACTGCTCATATGATGGAGATGTTATTTTTGTTGGATTTCTCTTTCGAAGAGGTGCAAGATTGATCTAAAGGTCATCTTGTTTAGATGAGCAGAAGTTGAATTTTGAATTTATTTTCCACACGTGCAATTTGTCAAGGTCGACCATAGTTGTAATGTAGGCTCTCAAGCCCCAAAAGTTGTGTCACACACATAGTCATGGATATAAAAAGGAGAGACATGATGCTCATTTTATCATTTCATTGAAATCTCTCTCATCTGATTGGCTTGTACAACCTTAGAGGCTTCTCTCTCCTCCACACGTGTGAAACAGGAAGCTGCAATTTTCAGACTGGTTTAGGGATTTTTTGGACAATGTTGACTTTGGGTCAACACTCATCTCTTGACTACGTTTTTGAGGTCAGAAATCCGATTTGGAGAGGCCACAGCTAGAGGCACAAAAACTGAGGTCAAATGTTGACTTTGAATGCAACTGACCACATCGTTGACATCAACTTTGGTTGCTATTTTGACTGCAGACTTTGACCTTTGCATTGAGCAGATTTGTGGACTATTTTGGGCTATGCTTGACTTTGATGGAATTGCGAAGACTTTGATCGAGCTTTAGAGGCTGAATTGCTAGTTTGATCAGTGAAGACTTTGCTGGCTAGGGAATCCTGTTGACTGCTGTAAAATATATTCTCTCTCTCTTTGCTTGTTTCTTGTTGATTTATTTATGTTCTATTAGCATTTACTATCAATTATTATGTGATTGCTATTGAGATTTTAGGGTGTTGGGGTAGCGTTGGATGTGCTCTAGCTCCCAAACTTTGTGGATGGACTAGAGTACATAAGATCTCCAAGACCTAGAAAGAGTTTTTAGAAATTCCATTCGGTTTAAGAGAGATTTAATTAATTAATCTTTTTAATTAAGGACCCTAAGTCTAACTTAGGAAAATTAAAAGATTAAAGGTAATTAAATTAAACATGTGATGAGAATGACTTAAGTGACGCAGTTCAAGCATCTTCTAATCTTAGCCGTCGATTCAAGGTTAGATCACGACCGTTGATGTTTCAACGAGAAAAGTATAAGAAGAGGGCTTGAGGTCAGTTGGAGAACACACACACTGGTACAGCACTAAAGCTAAGCTGAGATTCTAGGGTATGGTTTGCTAAGAATTTCAGAAGTGTTTCAGCTACAGTGAGGGGTAGTATTGGCGAGGGGGATGGTCTAGTCCCAGGCCAAGAGTACGAGGGTAGAGAAGGAGCAATCCAGAGCAGCACAGAGGCAGTAGCTACGCAGAGCAGTCGAGAGTCTAGCAGGGGCAGTGCAGAGGCAGCAGGAGGCCAGGAGGGCTGACGCATGCCTAGCTAGGGCAGCGCAGGGGCAATGTAACTCAGTCTAGGGTGATGCAGGCCCTTCCGGAGCAGCGCATAGGCTGACGCAAGCCAAGTAGGCTGACGAAGAGGGCTTCAGAGCAACACTGGGGTTCTAGAGGTCGGAAAAGGGTTGAGTTCTGTAAATCCGGTTTGAGGGTGTGAATCAGTCAGATTTTCTGTTTCCGGATAGAGCTATTGCTGCTGTTTATATTTCTCTGTCGGATTAACCAGTTTGGTGCCCAGATTTGTTGTACTTGGAATCTGCTTAATAATAAAGCCCTCTAGAAGCTAGTAGCACTGATTTTCCCACATTGGGTTTTTTCGAGGACATTTGTCCATAAAATCCTTGTGTGTCACTTTGTCATTGAGCATGTTATTCAGTTTAGATTTGCATGTGTAGGCTATTAATGTATTTACTTCGATGTTAATGTTGAAGTTTTCAGATTAATAACTTATGTAAGTAGGAGAAGTAAATCAAGAATTTAACAGTAGGGTTTATGTTTAATAAATTTAGAAATTTTGACATGGTATCAGAGTGATTGCAGATCAAGCTGGATCTCCAGCAAGACGGCTGAAGAAATCTATGCTGCAGAAAGCAACAACAACAGCAGATAAACCGGAGAGGGCAGCGCAACAACAGAGGGACGTAGAGGCAGCAAGAGCCATGCAAGGGCTGACACAATCCTAGCTGGGTGATGCATAGACAACATACAGTCTTCCAGAGGGACGCAGGAGCAGCCTGCATGGCGTGGTCGTTGTGCAGAGGCTGCGCTGAGCCAGTCTCCTCAGGTAGAGCTAGCCAGGGTGACGCAGTGCAAAATTTGATTGCTGTGCAGAGTGCCGTGATCTAGAAGCTGAGTTGCAGATCTTCAGTAGTTGCTGGTGGGGTGAAGATTCTGCCGGTGTAGAATTTAGCGTAAGCTAAGTTGACAAAGAGTGGGAGGAGAACAACTTCCCAGTATATTTCCTGCCAAAGAAATCTGAAGATCGATCGTAGGGTGATCAAAGAGAGCTGATTCGTTGTGTTTGACAGAGTTCCAAGGGAGGAAGTCAGTTGTCAGAGGGAGCAGAGGGTGCCTTTCTCGCCAAGGACCCTGGATCTGAGTCTCTAGCATAGAGAGGAGGATTTGTTTCGACAAATTTCTGAGCAGATGGCGCCACATGGACTGCGTGATCAGGATAGGTTGGACGACCTGTCCAACTTTGCTATCTGGAAGGACATAATCCTGGTAGTCCTGGAGGCCTACGGTATACGGGAGCATGCAGAGAAAGTCTTGGCTACACCAACCGATGCGAAACTCCCGAAGAAGCACAATGAATCAATGACACATACCAAATGCTTCATTATGGATGGGGTCAAGGATCATGTGGTACCACACAGCCGAGAAGGCGACAACTCACGAGATGTGGGAAGCTTTAACCACATTGTATCAAGGGAGGTTCGTCCAAAGCAAGATGCTCCTGGAGAACCAGTTTAGGTTATTCATGATGTCCAAGGGAGAGGAAATCGATCCTTTCCTATCTAGACTATAGTCGATCCGGGATCCACTGACTGGCATGGGGGTGAAGGTGGATGATGATGTTATGGTGAGGACTGCTCTAAATACTGTCACAGAGGACTGGGAAACATTTGTCCAAAGTGTTTTGAGTAGACTGGATCTTCCTAATTGGGACAACATGTGGGCTATCTTTTGACAAGAGGAGATTCGCCGAATCACCAAGAGGCAGTACAACACCGAAGCGGGCAAAGTGAGGAAAGAGGAAGAGGAAGATGCAGCCTTGGCATCAAAGAGGGAACAAGGGAAAATGAAGTGTGATGTGTTAAAGATCAAATGTTCCCAGTGCGGCGAACTTGGAAATTTCGCCAGCAATTGTCCTCAGAAGAAGAAGTATAAGGAAGCTTTTAGTTCCAATGCTGCTGTAGCAGACGATGGCTCTGATGATGACTTAGCCATGAGTGCTCATGAACCACAAAAGTGGGGTGATATTGATTTGTAGAGCAGCTATTTAGTGGTGGCGGGATCCTTGAGTAGCCCAACTCTTGGATCACATCCGTGCTACGGGAGCCTTAAGACAGTAGCAAGGAATGATTGGAGCAGTGGGTGCAAAGCTCACGGATGAAGCAAAGGCAGAGGCTAAAAAGCTGAAGAGGGAGCAACGCAGTGCAGATACAACAACAGTGTAGAGGCAATATCATAGAGACAACGCAAAGGAGGTCTGTTTACGCCATGCAGAGCTGCAACAACGCAGAGGCTTCAGGAGGACAGCGCAAAGCAACAATCTCTAAAGCTTCAGTTGCTTACTCTGTCATTTTGTGTTAGGTCCCTATATTACTAGTATAGTCCCTTATTGTTATTAGTGTAACCCCTTTATTGTTAATATTGTACCCTTGTAACCCCCATTTTGTTATTATTGTGCCCTTAAATTATTATTGTTAGGTCGGCTAGGATTACATTGTGGCCCACTAGGATTACATTATGGCCCCATGGACTCCTATATATAGAAAGGAGGTTTTGTAAATTGTATCATCCAAGAATTGTTCATTTATGTAATGTATTGAAGGTTGCCCCCTCGAAGTGGCTCATTTCTAAGGCGTTGATATCTCTTTTCTTCTATTTTTGGAGCTGGTTACACAACATTTGGTATCAGAGGTTTGGATTCTAGGGTTTCATTGCTCCAAACAAGTCATCGTGGCATTTTCGCTATAACTTTTTTTCTACGAAGTTTCAAAAGCTGAAATTTTTAGGGTGCGAAGCCGAAATCCTGAGGAAGATCGTCTAAAAATTTCAGAGCTTGGTTTGCAATATTTTCGGAGATATGATCTATGGAAGTTAGGTCTTTTTTCAGGCTCTTAAACAGGTCATCGTGGCATTTGCGCTATAAATTTTTTTCTACGAAGGTTCAGAATCTGAAATGTTTAGGGTGTGAAGCTGAAATCCTGAGGAAACTCGTCGAAAAATTTCAGAGCTTGATTCGCAATATTTTTGGAGATATGATCTGTGGAAGGTGGTGCTTTTTCAGGCTCTCGAATTTCATCTCAAAGAGGTGATCGTGGGAAAAGTTCAATAACTCTCTCTCTGAGCATCGGATTGGAGTGCCGTAAAAATTCGTCGCAAGTACACGGACTTTAGTTTCTTGGCTATCAATTTCAGAGGCAAAGGACGAAACAATGACACGTGGTAAGTCGTACAAGTTCACTCTACTGAACCAGTCCATAATTAGGTCATTGTGGGAGATTGGACATAACTTTGCCTTGGAGAATCCAAATAAGGTCATACCTGTGGCATTCAAAAGAGAATTCATAGGGCTACTTCAGTGCTGAATTTCAGATATTGAAGAGCCGCAATCACAGAGATAATCAAATTTCAATATCGAGCTCCTCAAAAGCAAGAAAAAGGTGTGTATTTTTTTTTTTCCGAATTGCATAAGTCTTGTTTGAAAAATCAATTTGAATTGATTCCAAGGGCATATTGTAGAATAGATATCAGTATTGGGTTCTAAAAAATGCCCCGTAAAAATAATTCAACACCCATTAAGCCTTCAGAAGGCTTATGACTCATGAAGATGAAAAATTGCAACATGATCTATCAAAATTACAAGAGCAAGTGCACCAAATCTCGCTCTTGCAAAGAGCAGCAAAAAATGAAATGGAAGTTTTGAAGAAAGGCGTGGAAGCAAAGATGGATGGTGTGAAGAATAATATGGATGGTTTGAATAAAGGCATGGAATCTAAGATAGATGGCATGGAGGCTGGCATGGAATCTAAGATGGATGACATGAAGAATGATCTAGCGGAGACATAGAGAAGGTTTGAAATAAAATTGATACAGAAATGTTTCCTAATGGTGAAAATATAGTAGAAGAACCTCATGATGAGAACAAAATAAATTTTAATCGCGATTTCATAAACTCTAATGTTTGCGGGAAAAACCACCATATTCCAAAAATGGATATGAGGAAGTTTGATGGGAAGAATCCTGTAACATGGATATTACAGATGGAGCAATATTTTGATCTCCATAATGTACAAAACACACAAAAGGTACACATTACAACTTTACATTTAGAAAAAAATACATTTGTATGGTATCGATAGCTTTGCTCCCGTGAAAAAATTGTCACTTGGTCAATTTTTACAGAGGAAATGATAGCACATTATGAGGATACAAGGAGCAACACCTTCTTTAGCCAATTGATAAATCTCAAACAAAAGAGTTTAGTGGGGCAGCATATTGAGGACTTTCAAAAATTGAATATAAGGGTAACTGATATTCCAGAAGAACACAGGATCGACCTCTTCATAGGCACTTTAAAGGATAACATCCAACATGAAGTTCGCGTTTTGGAATCGGATTCATTGGAGAAGGCATTCGGGTTGGCAAGAAAATTTGAATGTAAAATTATGGCGACAAGGAAGCCTACCACTCACATCTATAAAGATGGAAGTGTTGCTACTCCTAGACTTCCACAACCTACAAGGTTGACACCACAACAATTGGAAGAAAAAAAGAAAAAGGGCTTTGCTACAGTTGTGATTGTAAATACACTAAAGGTCAAAAGTGTCTTTGAAAAATTATACACATGGGTGTGAAGAGGAAGATGAAAATGAACAAAGAAGAGGATATACACTAGGAACCAACCCTAGAAGAGGAAGAAATGAGTCCGACCATATCATGTAATGCATTGGCAGGAATTACCACTCCTCAAACTCTCAAGATAGAAGGACATACCAAGAAGAAAAAATTAATAGTGTTGATTGATTCAGGTAGTACCCATAATTTTATTCATTGTAAGGTAGCCAAGGAATCGAATTTTTTCCTATAGCTAGCACCAAAATGTCAAGTGATGGTTGCAAATGAAGGAACTATAAATTTCTCTGGAAAATGCCATAATATCAAGCTAACCATGGGGGAATATGTATTGACTAGTCCAATGCTTTCCATTCCTATGGGAGGTGATGATGTTGTCCTAGGAGTACAATGGTTACAATCTTTGAGGACGGTAGCTTTTAATTTTCAAGAACTTTTCTTGAATTTTTTTTTCAGAAGGAAAGGAATTTGAATTATGGGGTATTACAGGGAAGACATGAAAGATAATAAGCTCTAATGTCATGACAAAGCTTCTAAAAAAAGAACAACGAGGCGTCATTGCACAATTATGCTCACTAGAAGTTCCAACATCAAAATCATCTGTTTCTACAGATCTCCAACAAGTCTTGGACAATCATTCCAAGGTGTTTGAAACTCCCAAAGGACTCCCACCTATTCGTGATCATGATCATGCTATTCATTTGATTCCAGGAAGTGTTCCTCCAAACATTAGGCCTTATATATATCCTTATGTCCAAAAGAGCGAAATTGAACGTATGATTGCGGAAATGTTAGAGGTTGGTATAATTCAACCTAGTCAAAGTTCTTTTCATTCTGTAGTATAATTATACCATCAAGCGGTTGTGAGGATTTCTCGGGACAACGAGAATTATTATAAGTTTGTTAAGAATTATGGAGAAATAACAACACCTCTAACAACATTGAAGAAAGATGCATTTTCATGGACTCTTGAAGCAGAGTAAGGCCTTTGAACATCTTAAAGAGGGCAATGTGCCAGCTTAGGTTTAAGTATGCCGAGACTTCACAAAAACCTTTATTGTGGAATGTGATGCCTCAAGAAATGGAATTGGTGTTGTTTTAATGCAGGAAGGAAGACCCATTGCTTTTGAAAGTCGTCCAATCAAGGAAAGTATTTACAGAAACCTATTTATGAGAAGGAAATGTTAGCAATACTGCATGCACTAAATAAATGGCGAACTTACCTAATGGGAAGACACTTCAAGGTAAAAACTGATCATGATAGTCTTAAGCACTTTTTGGAACAAAGACTATCTTCAGAAGAGCAGCAAAAATGGGTCACAAAGATGTTGGGTTATGACTTTGAAATAATCTACAAAAAAGGAAAGCTTAATGTTGTTGGAGATGCACTCTCAAGAAAGAATGAAGAGGTGGAAGCATTGCTTTGTGCCATTTCTATTATCCAACCAGATTGGATAACCGAAGCAAGAGATGAATGGAAGAAGGACGAAGAAGTGTGGACACTCATTCAAAAGTTGCAGCAAGATCCTAGTACATCTAATACATTTGGTTGGAAAAATGATTCCTTATGGTACAAAGATCGCTTATATCTTTGTAAGAATTCCCAACTAAAACAAAAGATTCTTTTGGAATTGCACACTTCTCTTTTAGGAGGACACTCGGGATTTTTAAAAACTTACCACAGGGTGAAGAAAGAATTTTTTTGGGATGGCCTTAAATCTGATATTCAAAAGTTTGTGGCGGAATGTTTGGTTTTCCAGCAGAATAAAGTTGAGACAATTAAGACCCCGGGACTTCTACAACCTTTATCCATTCCAAGTCAACGTTGGAAGGAGATTTCAATGGATTTTATCACAGGTTTACCTAAGTCCGAAGGAAAGAGTGTCATCATGGTGGTAGTTGATAGACTTACCAAGTATGCACACTTTTGTGCATTATCTCGTCCATTTAAAGCAAGTACGGTTGCTACTACATTTATGGACAGAATTCAAAAGCTACATGGAAGCCCAAGGGTTATTGTGAGCGACAGAGATCCCATTTTTACTGGAAATTTTTGAACGGAGTTATTTTCTTGTTTGGGTACTCAATTAGCTCATAGCTCATCTTATCATCCTCAATCTGATGGTCAAACTGAGATAGTAAATAAATGTTTGGAAGGATATCTTAGTTGTTTTGTATTTGATAAACAAACACAATGGGTCAAGTGGTTACCTCTCGCTGAATGGTGGTATAACACTTCCTTCCATACTGCAGCAAAAATGACCCCATTTATGGCACTTTATGGATATCATCCACCATCGATCACATCATCTTTAAGGGGAAATTCGAAGGTTCAAGCAGTGGAAGATCACGTCGAGCATCAGCAAGAAGTTCTCCAACTCTTAAAGGATAACCTGAATTTGGCACAAAATCGAATGAAACAACAGGCAGATCAACATCGCAGCGAGAGAAGTTTTGATGTAGGAGATTCGGTATTTTTACGGCTACAACCATACAGACAAATGTCCCTCAAGCAAGCTAAGAAGGATAATAAATTATCACCAAAGTACTATGGTCCTTACAAGGTGTTGCAAAAGATTGGTACTATGGAATACAAATTGGAGCTTCCTGCTTCTTCACGAGTGCATCCAATTTTCCATGTTTCATGCTTAAAGAAGGTTATAGGTGAAAATCTTCCAGTTCAAACAATATTGCCCGAACTTGATGAGGAAGGAAAAATCATATTGGAACCTGAAGCAGTCACGGAAACAAGAACTCGACAGCTACGAAATCGATCAATTTCAGAGTATCTCATCAAGTGGAAGAACTTACCCACTGAAGATTCTACATGGGAGGATGAGAAGTTTATACAGAAGCACCCAGAGCTACTCAAGCATTGAAGACAACACTTTTTTGGAGGAGAGGGGCATGTTAGGTCCCTATATTACTAGTATAGTCCCTTATTGTTATTAGTGTAACCCCCTTATTGTTATTATTGTACCCTTGTAACCCACATTTTATTATTATTGTGCCCTTAAATTATTATTGTTAGGTCGGCTAGGATTACATTATGGCCACATGGACTCCTATATATAGAAAGGAGGTTTTGTAAATTGTATCATCTAAGAATTGTTCATTTATGTAATGTATTGGAGGTTGCCTCCTCGAAGTGGCTCATTTCTAAGGCGTTGATATCTCTTTTCTTCTATTTTTAGCGCTGGTTACACAACATTTTGGCAAGGGTCCTTCAGTTGCTCACTCTTAACAACTGAGTTACAGTGCAACAGTTAGTAGTGGTAGTGCTATGAGCAGCATGATGCAGCAATTTGAGAGGGTGCTGTAGTACAGATGTGGTAGTGGTGGTGGCAGCGTCATGGGTAGTAGTATAGAAGAGCATCAACAACACAATGATGAAGGGCAGTAAGCCAAGCATCAACGCAGAGACCCACACCAGAGGTCAATGCAGAACTTCGGGGTGAAGTATTTTGCTAGAGCACATTCCTCGCTAAGAGGGAGTGTTGAGATTTTTGGATGTTGGGGTAGCATTGGATGTTCTCTAGCTCCCAAACTTTGTGGAGGGACTAGAGTACATAAGATCTCGAAGACCTAGAAAGCATTTTAAAAAATTCCATCCGGTTTAAGAGATATTTAATTTATTAATCTTTTTAATTAAGGACCCTAAGTCTAACCTAGGAAAATTAAAAGATTAAAGGTAATTAAATTAAACATGTGATGAGAATGACTTAAGTGACGCGGATCAAACATCTTCTAATCTTAGCTGTCGATTCAAGATTATATCACGGTCGTTGATGTTTTAACGAGAGAAGTATAAGAAGAGGGCTTGGGGTCAGTTGGAGAACACACACACTGGCAGAGCACTAAAGCTAAGCTGAGATTCTAGGGTGTGGTTTGCTAAGAATTTCAGAAGTGTTTCAGCTGCAGCGAGGGGCAGTATTGGCGAGGGGGATGGTCTAGTCCTAGGCCAAGAGTACAACGAGGGTAGAGTAGGAGCAATCCAGAGCAGCGCAGAGGCAACAGTTACGCAGAGTAGCCGAGATTCCAACAGGGGCAGCGCAGAGGCAACAAGAGGCCAGGAGGGCTGACGCAGGGGTAGCGTAACCCAGTCTAGGATGACGCAGGCCCTTCTTGAGCAGCGCAGGGGCAGCGTAACCTAGTCTAGGGTGACGCAGGCCCTTCTTGAGTAGCGCAGAGGCTAACGCAAGCCAGGCAAGTTGACGAAGAGGGCTTCAAAGCAACGCTAGCGTTCCAGAGGCCAAAAAAGGGATGAGTTTTGTAAATCCCGTTTGAGGGTGTGAATCAGTCATATTTTTTGTCTCCGGATAGAGGTATTGCTGCCGTTTATATTTCTCTGTCGGGTTAACTAGTTTGGTGCCCAGATTTGTTGTACTTGAAGAATCTGTTTAATCATAAAACCCTCCAGAAGCTAGCAACATCGGTTCCCGCATTGGGTTTTTCTGGGGACATTTATCCAGAAAATCCTTGTGTGTCACTTTGTCATTGAGCATGTTATTCAGTTTAGATCTGCATGTGTAGGCTATTAATGTACTTACTTTGATGTTAATGTTGAAGTTTTCAGATTAATAACTTATGTAAGTAGGAGAAGTAAATCAAGAATTTAACAGTAGGGTTTCTGTTTAATAAATTCAGAAATTTTCACAATTGCATATCTGGAAATTGAATTGGACTAATAAGAAAGAATGAAGTAAACTGTTCTAAGCATAGAACATACCTTGGTTAACTAAAATTAACACCCTTCTTAGACATAGCGTCTGCCATGGTATTTCTTTCTCTGTGAATATGTTGGAAAGAAATGATCTGAAATGATTGTTTAAGATGTTCAATACGATTGAGCTAGCCCAAAAGGTGAGGATGGGAAATGGAGATAGAGCCATTCATACCATTGATGGGAGCCTATGAATCATCGAAAATATGGATTATCTGCAAGTCTAATTGTTTTGCAAACCACAAAAGTCCCCATAAAGCTATGATTTCAGCACGCATGTTAGTTCCATTGCCACCAGGCCAGTATAACTTTATTGTTGTTCATTGTTCATTCGCAACCACGCACCACAGCCACATGCTCCAGCTTGTGCTGCTCTGTCGAAATATCCTGCAGGGAAAGTGATGTGTGGAGGGATGTACCTATAACTCAAGTCCTTTACCTTTGTTTGTTTTTCCTCCTGTGACTCCATCCAATGGATAATATTGGAGACAATTCTGTCAGTGCTAAGTGTCATGCCATTAAATATGATGGCATTTCTAGCGTTCCATAGTTCCCAAAATACCAAAACTGGAATTGCTTGCTGCAGCACACTTCTTCTACTCCACCGAAGCAAGCATTGTTCCATTGAAATGTGGTTCAGTAGAGGGAAAGAAAAAAGATTTGAGATCCGATCCCATACCTGGGCTGCTATTGGGCATTCCAATAGCAAATGTTGGTTTGTTTCTTGCCCAGTAGCAAATGTTTGTTTGTTTCTGTAGAGGTCATGCAGAAGGCGCACCGTACTGGTCCATTTATACCTCTCTTCTTCAGATTTTCCCATGTCAGCGATTTGTCTTTCCAAACCAGCCAAGTATATATGATGATCTTGCTAGGTACCTGTAACTTCCAGAACTTCCTGAACCAACATTTTTGTTGTAGATTTAATAAGTTGCATAAGATCTACTGATATGTATCCGCAACCAAGCCATCCCACATGATGTGATCTCCGCCTTCTGATTTGCATAAGCCCGATCTATTTAATGCAGTGGTATATCGTTCCCAGTCAGCTGCGGGAAGGCCAGTCAATCCAATGAGCTAAGATATACCTTTAATGGGATGTTATGTCGTAATCCTCTTGATTTTGAAATGTAAATGCACATAATTGATATATAGGCTAGTTAGTTAGATGATGTAGCCAGGTTTATGTATTGTAAATAATGTACTTCGTATTATTAATAAAAATGTATAGTTGGCTGAGGAACAAAAAGAGTATGGGGCTATGACTCCATAAGAGGGAGCTAAGGGGGCCAAAAATATTATCATAGGTACATAAACCTTTATGGATGTATCGGAGATCAGCGTTGGGATTTGTGCCAATTGTTGAAGAGATTCGAGAATGTAAGCTTCAAGATGAAGACATGCATACAAATTTTGTGAGTTGAAGTCATGTCTATTTCCATTCTTCCATTCCAACATACCAATTGGCATGGCTGACCAAGCTGATTAATGGTGACATACAGACGGTGAGACTACATGGAAAATTGAGTTATAATTGCCGTAGGAACATCCTTGGTATCCCAGCATAGAGATTTTCCTGGCCAGCCTATACTGAAGCCCTAGAAGAGAGAGTTAACTTGAGGGACAGTAGTTGTAGAGAAGGGATCCCCTCTTGGGTTATGTGTGTTGAAGGAAAAGAGAGAGTTGTTGATTGGGATGGTTGAGTGAGCAACCTGCATTCCAGAGGGTATTGGGGTGAGGGTTTAGTGCTCTTGTTAACTCTTGTGGTGTCATAGCACCAACTTGGTAGTAGCCTGCTGTTGAGAGGAGGCTAGGAACAACAGTCCTGAAGGGTGGGAGGAATGTCCTTTGTCAACAGTCAGTTTGTGTAGTCCTGAAGAGTGGGAGAATGTCCTTAATCAACACTCAGTTTATGCTTTTTCTAAAGATAAGTGCGTACTCTTGTGCATGATTTAATATGATTGACTATGTGTAATTTCTATGTAAATTGCTACTATATTTTCATGGATATTTTGCGTTATATGTTTATTTATATTATTTTTATTATAGTTTATACTTGAATTTGAATTATTAATGTTAATGTATAATGTAGACATGTTTGTTTATATATAGAACATATTTTTCTTATCGATATTAGAGTTGTTTATATCATCTTTATTATGCTTGATACTTGAATTTGATTTATTAATGTTAATGTATAATGCTAAGTCTACATGTCTGTTCATATATAGAACACAATTATCATATCGATATCAGAGTTCTTTAATTATTAAGTTAAGATCTAAGTTAAATAGGAATTCTGAAATTTTTGAATTCAAAGTCAGTTAATACTATACGACCCAATCTGGGGTGGCCGGGTACATTACATCTGTGCATAATAACAAGTAACACTGATTTATTTTGCACATGTATGTTGAATGTCGCTTTTTGCACATGCCAAATCACATAACTCATTAACATCGGCGTAAAGGGCAGATAAGGGCTTTGGAATAAAATTTGGGGAGCTGCATGTGATTTGGGACCGGACCACCCTGGGGCCTGGACTTGAAATTGCCTTTTTCTTCATCACTACTTATATTACTATCTCTTCACTGTTCTTGGAGAAACATACCCTATACAGAGTAATTTTAGGATATTTAATTGTTACGGTATTGTTCTGCTTGATCTTAAACGTATGAAACATTTTAGAAATGTTAAATTTGATGCCATAAATATAGCCCTTATACTACAATAATTTAGTGAGATTTAAAAAAACCGTCAATTTTTATAACCATTATTTTCTTATTTAAAAAATATGTATACTTCTCATTTTGTCCTCTGCTTAAATATTCTCATATAAGTCGACATCGGACGTTTAAAAACCTTACAATGTGTTTGGACATAATTGTACTTTTTATTTTCCTTATTGCACTTATCTGGTATACTCGAAGTATACTCACATTGTACACTTGCACACTTGTATACTTTTTTATGTTAGTTTTTTTTTATCTATATTTGATTTTTGTTTTTATTTGGTTGTTCTAATAATTAACTAGAATTAATTATAAGAAATATGGTTGATCATCACTAATCAACCATAGTTAATTTTAGAGGACACTAGACCATGATGAAACATGGTTTAATGTTCAACTATTGCCAACAATGGTTAAGTGGTCAACTATGGTTAACTATGGTCAATCATGGTCGACCATTGTTGAGTGGTCAACTATTGCAAATTAAAGTCAAGTTGTTAACCATGGTCAAGTGGTCAATTATGGTCATCTACACTTGATCATGGTTAACATTGATCAACCATACTTGACCATGGTGAACCATGGTTTACCAAGTGGTCAATTAAGGTCAACCATACTTACTGATGGTCATTCGAGGTTAGCCATCCTTGACCATGGTTTATTGTAATTGACCATGGTCAACCAAGATTGACCAAGTGATCAAACATCAATAATTGTACTTGACCATGGTCATACATGATCAAGTGGTTAACCACTTTGACCAACATGGTCACCCATGGTCAACATTGCCAACCCATGGTAACATGGTCAACCATAGTCAATTTTAATCTATAATAGTCAACTATGGTTAAATGTGGACAACCATAATCAACTATTGTCTATTAATCTTTCCCTCACATGCTAAGTGCCAAGTAGAAACATCATATTTAAGTAAAAGTGGTTGATATACAAGTGGTTGATATTTTCTACATTCTAAAACTAATTATACTAGTGAATATATATCAACCACTTTCATTTAATGTAGTTTTTGTTTTTTTGGTAATTAGGGTGAGTCTAGGCCAAATCCAACCTATCTATTGGATGGAAGAACGATCTAACTAGTAATGAGATGCTATTACCAAAGTTTTGCATAGCTTAAACGTCTCTTGAGATAAGTTAATTCCTCCAAGAATGACTCCCATCCTCAATCCCTCTTAAAATTTAAACACAAAACATATAAGAATTAAACTAATCTACCATTTATAGATTTAATATAATTATTATTAATTTAAAAAATTATAAAACTAAATTCACGAGCGTGGAAATTATCCCTAACTAAACTTCTTTTTAATACTTAGCTCTTTTACTTTTGGATATGGTCTTTCTTATTTTTGTCTCACGCCTACTTAAAATAAAGATGTATCTGAGCATAAAATTTACAAGTGGTTCCAATATATATTTTGTATTTAATACTACTTAAATATAATATTAAGAAATATTAAAATCCCGATAACATACAACACAAGAAATTGGTTCCAAAAGTTACTATTAAAATCCAAGACACAGATATTTCTGTTTCATAGACGGAAATAACCAATCCAGATCATGCAAGGGCCAAGATTTCAGTGCCCTTCAACGCTCAAGATTTCAGTGCCTGTTAACGCTATTCACCCAGATTTAATAATGACGTGGCGGTTGACATGTCTTTTTATCACTCACAGAGTGTTATTTTAGGGTATTCTAGCGAAAGGTTATGTCCGACTGCTGTAGGCATGAGATGGAGATGAGGGCCGGCCTATCCCTTCAGAGCTTCACAAACTTTAGTACCTCGTCATCTCCGGCTCTGAAACCGGCCATATTCCACTCTACAATTGATCGCCATATACCCGTGAGACGAAGCAACGTCCGCACTCCACAAATTGGACCCCTCTTGCTCACTCGCACCAAAAACTCATTTCTGGGAGACACCACCCATTACTTGAAGTCACTCACTGCATCTCAAATTCTTCATCCTTCCCCAGTTTCAGTCACTGCTCTGATCAAGAGATGCAAAGAGCGGCCTCTGGACCAGGTCATAGAGAGCCAGAAGAAGCTCAAGTTAGTCAACCAGATCAAGCACATCCTCCTCAAACAACCCAACCACAAAATGTCAGTGGCAGAGCTTGCCAAGCACAGAAAGCAACTCGGCCTCCAGAGGGAACGGAGAATTATCCCCATATTGAGAAGATACCCATCAGTCTTTCAAGTAACTGAAGAAGAGGCATACCGCTTCTATTTCACATTGACCCCCCAGGCACAGCAGCTGCACTGGGAAGAAGTGCAGATTAAATCTCAAATGGAGGGCCTCTTAGTTGAGAATCTCAGGAAGCTTTTAATGATGTCTATGAGCAAGAGGGTATTGCTGGAGAAGATTGCCCACTTAGCTACTGATATGGGTCTCCCCATGGATTTCAGAACTAATTTATGCAACAAGTATCCTGAATTTTTTGAGGTTGTTGATACAGATTATGGGCCTGCATTGGAGTTAACTTCATGGGATCCTACTCTTGCAGTCTCTTTTGCAGAAAAGGCCTTGGAAGAAGCTAATAATCCGGACAGTGATCTTATACTTGACAGGCCTCGGAAGTTCAAGAAGTTAAATCTTCCAAATGGGTGTAGCCTGTCCAGGAAAGATAAGCAGCGTATTCTTATGTTCGAGGAAATGCCATTCATTTCGCCTTATTCAGACTGTACTAGTTTGCAACCAGCTTCGATGGAGGCTGAGAAGCATGCCTGTGCAGTAATTCATGAGTTGCTGAGTCTTACGGTGGAGAAGAGGACACTGGTTGATACTTTGTCCCATTTCAAGCATGCCTTCAAGTTTTCTAACAAGGTGAGAGCGATGCTTTTGCGCCATCCTGAGCTTTTCTACGTGTCGTTCAAGGGGGATAGGGATTCTGTGTTTCTCAGAGAGGCTTACCGCGGCTCGGAATTGAAAGAGAAGGGACCCCTTTTGCTCTGGAAGGAGAAACTTCAGGCATTGATGTTAGCGGGGAAGAGGCAGACAGCTGAAAGGCGGGATGGTGATGGTGAATCAATGGATGAGGACGATGTTCTGGAAGGATCGTTATCAGATGGCATGTTTGAGGTTGAAGATGCGAGTGATTTTGATAATTTTGATTGCGATGAGTGGCGTGATTTGGAGGATGGAGAGATTGGGCTTGCACCGAAACCAGAGTTTCCGGAGAAGGCAGAATTGTTCAAGTCCCCGGTAGAGCGAAAGCTTGCATCTGCAAGTTGTGATGCTGGATCAAGAGAACATTGGTGATCAATAGAACTTTGGCTGAAATTATATTCAGCTGAAATATATCCATCCGTAAGTGCAATAATTTGAAATTATATCCTCTTGAGATCAGTCTGCCTGTTGGTATGAAAAAGGTCTAGTTTGAAATATAAGTGTAAGACTGCCAAGTCTTAACAGAGAGGAACTGATTAGGTGGAGAAGTGTCTGCTAGTGTTAACAGAGAGAACGTGGTTATGTGCAAAAGTGTATAAATATTCTGCTTGGGCCACTTTGAATATTCTCGCTGTTCATATTGTATTCAGGATCTCCTAAGAATCCCTTTCTGATAATTCCTGTGAAAATCAGAGTTAATGATGAATACTGTTTACTATTGAAATCTCTGTGCATGTGTTTATCCTATTATGGTGAATATGTTTACCTTAGGTTATCATCTGCTACTATTATATATTCTTGATTTTGCGTTGTTTTTTATTGAAAAATGTCTTTATCTCTTGCTGGGCATCCAAGCCCTATGTTGGAAAGTGTAACTAGGTTGGGTTCTTTCATAATGACTATGTAATTATGAATTTATGTAATGAAGAAGACATAATAAAATATATTTTGTAATACTTGCTTCATGGGTTTCATGAGCAAGGAGTTTTTATTATAGGTCAAAGACTTCTTCTTGATGCCTTTTAGGAATTTGTCATCTTGTCATAAATGCATAATTTAGAGTCATAAATATGAAGTGTTGTTACACTTGCAAAGGATAAGTATTGATGCTCCAAGACCTTGTCAATTGGCTCATAAAAGATTGCTCAAATATGATGCAAATACCCCTGTACAAATCAGTCTAATAGATGCTGGAGATACTCCTCACCAAGAAGGCTTACAAACAGCGGACAAGTCGGTTCATGAACAGTCGCAACTATTCATGGGCAGGTCGGCTTATCTATTGTGGCCAATCACTATAAATACTGAGTTTTTCGGACATCTCTGTGGCCTCATTTGGTGAGACAGAACTCGGACAGCTCTGAGATAACAAGCACGAAGACATGAACTACAGTTAGGGTATATATAGTGAAGTGAAGAAGAAGTATTGTGTCACTGTATTGGGTCTAATCACTTCGGATATCTCTACCATAAAAGGTGACATCTCACAGTTCGGAGGTACATCATAGAGGTGGCATATCACAGTTCAGAGGTGCGGCATAGAGGTGGTATATGATTATATCACAGTTCGGAAGTACAGCAAAGGGTAAGGTTTAATGCAGGTGCTAACACAGTGCAAGGGTCTATCTAAAGGACTACAAGAAGGAGCGAAGAAGGGACTAGATAGACCAAGGGCTAGAAGAATGAAGTATATGCTACAGCAAGGAGGTCGAGAATAGTTCATCTAGGAACCGAGATTTCCTAGGGTCAAGGAGTGCAGAAAGGAGTACAATTAGAGACTGAGTTCTTTAGTCCCGGTGCAGAACGATGCAGAAAAGGAGATCAGCATAAGGAGCCAAGAAAAAAGCAGTGACAAGGTCTTGGAGGCATACAAGGGTCAAGGGTATGTGTCATGGTCATGGTACTTGTCAACTGAAAGTCTATAAGAAGAATTACTTGCGGGTTTTCCTCTCCAAGAAGGAGAGGTTTTGGCCCTGGCTTGAATAGCCTAAATTTGTGTCTCTTGTGTTTTTGATAATTGACTTGATGAAAGACCGAATAAACTAATAAAGAGAAGACCTAAGTAAGAGAAGTAAGCTCACAAGTAATTATCAAGTAGATGATTGAATTAAACTATGCTCTTCCAAATTCTCAACATGGTATCAGAGCTAAGGTGCTGAAGACAAAGGACTACTTGACAAGGAGACGCTCAAGGATCAAAGAGCAAGGATCAATTTCTAGAAGGCTTCAAAGCAAAAGTCAAATTCTACACTGAAAAGTCAAATCAGTTTGCAAGAAAACCCTCAACCATCTCAAGGAGACATTCAACCTTATTCAAGGGATCCACACATCGAAGAGGTAATCTTTGCCATCAAAGATTCTTGATATTGAAGCCTAATCAACATTGTTGGAAGACACATCATCAAGCACTATCCAACATTTTTGAAGACATCATCATTCCGAAATAATCATCAAAGTCATCCTTGATCATCGAGGATTCTTTGAAGAAATCAATTTAAGAGGGAGTTCCGGTCATCTTCATAATCCAAGAAGCTGATAAAAGGTAGAAATCAATCTACACAAGTAAGTACTTCTATGACCTCATTCAAAATGACTTATTGCAAAGAAAACAACAAATTGGCCGAGTCATCAAACTTTCGTGCATGGAAGAAAATGACAGATTTGAATCTAATTGAAAATTAAGTAATGGGCTACATCAAAGGATCTACAACTCAACCTTCAAAAGAAGATGCTCCAGCTCATGCCAAGTACATGAAGGGAGAAATAAGAGCCCAAAGGATTCTAATAGAATCCATTAAGGACTCACTCATACCCTATGTATCAAAACTAGAAACTGCAAAAGAAATATATGAAAGATTGGTGGAGCTATTATCTGTAGGCACTATAGGAGAAGTAATCTCTCCGAGACAAGAACTATACAAGATGAAATTGTCAAGAGAGGAAAAAATCACTTCATATTTATGAGGTTTTTGAAATACGAGACCAACTGCAGCAATTGGGAGAACTAATGTCTGATAGTGAAATGACTACAGTGGTGCTGAATGCTCTAACGGAAGAATGGGGAAACTTCACTTCAAGCATATACGGGAAGAAAGAAGCAACACCATTCCAGGATCTGTGGTCTCTATGAAAAATAGAGGAGACCAGGTTAAAAGCAAAAGTTGATATAGGACCAAGTGAAGAAAATCGAGCCTTTGCAGCCAGGTGCAGGAAGAAAGGAAGATTTGGTCCTTAGAATAAAAGAAGAAATATGGACAACGTATGATGCTTTGGATGTAACAAACTTGAGCATTATCAAAGGGATTGTCCTAAATCTGGAAAGGACAAGAGGAAAAAGGAAGAACCTGTGTCACAGAAGAAAGGGGAGAGCCCGATGCAAAGAAATATAAGAAAGAAGAAGCGAAAGATCTCTACTGTGATTGAGATCATCTTCCTTTTTAAGAGGTTTTTGTCAATTGTAAAATAGTATGTTAGGAAGCATTAATGCATCACTCTAGAAATAACATCATGATAGAAGCATGGAAGGAGCACCTGTCATAGGAGAATGTTCGCTATACAACTATGCTATGAAAGAAGTGGCTCCTGGGAACCTCATTGATAACAACATTGATGGAAGGAAGTCATCTAGATCAAGGGTCATCTATGGAAATAGGTGTTGATATTTTCTAATGGAGTCCTCTTTGGATTCATTGGTTAGGAAGAAAGCAAAATGTTTCATCGGGAATTCTGTCTTGCAGAATTATGGGATTAGGATATGATGACATATTGATGAAGCAGGTCAAGGGAATGAAACTCTTCATTCTAGAAAATTTTTTCTATAGGATGAATCAAAAGGAAAAGGATGAGGTACATATATTTATATGCTGATGCTGGATGCTATGAAGTCATGTCATATGGTTGTAGGTAATGAACTTCTATATTTAGAAGTATGATCAAAGAAAGAAGAATCTCTTCCAATATACAAGTTATCAATAACAGATGAAATCAACATAATATGTCCTCATATGGAATATGAGGTGGTTGTATACAAGTAAGGAAGTGTATACTAGAAGTTCCTGGGAATGAAGTAAAACCGTGTAAAGAAAAGAAGAGATCATGAAGTGCAACCATGATAAGAGGTAGTTATCATTCGGAAGCCAAGAAGATTTGACTGGGAGATCTCCTGGAAAGATATGTAGACTTTGATAGAAGTTCGGTAAAGATGAAGACCTTTGACAATACATATCTTTAGGAGATGTGTCAATCTGAATAAAGAACGACGATGCCTACAAAAATATGTCATGGAGAAAGATCATCACCAAGGTACCTTTTGATTTAAAAGTTCATATATATATATATATATAAGTTTATGTAGGGCTGCCAACCATATAGAAGGATGAAAGATCTTTGGACGATGGTTCGAAGGAAAGCAACATGGCATGTAGATGGACTAGATGAGGAAGAATGATGAATCACTTTTTGATAGACGACATGACTCATGGAAGAAAGTGATGGATGATCTGTGCCCTATGAAGCTATCCCAAAGTTGAAGACTCCTCAATATCAAAGAAATTCATGATATCGAAGGGAGGAATTCTTCATGAGCAGTTGGGAGTCTCACCATTGCTGTTGCAGGTCCCTAGTTAAGAGGGAGCCTGGTGGTATGTTTCTTACTTGGAAGAAACTTAGTAATTCCTAAGAATGAGCTTAGGTACATTCCTTGTATAGGAATGAGTATGTCCTTACTAAACTAAAAGGAAGTGACAGATTTGATTCTCTAATTCATGTATCATGCACCAGACCAGGACTAACCACCGAAAGTCTTAGTGAAGTCCATGAAGGAGAGAATGGATAGGCAGATCACTCTGGTCTTCACCTGAGAAGAAAAAATGGAGGATTGGGTAATCATTTGGCATCCGATACTCTTTGAGAATGTGATAGGGCATTCAAGATAAGACATTCTCTGAGGATTAGCTACCCAAGATAAGAATAGTCTAGTAAGGTCATACTTTGTGAACACCCGGGTGGAGTATGTAACTTGGAGTGACAATGACGATGGTGTCTATGAGTCATTTATATCGCCAACATTGTAGCCCATTGTCTCGTTGAGAGATGGGGCTGTTAGTCAAGGGTCTTGCACTATGACAATGTTGGTTGATATGATGCTATAAAAATGTGATTATCAATCTGATTCTTCTTATAAGATTATTCTAATTGAGAGTGACTATGTACCATTATGAATACCTCCCTAGTTAAGAGGGAGTGCAGGAAAGTGTAACTAGGTTGGGTCTTCATAATGACTATGTAATTATGAATTTATGTAATGAAGAAGACAAAGATAATAAAATATATATTGTTGTAATACTTTCTTCATGGGTTTCATGAGCAAGGAGTTTTTATTATAGGTCAAAGACTTCTTCTTGATGTCTTTTAGGAATTTTTCATATTGTCATAAATGTATAATTCAGAGTCATAAATATGAAGTGTTGTTACAGTTGCAAAGGATCAGTATTGATGCTCCAAGACCTTGTCAATTGGCTCATAAAATATTGCTCAAGTATGATGCAAATACCCTTGAACAAATCAGTCTAATAGATGTTGGAGATACTCCTCCCCAAGTCGGATTACAAACAACAGACAAGTCGGCCCATGAACAGTCACAACTATTCATGGATAGGTCGGCTTATTTCCTGTGGCCAACCATTATAAATACACAGGTAGACTTCGTTGAGATTACAGAAGAAACAATTCGGACTAATCTGAGTTTTTCGGACATCTTTGCAGCCTCATTTGGTGAGACAGAACTCAGACAGCTTTGAGATAACATGCACGAAGACATGAACTACAGTTAGGGTATATACAACGAAGTGAAGAAGTATTGTGTCACTGTATTCGGTCTAACCACTTCGGATATCTCTACCATAAAAGGTGACATATCACAGTTCGAAGGTGGAACATAAAAGGTGACATATCACAGTTCGGAGGTGCAACATAAAGGTGCCTATCACAGTTCGAAGGTGTAGTATAGAGGTGGCATATCACAGTTTGGAAGTGCAGCAAAAGGTAAGGGTTAACGCAGGTGCTAACACAGTGCAAGGGTCTATCTAAAGGACTACAAGAAGGAGGGAAGAAGGGACTAGATAGACCAAGGGCTAGAAGAATGAAGTATATTCTACATAAAGGAGGTCGAGAATAGTTCATCTAGGATCCGAGATTTCCTAGGGTCAAGGAGTGCAGAAAAAAGGAGTATAGTTAGTGACAGAGTTCTCTAGTGCTGGTGTAGAATGGTGCATAAAAGGAAATCAATATAAGGAGCCAAGAGGCAGAGGTTTTGGCCCTGGCTTGAATAGCCTAAATTTGTGTCTCTTGTGTTTTTGATAATTGACTTGATGAAAGACCTAATAAGCTAATAAAGAGAAGACCTAAGTTAGAGAAGTAAGCTCATTGCCTATTGGACTTTGAATGCAATTGTAATAGTTTACAAGTCTCTTTTCCAAGCAGTTAAGTTGGAAGTGGCTTTACACTGCATCCTGTCAAGCTTTCTGTTAAAAGTATTTTTTTTTGAAGAATTTTAGTCAATTGTGTAGAGAATGCATGGCAATCTACTTAAAAAAGACGCTAGTTTAACATATTTTATAGAGATTTGATATTAATCTACAACACTAGGCAATATGAAGTGGGCAAAGGAGTTGTACCAATGTTCCACCAAATTTCCAGGATGGGGAGATGCAATGGGGCACGTGTGGGAAGATCTGAAATTTTAGGAAATTCAGGGAGGAAGTCAGGGTATATATATAAACATGATTCATGTTCAAATTCAATAATGAAACACATTGATTCATACATCATAAATAATTCAATGAAATAGAAATAGTAAAATATTGTATAAATTGATTTAAATTCATCATTCTAGAATCTACATTGATGTAAATTCATCATTCAATATTCAAGAATATATATTGATTTAATTTTATCATTCATTATTCTAGAATTTGATTAGTGTTAAGAAAAATTGTAGATACTAAAGTCGAAAGACTAGAATAGTAAATTGAAATTACTCAAACTCAAAAATAATAAAGAATGATGAGTCAAAGATTCAATCTGAGGTCATCAGTATCTAAAGTCAAGACTCAAAAGTTAACACTGAAAATGAACAATGTATAATGAACCAATGATATCAAAATCGGACGGCTCATTGAATTAGTTAATCCCAAAACCAGGAACTAGAAAAAACTAGACAAAGAGATCGATCGACCAAAAAATACATAAATATTCATATGAATCCAAACCATTATACACAAATGTGCAAAGTTTCTTATATACATAGCATGTAAGGGTGCATATAATCAAAATAACACCGAGTGCAGTCCATTTTTGAACCAAAACTATATCAACAAAGAGGCTCTACATTGCCTTTATAGTCCAATAAAACCATGCTACAACAAATACCTACATATCATCAAAATCATTACCTATATTGGGTTTCTCATCATCAATATCATCCTCTAAGCATTAAAATAAGATATAAAAACTTGACATGTCAAATAGAGATTTTGTTTGAGTGATGGGTATTTTTTTACTAGGGTCATGAAAAAGGAGTTCAACAATTAGTGTCACCAACATTGAAGTACATAGAGGGTTATGACAATGGAGTTCAACAATTGGTGCCACCAACATCGAAGTACATAAAAGGCTTGGTGCTCCTAATTAAATGATAGTTCCATACTCTCTTACATGATAAAATCCAATGGAAATGTTGCAATCCCCACAATCTTGAAATCCTTAAAACTATTAATTCTATTGGATATTGATTGGGATATAAAACTCTACTTTGTCCATAAGAAATCCAATTAGGTTGGAAGCACTCTCAAACATCTTGAAACAATTATTGGAAATGTTACAAATTTAAGTAAATCATTTATTTCCATCCTTCTACTTTAAGAATTTAACATTACCATTAATTACATAGCATCAGTAGGGCCCCAGGGTTGAATATCATGCTTCCCCACCAAGGTTGCTTGGGAGTGGGAGAGGGGAGTGACATTTTCAAAAGCTCCCGGGCCGGGAGCGAATTTTTATATT
Organism: Pinus albicaulis; assembly: GCA_034641835.2. NCBI lineage: Eukaryota > Viridiplantae > Streptophyta > Pinopsida > Pinales > Pinaceae > Pinus > Pinus albicaulis. Next base: position 482,624,451 of record CM076580.1, read on the forward strand.
TTTATATATTTTGATGCATATATGTCAACAAACACATGTAGAATGATGAACTAGATATAAAAAGCATAAAACCATAGATTAAACCATATAGCATCAATCATCTAAAAGTTATAATCTTCAACCACATGTCCACAAGTTACAAATTCCCATTTATATAGAATGTAAGGGTGCACATAAGCAAAATACCATCGAGTGCAATCCATCTTTGAACCTAAAATACATTAACAAATAGGCTCTAGATGGCCTCTAACATCCAAAAAAGTCATGCTACAACAAATGCCTACATATCATCAAAATCATTGCCTATCTTGGGATCTTTGTCATTAATATCACCCTCTAAGCATTAACCTATGAAAAAACGTAGCATGCCAAGTCAAGATTTTGTTTGAGTGATGGGTACATTTTTTGGAGGGTCATGATAGAGGAGTTCAACAACCAATGTCATTAACATCAAGGTACATAGAGGGCTTGATGCTTTTGATTAAATACGAGTTCCATACCCCTAGTACATGACAAAATCTAGTGGAAACATTGCAATCTCTTGATCTGGAAAATTGATAAGCCTACCGGATTTTGAGTAAGATCTAAAATTCTACTTTTTCCTTATGAAATTCAACGAGGTCGCGACCATTCTCAAACATCTTGAGTCATTTCATGGCAGTGTTAAAAATTTAAGTAAAGATAAAGGAGAATGTCACTTTTACTTTAATAATTTAACATTACCATGAATTGCATATCAATACTAGGGCCATAGGCTTGAATATTAGGCTGCCCCACTAAAAAAATCTTGTTTCTTTGAAAAAAAATTGCATTTGGAACATCTTCATGAATTTTTTTTGCGAAAAAAAGCCAGGGAGAGTTTTTTTATTTTTATCTTTTTGCGGGAATGCGCTTCTAGGTCGCTCCCGCTCGAAGCGCGCTTTGGGAGCAGATTTGAAGGGCGGGGGGGTGGGCTCCCTCGCAACCTTGTTCCCCACTCATAAATTATTGTTTTTAGGCAAAATATAGAGGGGAATGCTCGCAAGCACCCCTTTTGGGGAACCCTGTACCCCACATTGGTGAAACATTTCCCTTTGCATTTTCCTGAGTTCCCCCAAAAGGGGGACATGGGAAACATTTCCATAGGAGCCTCCCATCCCGGGAGCGTGGGGGACGCGTCCCCATGGAACACTAAGTTGTTCTTTAGATAAATTTAATGTTCTATTTTTTTTTTTGATAAAGTTTCCTAACATTATTTTTATATTTTTTAAGACTAGATTATTGTATGCTATCTTTGTGTATCATAAGAGTTACAAAGTTTCTTTATAATTTCAATTTAAGTGGGACACATCATGTTGAATTTTCCATGGCACTCAAGAATATGGGTTTGGTGTTGGAATCTCTGATGCAAACACACTCAAACAACGTTGAAAATATTGGTATCGGAAAAATATCGGCGAGGGTCCAGAAAACATCTTATCGACAATATCGATGAAAATATTAGCAAATATTGGCAAACATAAAAATGCATAATATATTCATTTTTTTTCTTTCAGATTTTTAAACATATAAAGCAATAACAACATGAAACAAACACATTGACACATAAATATGAAGAAAGCACTGATAGATATGATGTAGTGGATATAAAAAAAATGATACTTCAAAGGTGATACCAAATCCTGTTGATCCCTAATAATTGTCCAATCAAGTACTCAAATGTGGAGAACCAATACAAATTAACATCACATATATAAAAGTATTTCATCATCATGAGTTATATGAAGCAAAACAAGTAAAACTAGCAACTATCTATCTGAAATCCCCCTCTCCCCCTTTTATGGGAAAACATGATGGGCTGTTTGCTAGGCCTGCCCCTAGCAGTAGAAGGCCCTGCCCCTACACCTAATGTCAAATAATGACTGTTGGGTATGGAGTTGTGCTCTCCTATATCTATAGCAGATGGTGTTGACGTTGATGCTCCCACTATCTCCTCCTCCTCTTCCTCCTGCTCCTCCTCGTGCTGCTCGTCCCTCGAGTCCATCTTTTCTTGCTGCCCTTGTTCGAATGGTTCTTTTGGCTCTAACCACGCAGTTGACTCCTCCAAGACGTGCACTTCAGACTCCACCCTCCACTGAGACAATACATCAATATTGTCTAAGGAAATGGCATCTGGATCCATTAGTGTTTCTATTTGCTTCACTCGAAGTCGAATATTGTACTGCACATACACTAAATCATTGAGGCATGAGAACCCCTGCCTGTAAGAGTGTTAAAAAAACTAACGAGTCTTGACACTTGAGGGTCATAAATTAAAATTACAATAAATGTAATTGCTCAACTAAAGGCTGAAGCACAAAGCTATACTTGTTGTGCTTTTTTCATAGTTTTAAAACCAGCCTGATTCGAATCGGACCAGGCTTGGTTGACCGAGCCGAAAGGCCTACCGGTCCGACCAGGTAGATGAAACGGCCAGTCGGCTGGTTTGTTACTGAGCCGGCCAGTTTTTTGACCGTCTCGGCTGGCTCGGTAACAAACCAGCCGACCATGCTTGGTCCGAGTTAACTCGGCCTAGTCAATCCAGCCGACCGGTGGGCCCAAATTTTTTTAAAAAGGGACTTAAAACTCAAATTATTTCTGCTGTTAGGTTTTTTTAAGGTTTTCTAACCCCTCCCCATCCTATTTAACTAACCCAACCCCTCTCAATACCTCACATCTTTCTCATTCAATTTGCTTGAGCATTTGTGAGGGTTTTCTGAAGAGTTGTGGAGTTGGTTTTTGGAGCAGCTTCATGGTAATGTTAAATTCTTAAAGTAAAAGTCATCCTTTTACTTAAATTTTTAACATTACCATGAAATGACTTAGGATGTTTGAGAGTGGTTCCATCCTCATTGGATTTCATATGGAGAAAGTAGAATTTTAGATCTCATTCAAAATCCAGCGGACTTATTAGTTTTTCAGGATTTCAGGATTGGGTTATTGCAATGTTTCCATCGAATTTTGTCATGTATTAGGGTATGGAACTCGTATTTAATCAAGAGCACCAATCCCTCTATGTACCTTGATGACATGGTGTTAGTGACATTGGTTATTTTTTTTGTTTTGATCTCTATATCATCATCCTGTATTGGATAGTGCACTAGGTGCAATTTTGATATAATGGATATATTCATGAGCCTACTTTGATCATATGTTTTCTTTTGTGACTTATCTATATTGTAATGCTTTGTGTTTGGAAACATGAATAAAAATCTTTAAATTTATGTTTTTTTACAAAAAAATTAATATTTAATGTATTTTTGACAAAAACCAAGTCATTGAAACCGAGTCATTACCGATTTGGAGTCCAAGTCGGAGTCGACCCTCGGCCTGGTAGCTGACCGATTTCGTTTTTTAAAACTATGGCTTTTTTGAGTGTATTTTCTCAAATACACTCCAATTTCCCTTACACTCTGAAGAGGTACATGTTTGACTCAGGGTTCTTATGGTCAATTTTTGCAAATTTGGTGCCCTTGCACCATATAGCTTCGCCACCAAATATCTACAAAAAAATAAAGAAATGAAAAATTCAAAAACTTAAAACATAATTAAACTTTCAAATAAAAGTTACATAGTTGAATTTTAAAAATCTAGAATTATAAATAAGTAAATTCTAAATTGAAATTCGAATGAGTGATGACTTGTCACTTACGTGGCATGAAGAGGGTTCTTTCCCTAATAACATCATCAAAGCCAATAGGCCAACACAATCTCGATAAAATTGTATCTCGCGATTGATTTTGTTGCGAAGCTCAGGAACAGGTACCATCCTTTGAATAAAGGAATGTAGCCCTTCCATCACCTTACTATCAAAATCAAAGGCGTTTTTGTATGAAAATGTGGGGTTGAGGAAGAGTGCTGCGGCATGAATGGGTCGATGAATCATCCCTGTCCACCGACTATCAATCACATCCCATAACATCATATGTCTATCAAGCCCAACAAAACCCTTGTTCGGACTCTACATAATAAGAACAAATGGCCTCTTTAGCCCTATCCACGACCTCATACAAATAAGCCATTGCAAGCTTGTCCCCATCTACCAATCTCAGAGTCTTTACTATAGGTTCACTAACTGAGCACACTTCTTCTACTCCCTCCCGAAATATGTTAGTGTACACCATTTTTGCGATGGCTCTCTCGTCCTGTCTCTTGCTGTATCTACAATCACGCCACTCATCAGAAACATACATTTGCTTCAACTCAAACTGGCATCGAAGCAAAGAGTAAAAAGTAATAAAGTTGGTGGCAAAACGTGTGCTTGCAAGACACTGCAACTCTTTGTTTCTAGTGAATCTCCTAATGAGGCTAAGAACAAAAGCATGGTTATATATAAACTTGGGGACGCTCCTAGCCATATCTATCACCTCCTTGATAAAGGAGAGTTTCCTCATACCCTCAAGCAACAAATCAATACAATGTGCTGCACATGGAGTCCAGAACAATGTGCAGTGCCTCTCCAAAAGCATCCTACCGCCAAAAACATAATTAGCTGCATTATCTGTTATGACTTGCACCACATTCTACATACCAATCTCCCGGGTGAACCCATCTAACAACTCACATATCATTGCTGCATCTTTTATATGTGCTGATGCATCCACTGATTTAATAAACTTGGTACCTTTAGGACAATGTACCAAGAAATTTAGAAGGGTCCTACCCTCCCTATCTGTCCAACCATCAAACATCACTGTGCATCTAGACACTTCCCATGACTGTTTCAACTCTCCCAATCTAGAGTTGATGTATTGCTTTTCTGCTTGAAGGATTGGCCCCCGCAACTTCTCATATGTAGCACTTTTGCACCTTGGCCCACAACAACAATAGCATCACATATTGCTGCCAAAATGGATTGGTTTTGGTGATGTTGAGAGGTAAGTCACTCCAGAAAAGACACCTCCCCATAACTCTATCTACTTGCTTTTTTTTTTTAACAACTGATTTTATGAAAGGTTGTGCTCCATGTCTTGTTCGTGGAACAAAAAATGATGACTTCCCACTCCCAATAACATTAGCACTAGCAGGTGACGCTATGGAGTCCCTCCCACTACCCTCAGCCTCAAAATCAGAAGAAGACATCTCTAAAGATCTACCTGTATGTTCAACCTTGTTTCTTTCTGCCTCTTCCTTCTTTTTGTCTTTTTCATCAATTGCTTCAAGAGATTTTTGTATAAGCTCTCTGAAAATTCGTAAATTCCGAATCCTACTGCAACAACTGATAATATTTCTTCTATTTTAGATATTATTTTTGGGATTCAACTGCGTTAAGTAAGTCATTAATGTATGACCATTTCCATGAGAGGTAGTCGTAACTGACTAATTTCTCATGATTTTTGAATAGTCCACTTAGCACTCATTGCATCAGGTGATGCTCACAGGGGTGAAGAAGTGGGATTGAAACTAGTGAAATGAATCACATAACGTCAATCATCACTAAAGGGGCTTGCACTCGGTAACTAGGACCTCCCAGGGTCACCCATCCTACAGAACTCCCCTCTGGCTCAGCGCGCTTAAGCTGAGGAATTTTCCCCATAATCAAACCCACTTAACTTGCTACCCCATTTGCAAAACCTTAGCAAGTATTGTGCCTCATGAACCATTCAAATGGGAATCGCTTCTCTTTGTATTTTAAGTATGAGGGGTTTCATGGGTGCGTTGTATTAGAGTGCATACTTTTAGATATTATTTTTGGGATTCAACTGCGTTAAGTAAGTCATTCATGTATGACCATTTCCATGAGAGGTAGTTGTAATTGAATAATTTATCATGATTTTGAATAGTCCATTTAACACTCATTGCATCGGTTTATGCTCACATGTGTGAAGAAGTGGGATTGAAACTAGTTAAATGAGTCACATAGCGTCCCAAATCATTTCAACATATATTGTTAAAAATCTTGAAACAAGTATTTGCAGTTACCTACGACAAATATCGAAATACATACACTGTAGTCTTCACAAATCAATTACTGTACAAAATAAATGTAAGGAAAATACTAGCACAACAATAAACACATTGACACAATTATTTTTGGACAATTGTCCCCGGAAAAACCCAATGTGGGAAAACCAGTGCAACAGATGAAGGTTTCTTTTATTAATTTTCAGCAAAAGTCTCACATACAAAATACGAATAGCAAAATAGAAGAAGAATCAAGAGAGGAACACGGATGAATTTCTCACGCTCCCGCAGGTATTTTTGACCTTTGGGGGAGTTATTTAACTGTCATCTTGGCCACTACGTCATACATTACGTGAGCGCATCCACTACAGCACAACGGCCCGATATTGCGTCCCTCTTTTGCGCTGCCTCCTTCGAACTTCTCTTGTACTCTCGATTATTGTTGATACCCTCTCTCTCACCTGCAACTCACCCTTTGATTCAATTTTCTCTTGCCGAATTTCAGCCAGTGAGAAAATCGATCTACTTGGGCAACTGAGTATTTGCCTGATGTGTTTTCCAAGTGCCCATCGAGTTCCTTATTATAATCTTCTCGTTGAACTTTTAATGACCCAGATTAGATCCTAATCAATGGCTCAGATCATCTTGACTCAATCTTCGTCTTTTTCTAAAAGGTTCACACCCACTTTAATTAATACCCTTCAATTATTTTAATTTCCTAAGTTTAGACTTAGGCATCCATTAAAAATAATTAGTTATTTTAATTAAATTGTCTTAGGGTGGAATTTCCCAAAACGATTTCTGGGTTTTGTGGAATGGATATGTCCTAGCCTCCCTGCAAAATCTCGAGGCTGAGCACATTCGATGCTACCAGAAATCAACACTCTCTCTTAGCGAGCAATGTGCTCTAGTAATGCAACTTGTTGAAGCATCACCCTGACTCTATATCATCTCCCTGTGCGCTACGGATGTCTGACATCATTGCCCACCAACTATTGCGCAAATTCTGCATTTGTGCTGATGCTGACCCTGCATAATGCTGCCAACTACTGCATCTGCACTACAACTGCTATTGCTACAACTGAGAATCCATCTGTTTCTGCTACTGAAACAGGTTCTTTACCATACCCATCTACTCCCTGAACTTAATGAACTTAGCTCTACCTAGAGCCTTCGTGAGTACGTCTGCTACCTGATCTCTTGTGGGGACATACTGCAGCTATATTGCCCCACGCTAAACACAATCTCTGATAAAGTGACATCTGATATCAATGTGTTTGGACCGATAATGAAATAGTGGATTCTCAGAGAGTTTGATACAACTCTGATTATCGCAGTAAACACTAGTCGCTTCTATCCTCTTCTTGAAGAAACTCACAAGCAATTTTCTAAGCTATATAGCTTCGCATGTTGTTGTGCTGGCTGCCATATATTCTACTTCTGCTGAGCTCAGAGCTACCGACTTTTGCTTCCTGCTGCACCAAAAGATCATTCCTGATCCAACGTTGAAGCAGTACCTGGAGGTACTTTTCTGGTCTACTGAACTACCTGCCTAATCTGCATCTGTGAATCTGCTCAATCTGATGTCATCTCCTCGGGTGTATTTCAACCCATATCCGACTGTTCCACGCACATATCTAAGAATGTGCCTAGCTGTTGCCCAACGTACCCTTTTCGGTTCCACCATGAACTGACTAAGGGTGTTGACAGCGAAATAAATGTCTGGACTAGTGTTGACTAGATACATGAGCGAGCCAATGAGATGTATGTACAAGGTGGGGTCCACTTCTTTGTCTCCTGATGCATTTACTTTCTTCCAGTTGGTGATCATAGGCATTTCCATGGGTCGACAATCCCGCATTCTGAATCTCTTCAGAATCTCTGTAACATCTTTCTTGCCCAAGGAAGATCTCCCATTCTTCTACCAAACTTTCAACCCTAGAAAATAATGCATCAACCCCATATCCTTCATGTCGAATTCTTCTTCAAGATTCTTCTTGCCGTCCTTTATGAGCTTTGATGACACTGTTAGAAACAAGTCATCTATATATAATGCTAGAATAAGTGGCTCATTCTCCACCATTGGATAGTAGAGATTGGGATAGACATCACTCTTGATGAATCCCAACTGCTACAAGTAACTATCAATCCGACCATACCACGCTCTAGGTGCTTGCTTGAGCCCATACAGGGCTTTCTTTAACCTTCATACATGAGTTCTCTTTTCACGAGTCTCGAAGCCTTTATGCTGTTCTATATACACCTCTTCTTCTATCACCCCGTTCAAGAATGCTGTCTTGACAACCGTCTGGTGAATCTCCCATCCCATCTGAGCTGCTAGGGATATAATGGATCTGATAGAGGTATATCTAGTTACTGGGGCGAAGGTATCCTCATAGTCTATTCCTTCCTTTTGTGCGTACTCTTTTGCCATGAACCTAGCCTTATACTTCTCTACACTGCCATTTGTAGCGTACTTGATCTTGTAGATCCACCTTGATCCTACAACTGATCTATCCCCTGGTCTATGTACCACTTCCCAGACATCATTCCTCATGAAAGAACTGTATTCTTCTACCATGGCATCCACCCATACTTGGTGTTGTACGACTTCCTGAAAATTGGAGGTTTCTTCAACTTGTGCTACCAAGGCTTGGTATTTGTCAGACTGTCTACGTTGCCTCTTGTCGGTTCTAGGAGCTCTGACAAACTCCTTCGCGTCCCTCAATGTCTAGCGTACTGCCTTACTGGTTCTACCATTTGTGGCGAGAGGCTCAATCAAATTGTCCTCATGTTCTTGCTGTTCCACCGACTGAGAACTACATGGATCTCCTACTCTTGAGGAAAGACTGGTGCTGGTCACTGTACTCGATCGTGGTGTCTGTCCTCCTGCTTGTCCTCCCTACTGCCCTTGTTGCTATTGGACTAATGGAACATTTGTAGACCGATCTTTTGCTGGCATATCTCGAGATTTCTTGAAAGCTCTATCTTCCATGAAATTTACATCTCGCCTTACTACAATTTTCTTGCTGCTAGGAATGTAGATCTTGTATGCTTTTAAGGTTTTTCTATACCCTACGAGGTACCCCTTTTCTGTAGTCTGATCTAGCTTACTACGGATCTCGATTGGAATGTGACAGTATGCCACACTCTCGAATATCTTGAGATGACTCACCTCTGATTTTTTCCCTGTGAAGACCCCTTCAGGTGTTTTCTTCCCCAATGCTCTGTGAGGAGTTCTGTTTTGAATATACACCGCTGTGTTGCATGCCTCTGCCCATTTGAATCTAGGCAAGTCTTTGTCATATAACGTAGCCTTTGTTGCCTCGACGATTGTTCTATTCTTCTACTGCGCTACTCCATTTTGTTGTGGATTATATGTAGTTGTCCACTCTCTTTTGATGCCCTCCTTTGCGCATAAATCTGTGAAGTTTTTATTCGTATATTCTCCACCATTATCTGAATGCAATACCTTTATCTTTTTCCCTGTCATGTCTTCTACGAGAGCCTTGAACTATTTAAACCTATCAAAGGCCTCATCCTTGGTCTTTAAGAAATAGATCTAGGTTTTTCTAGAATGATCATCAATACAGGTGACAAAGTACTCGCCACCGGTAAGAGCTCTCTGGACATTGGCCTACAAATATTTGAGTGTATCAATCCCAATACACCTCTTGCTTTTCTGTCACTTCTGGGAAAAGCTGCCTTAGCATACTTCCCTATACACATCCTCTGCATACATCATCATGCACGGTACTGAGGACTGGAACTCCTGTAACAGTTTCTTTGAGCATCCTCAGTGCTCCATGGTGTAAGTGTCCAATTCGCCTGTGCCATAGTTCATTCAGTTCCTTTTCACCATTATGATTACTGCCTATTAGTGCCATTGGAGACTCGAGCTGCAATCTATACAATCTGTTGCTTCGAGCTCCAATTTGTCTCATCTTCTTCTAGCTGGGATGTTTGACATACACCTTCCTTCCAATGAAGTATACATCGTACCCCTTGTCCTGTATCTGGGACAGTTAAATCAGATTCATTCCTAATCCCGGCACATTCAGCAAATTAGTGGCTTTGATGCTGGTTCTTGCTTCCGTACGAAACGCTATGGTGCCTCTCTCTATTGGAGTACACTTCGTTTAGTTTCCCATAGTGATCTGGAAGTCCATATGCTCTTCTTGATAGCTAGAAAAGTATTCTCGTACTCTAGTCATGTGACCTGAAGCCCTGCTATCAATATACCAAACACCTGCTGATGTTGAAATTGACAAACATGCAAATTCTTCTTCCAATCTGGAAGATAATTCAGAGACATCTTGACTATCCATGTTGTTCTGTGCTATCCTCCTTCCCAACGTTGTTCTTGCAATTGCAAAACCATTGCGTTTTAGCTGGATATTTTCTCTGCAAAAGAACCACAATTGCTCCCTCTGCCTCTAACAACCATTCGATCTTGAGATTGATTCTCTGTCGACTCACTCAAAGAATCAACTCTTCCTCGAATTTTTGCTCTCCTAGCCCAAAGGACTGTGCAACCTTCTAGGGACTTCGAGCAACTGCTCATGTAGTGCTACGATGATCCCTTTTCTTTTTGCACTAGATCTCTCCTGCCTCCTGTCTAAGCTCCGATCCCATGTGAAAATTCAGAAATTCTGAATCCTATTGCAACAACTGATAATATATCTTCTATTTGTTAAATTACTGAAACAAATTATTAGCAGTTATCTGCGGCAAATATTAAAATACTAGCACAACAATAAACACATTGACACAATTATTTTTGGACAATTGTCCTCGGAAAAACCCAATGTGGGAAAACCGGTGCAGCAGATGATGGTTTCTTTTATTAATCTTCAGCAAAAATCTTGTAACGACCCATTCCCAAGTTATACGCAAAATAATATTAGCGTGTATACGATATACGCATTTGATAGCTACACATGCATATATCGCGCACATCGCATTAGTACACCTACCCTATGTCACAGGGTTCGCCAAACCTGAAGCTTGAAATTCGAAATTCGGCGAACCTAATAAAAAAATTCGAATTCGATCAGGTTTGGCGAACCTAATGTCGAACCTGGGGACGAACCTTAAGCTGAACCTGAAAACGAACATTATGCCGAACCTGAAGCCGACCCTGATTGAACCTGAAGGCGAATTATATGTTTTTTCACATAAAGTTCGATTTTAATAAATTTTATGTTTTTTTTGCTTGAGCGGTTTTTGTAAACTGTTGTCGCACAAATTGTATTTCTCCGCAAGCATTGCCTCTCCTACCATCCGTGCTCCCTCTTCACCGCTGTCCGCCATCAAGCAGCTCTTTGCCGTCCCCTCATTCCCTTGACCAGCGTCTTGTCGTTGAGTCGAATACTGCCCTTTCTCCCTTTCCATCGAGTCTCCCTCCTCGACTTGCAACCCTTCTTCGCTCATCCCTGCGGTCGAGTTCTCATCCTTAACCTCTCCGCACAACATCCATCCGCTGCCTCATGTGTTCCTCCGTTGACCTGCACATACAAAAAAATAAACGCACGCATTCAAAAAATAAAAAAACCCATGTTTCTTTCAGTGCGGTTTCGTTTTGATTTATCGACTTAGCGCTTTAGTTTTAAATTTCAATTTGTTATTTATTAGCTGTAGTTTTAATTTGTGGTAGATTTTGTTTTTAGTTTAGTTTTAGATTTACTTTTTTTATAGATTTTAGATGTTAATATTTGATAGCGTTAGTCTAGCTTTAGGATTTTAATATTTAGTTCTAGTTTTAAATTTCATTTTTTTTATTCATTAGAACTAGTTTAGGGTAGTGTAGGTTTAGTTAGATTGTAATCTAAAATTAATTAAAAATTAGATTGTAAATTTAATTTAAGTAATGTTATTGATATAATTAGATCCTATTATGATTAAGTTATTCATGTGTTTTACTAATCAAAATTCTTACTCATAGTTTTATAATTTATTAATTGATTTTGATTTTTTTTATGCCATATATATATTTATTGAAAAATATATATAGTCGAACTTAATGTCGAACCTCATTACGAACCTCATCAGAATATTCAAACTCGAATCGAACTTAATCGTCGCTGAACTCGAATTCGAACCCGAACCGTGTGACATAGCACCTACCTACTAGTCTCAAGATTACTTAAGTTAGAGATTAATATTAAGATTTCAGATTAATATTAAGATTAACTAAGTATAAATTATATGAAAAGGACTAATAAAAGAAAATAACTTAAGTTAATTAAAAATATCTATATAAAGTTAATTAATTTAATACTAAATATTCAAACATAAGAATTAATCATAAAGATACTCAAATTAAACTCATATGCTCCCTAAACAAATTTGATAACCGTAGATCACATCTTCTCATTAATATCAGTCACATCTCCATAAATAACATTCGTTCCTTCATTGATGAAAATCAAATCTTGATGGAGAAAAGGCGGTGGGGGGGATGTTATGGCGGTGGAGAAAGTTATATAAGGAGGGTGATACGAAGGAGAACGGGGGTCTATTTTTTCGGAAATTCCGCATGATTATCAAGTGACAATATGGAGGGAGAGGAACTATTTTGAAAGGGAGTCTCTGGGTTCTTGGAAATCTGGGCACGGGGGCAGAGGAGGCATCCTCTGGGTCTAGGATTGTTCCTAGATTGGCTGGGAGGATTTGATTGTTTCGGTAACCTGTTCACAGCATCACAAGGAGAACCACCATTAAGTCATCAGCTTTATTCCATGTATTTTTCTATGTATGGAATAGTTCCTTATGTAAAATTAAATTTTACTGCTGATCTTCATTTAATCGCATTACTGCTGAAATATATATGCTTAGATTTTATTCATGAATAAAAATTGTTGAGTAGGGGCTCTTACAGAGTTCAACATATTTTGAGTCGATTTCTATGCTCATTGGAAGTTTGAATCACCGTTCCTGAGGTTGAATTATTCATGAGAGAAAAAGGGTGTTAGCTGTAGCAAATATTGCACTGTTGGTGTTGTCAAAAGAGGGTCATTCATTGATATGTATATTGCTTAAACACCTACCAAGTTCCTCCAAAATATTAACCACTATAACTTCTATCTCAAGTAATGAAATGGCAGTTTGTTCTTAGATTCACGACATTGCAGATATATATGAGTGGTCTGTTTTGTTCCTGAGTGCAATATGAATTCCATACTATTGTCTTAGAATACTTATAAATCTTTTGAGGTACTATGTATATCTGTTTGGGGTTAACAATATTAAAAGTGCACCTACAGCCATTCTCAGGCAAATTGTTGGTCGAAATAACACTAAATCTATCTCTAGAAAAACTCAGAAATTTAGTGGAAAATTTGGGATAATTCGAAAGGGAGCTCCTACAAATCTCATGTACAAAAATACAGATAGCAAAATAGAAGAAGAATCACTGGGAGAAATTTACAGACAAATTTTTCACGCTCCACAATGTATTTCTGACCGCTGAGAGGACCTATTGCCCTCACGTTGGCCCCATTGCGTCACCTTCTGCGTAGTGACTGCACAGTGCTTGCGTCATTGCCTTTGTGCTGATGAACTGCGTCCCTTTTCTGCGCTGCCTCCTCCAGACTTCTCCTGCACTCTCGATTATTGCCGATACCCTCTCTCTCTCACTTGCAACTCACCCTCTGATTCGATTTTCTCTTGCCGAACTTCAGCTAGTGAGAAAATCGATCTACTTTGGCAACTAAGTATCTGCTTGGCGTTGTTTTCCAAATGCCCATCGAGTTCTTTCTTATAATCTTCTCGTTGAACTTTCAATGACCCAGATTAGATTCAATGGCTTAGATCATCTTGACTTGATCTCCATATTTTTCTAGAAGATTCACACCCAGTTTAATTAATACCCTTTAATTATTTTAATTTCCTAAGTTTAGACTTACACATCCATTAAAAATAATTAATTATTTTAAGTAAACTATCTCTGTGTGGAATTTCCCAAAATGATTTCTGGGTTTTGTGGAATGCATATGTCCTAGTCTCCCTGGAAAATCTTGAGGCTAGAGCACATTTGATACTACCAGATATCAACAAGCTCCGCACTAAAAACCATACAAAGCCCAACATCATGTCCATGGAGTCTAGCCAGATGTTATTTCAATCGTGTAACCCCTCCTGTCATCTTGGCCCTGTTACCACTCAAACTATCAGGGGACCAAAAAGGGTTTCCTAAGAGGGCAACTGCTACATTAAGGGCAACTGCTACGTTAAGGGTAACTGTGGAGGCTTAGCCCACTGTCACCACAACGAAGGCTCCTTGCTCTTTACGGACTTTCACCAATGGGAGGAGTCTCGATGCTTTTAGGAAGCCACTTATGAGGGGTAGAATAAAGAGTGAGACTTGCTTGCCTTTTAGGTAAGGGACTCGATCTTCTAAGTGGAGGGGGGTGAGAATTGGAGGGCGAGAATGAAGGGTACAACTTGTAAAGGTATTTCCTGATCCCTAAAATCCTATAAGAACTTGGATTTCCAAATAGTCCTTGATGAATAGTCTTTAACAGCAAATGGGACCACACAGGTACAAGTGGACCAAGCCCAGGTTCAGGGATAGAATATAACAACCAATGATGTTCCTATCCTAGACAAGGTGAGGGGAAAGAATCAGACAAGATTTTTTACTTCAAAAGGTCAAATTGATCTTGCCAGGTGCTATCCTTGGGAAACACAGGGCAAAACTTGGTCCTAGAGCTAGGGCTTGTGGTATTCGGAGATTCCATCATGGGAATTGGCACAAATTCGGAGGAGAGTGAGGGGACCCACCAACGCAGTTGCCTCTAGGAGATCGAAGTTTTCCTGTGGCTAGATTCCCGAGGATTTGGTGCCCTAGGTGACTTAATGGGGCTAGACTCGGGGAAAAGGGGGAAAATGTGAAAAAGAGGGGAAAATGACCACCTTTTTGTGAGGGACCATTGCCTAATTCACTTGGGGATATGGAGTCAAGGATAATAGTGAAGAAGAATTTAGTTTCTTGTTCAAGGAGGCCCATAAAATCAACTCCGTCCAATGTTAAAGGAAATATAAGAAAAGTGACTATCAAGCATTTATACTTAAAACAAATGGTGCAAGCTTTTCAAGATGAAACAATCTCTAGAACATTTCATTCATCTAACAATGGCCCATGCATAGAATAAGGTATATAGACACATAATTCCACATTTCAATCATGCAACAACTAACCCTAATTATAGCGAAATCCAATAATATACACCAACAAGAAAAATAACATCAAATTTACACTTACAATGTTAGAGAGTCTATCCAACCAACATCACATTTGCACATAAGAAGCTCCAACATAGATATAGTCCAAATCCATACATCAAAATTCATTCATCCTTCAAAAATCTCCACCAAGGAAAAAATGCGAAATTCTCTTAAGAGAGAGAGATCCCAATTCAAGTGATGATACAAACGAATCTAGCTAACTCCAATTTATACCTCTTTTAGGATTTTGATTTAGCTAATGAGCCTACATTAACCCCTAAAAATAAAATAATGTGCAAATAAAACCATTTTTGGTGACGAGCCTACCAAACTAGTTCATAAACGTAATAGTAAGCCTCTCAGGACGTCAAATAATAATATATGCATGTCGTGGGGCCGTCCAAAGGCCTAATAATATACAACAATGCCATAATGATGAATAAACTTCTCAAAATATGATGGACAAGGGGGTGGCCCCTTGTTCTCCAAGTAGTAGACCCGTGGTGCTCCCAATGGGTGTGGGGGCACACCAATGATCCCATGGGTCTCTTATATGAGTCGAAGATGCCTGTAGGTCCTTTGCAAGGGCTCAAATTATGGAATGAACACTGCCATCGTACAAGTCCTGGGACACTTGCGAAGTTTGTGGTGCTCCTCTAGGGCCTGTTGGGCATAGTGTACCAAGAGCATCATCTTCGTCCCAAAAGTGGATCTCTAGTAATCTCTGGACATCGGTGGGGAGCTGTGGAGTGTTGTCTGCTACTGCGGAGGCCCTTTCTACACACATCCTACATGTGCCAATGTAGGCCCTCTGGGAGGTTAGGACCCCATATAGGGAGACCAAACTGAAATGGACACCACTTGCAATCCTATATAAGATCCAATGCGTCTCATAGCCCTCCAGTACAACAATTAATTCGAGTAGTTGTGTAAAAAATCTTACAAACTTATTGTGCTATTCAACAACCCCCATTATTTTAGCTTAGTTACTTTAGAAAATAATGGGGACCCTTTTTAATTTTTTAGAGTAAAACAAATAAGACCCTTAGAGTGATTCATTTAGACAAAAATAGGAATCAAAGGGGGTAAAACCTTGAATTTTGACCTTAAAAGCACTCAAGCAGAGAAAGATCACAATATTGCTATCACAATATCGCAATGTAACTCACATGGCTCCTAAAAGCCACTTAAAACATAGTGCGATGCGATGTATAACAAAGCGTTTTTATAAAGGGAAAAGGCAGTTTTCAAGCAAAACTATATAAGGAAAAACTTATGGGACCCACTTTCGCCACTTAGCCTATTGCAAATCGCATTTCGCAACTCTACCTTGACGGTCTTAATGTCTCCCTCCACATTTTCTCGATGCGATATACTCTATCGCATCACATTTTCGCAAACATAACAATTCTTGTCTACCAACCATTTCGCTGATGCGATATACACTATCGCATCGCACTTTCGCAATGCGAGCACTCTTGCCCTTTATCCACTTTCGCTGATATTGCGATTGCGATATCGCAATCGACAAAACCAAGCCGATCGACATTTTATGAAGATTTACACACGAGCAACACTGCGATGCGACAGATCTGGTTTTAATGCTGAAATGATTACATGGGCACATCAGCCCATACTGACCATTAATGCCATAACTTAACAGTTTTATAGCCCATGCCTCCAAAATGATTTGACTGCCAGAGGCATTGAATTCATGTATCAACAACGTACCAAGTTTTATTCGTTTAATTGTTCCCATTACTACGGTACTTGTGCATTTGTAAAATCAAAGTTGCCTCTTTCCACTCATCATTTCTCATTATTTATAGGCAAGCTCGAATAAGCAAAACTCTTTGGAGATGTTGAAAGCCCTCAAGAAAGCTAAGAAACAAATGGCCCATGTAAACCCTGCACCTGCTGCAAGCGAGAGAACATAGATGCTTCCTCTGTTTACAAACACGACATGTGGATTGGAAAGCGGATCTTCTTCCTGGGAAGTCATGTACAAGCTGTTTGAGGATGAGAAACCCCATAGGGTTCAAAGGAAAGTTACTGCTGATGCTTTTGATTCCTCAGAAGCTACTACAGAAGAATTGGCCAATTCTTCCCTACATTGAATTGCCGCGTGACCTAAAATCTTACCATATACTGATATGGTAAGATGGATAATTGATAACCTCAACATTGGGGACAAGAATTTTTTAACTAGTACAGGAACGATGATAGGTTCCTTTAAAGCTGAAGAATTGAAGCTGATGTACCACATCCTAAACTCAGAAAATGTCTATGACAAGGAATTTCTGGCGCAATTCGCCAACGAGAACGAGTTGAAGTCAAATCCAATCAAGCAATGGAGAAGCAACCCGAATAAACACAAGAATGATGACAGGGGTATGTATTCTACTGATTCCCTTGCTAGTTCCTACTGTTATGTTGCTTCAATGATGTCTAGGCTCTTTGGTTAGCCTGACACTACCAAATTTTCAGTAGAATGGGTTCCCCTAATGGAAGCAGTTGCAGACTCCTATATTATGGATTGGAGAAACATTCTATCCAATAATATTGTTACTCAAATTTTGGAATATAGGAAAAATCGTTCTATTTCCTCCAAAATTCCCCCCCCCCGTTTTATACGAGTGCTTATATCATGGACGCTGTTTGTTTCACTTCAGATTTTCTAACCATGGGTTGGAAATGGACTACCCAAGACCCTCTCCCCATTCATGTCTATCATAGCATGTTATGGGAATCAAAATTTGAAAACCATTTTTATAAAATCTGCCATGGAGTAATTCTCCCTTTGTTTCAAGACGTCTTCAACGAGAAAGCCCCTAGATTGTCAAAAGAAGCTCAAGCCGATTTATCTTCCATTGGAAAATGGTTTGGAGAAGAACTATTTACGTATGTCAGAGTGCTTGGGAGCCTTTCTTGGCCTCATGTTTTACCGCTATATGTTTCTGATAAGCTTCTCGCAAGGGAAGTAGCTTATCAAACTGCTGGCAACGGATTAATCAAGTTTCCTAAGGAAGCTAAGAAAGCATCATGGCGCTCCTTTCCAATTAATTGTGGTGTTTATGGTCTAGACAATTACAAACATGCAATTTTAGAGATCAGTGAAATTGAATGTTTGAAATTGTTCACAATTTCAAACAGACAATACAACCCAAACAAAGTTGCCAATGATTTTACCACCCAAGTTAAAATCAGACCTTTTGTACACGAAGATGATGAGTTCTACGACTTATTTGAATCAGTCGATAATTAATTTGCAGTTCAAAAGTTACTAGCCCTGCGTCTCCATCCACAACAATTGCCAAAGTTCAAACAATACAAGAATAAGAGATTAGAAGAAACTTTATTGAAAATGCTAGAAGTCTCCCAACCCTTAACACAAAAGGAAAAGGAAAAAGAACCGACACCTAAGTGTGGAAATTTCTGAATCTTTACATTTTATGCAGAAATTATTTACTGTTAATTTGGTTATGCTCCTCCTACTTAGACAAGTTATTAACTGAATAAATTCAAGTTAAAATCGAAGCTAAACACATAGCAGATCTCCACTAATTCAGATCTAGAACAAGTTCATGCACACATAGACAAAGTGACAGTTATTTCTGGACAAATTGTCCCTGAAAAAAACCCAATGCGGGAAAACGTGTCTCTGGCTGCTGGAGGGTTTTATTATTAAGAAATTTTCGGAATACAACAAGCCTGGATTCAAGATCTGGAAAACTCGACAGAGATAAAATAGATCTACAACTCACTGGTTGATCTAGGGCCAAAATAATTACTGATCCATACCCTCAAACGGGATTTACAGAACTCAGCCAAAATTAGGGCCTAGAAATCCCAACACTGCCCCTGAAAGCCTCTGCGTCAGCGTCTGAAGCCCCTCTGACTCTCAACGCTGCTCCAGAAAGGTCTGCGTTACCCCAGAGTGGGTGACGTAGGCCCTACGCTACCCCTTAGGGTCTCTGCGTAACCCTTGAGGGTTTCCTGCTAAAAAATCACGCTGTCCTTGAAGGGACTGCACTGTCCTTGCTGCTGCAACTTCCCTTCACCTCTGCGCTGTCCTCTGAGCTGATCTCTGCCTATTGTGTATTCTAGACCCCAGGATCACATCATCGCCTTGGTCTAAATTCCCCTCTGCAGCTGAAACACTTCTGAGAATTCTTAGCAAACCCGCCCTAGAATCTCAGCTTAGCTTCAGTGCTCTGCCTCTGCGTGTCTTTACAAATGACCCCAAGCCTTTCCTTTATACTTTTCTCGTTCGAAAACCAACGACCATGATAAGATCTTGAATCAATGGCTAAGATTAAAAGAAATCTTGATCCGTGTGACTTAAGACAATTTCATCACATGTTTAATTAAATTCACTTTAGTTATTTAAGTTCCCCAAGTTTTAACTTAGGAAATACATTAAAATAATTAATTAATTTAATATCTCCTAAACCAGATGAAATTTCACAAATCAATTTATGGGTCTTGTAGATCAAGTGTACTTTACTCCCTCCACAAAATTTGGGAGCTAGAGCACAACTGATGCTACCCCAAATACACAAAATCTCAACACTCCCTCTTAGCATCAAGGGTGTGCTCTAGCAATACATCACACTATGCATTACATGATTTTGGGCATTGGTTCTATGCTGCTGAAGCTTGGCCTGCTGCCACTCAACTCTGCACTGCTGCTGCCATTCTGTACTGCTGCCCATGACTCTGTGATTGGCACTGAAACCTTTGTACTGCAACTCCCTCTCAATATGCTGCATCTGTGCTGCTCATAGCACTGCCACTGCTGATCTGCTACAATGCAACTTCAATTGTTGAGAGAAACAACTGAATCTCTTGCCCAATCTTTGATAGACAAGTCAGATGGGCTGCATCTTCATCATTGAAGCTCCATAGGCTACAAATTTGTGTTGGCATCTAAAGAATGATGCACAACTACAACTCTACCTGCGTAAATAGACTCCCTCTGCACTATTGAAGTCACATCAGTCCCTTGTGTTGAAATCTTTCACGCTGCTGCTGCACTGTGCTGTCCCTTTGAAGCCTTTTGCGCTGCTGCAGCTCTGCACTTCGTAAGCAACTCTGCACTGCACTGCTGAAGTCACATCAGCCTCTACGTTGTTGCTGCTTCTACGCTGTTGCTGCCTTGCTCTGCGCTGTTCCTTCCAGTCTTTAGATCTGTCTCTGCTTCTGCTTCATCTGTGAACTATGCACCCACTGCTCCACTTGTCTCACTACTGTCTTAAGGCTGTCGTAGCTCGCATGTGATCCAAGAGATGAGTTGCTCAAGGATCCCGCCTTACTTCTTTGTAGCTTCTCTACATATCCATGTCAACCCACCTCCGTGGTTCATGAGAACTCATGGCTGCATCATCTTTTGACCCATCAGCTGCCACAACTGCTTTGGAAGAAGATGCTTCCTTGTCCTTTTTCTTCTGTGGACAATTGCTGGAAAAATGTCCCATTTCACCACACTGGAAACACTTGATCTTTGAGAGATCCTTCTTCTTCTTTGGATGCTTCTTCGATGCCAAGGCTACATCTTCCTCATCTTCTTTCTTCACTTTGCTCGATCCAGAGCTATACTGCTTCTTGGTGAATTTGTGGAGTTATTCTTGACGTAGAACTGACCACAAGCTGTCCCAATCTAGGAGGTCTGTTTTGCCCAAGATACTTTGGACAAAGGTTTCCCACTCATCCATGACTGCATTGAGGGCAGTCCTCACCATCACATTGTCTTCAACCTTTGCACCAGTTGTAGTCAACTGATCTATTGATCGACTGCAGTCTGAAGAGGAAGTGCTCCATGTCTTCTCCCTTGGTCATCATGAATGACCTCATCTGATTCTCCAACAACATCTTTCTTTGGACATATTTTCCCTCATATAGGGAGGTCAAGGCCTTCCACATCTCATTAGCTGTTTTCTTCTCAGCTAAGTGTGGTACAATATGGTCCTTGATTCCATCCATAATCAGCTGCTTGGCATGCTCGATAGCCTCCTTATGCTTCCGAAGGAGATCCAGATCTGTCGGTGTGGCCAGAGTTTGCTCTGCGTGGTCTCCAAGATTGTATGCCTCAAGGACTATCAGGATCCTTGCCTTGCAAACCGAAAAGTTTGAGAGACCATCCAGCCTATCCTGATCATGCAGTTCATGAGGAGGCATCTGCTTAGAATGTGTTGGAACTTCCTCTTCTCTTTGCTTGAGAAATGGATCTAAGCCCCTTGGTGAAACAAACACTTTCTACTCCCTCTGACCACTGATTTCCCTCCTTGGAAATCTACCAAATCAACTATGATTCAACTCTTCTTTGATCCCCTTATCAAACTGCAAGTTTGCTTTGGCTAGAAACTCTTTGAGAAGCTGATCTCCTCCTGCTCTTTCTCACTAGTGCTTAGGCTAAAAATCTGAAAACTTCAGAAATTTAACCCCATCAGCACCTTCTGAATTTCTGCAGCTTTTCTTCAGTCTTTTCTGGATTTGACAGATTCAAATCTGCGTCACCCTGGCAGGCTTCAGACTAATCCAACATTGTTTCTCAGTTGCCTCTGCGCAGTAATTGCGTGGGCTTGCTAGGAGACAGCATTAGACAATGTCACCCTTCCTCTGCGTGAATCTGCCTCTGAAAACTGTGCTATCCTTTCAAATCTGCGTTTCCGCTGCTTTTCCAGCTGCTTCCTGCAGTTAGAACCTTCAGATTCTTGCTGGTGGCCCTCCTAGATCTGTAATTCCTCTGATACCATGTGGAAATTTCTGAATCTTTACACTTTATGCAGAAATCATTTATTGTTAATCTGGCTATGCTCCTGTTATTAACTGAATAACTTCAAGTTAAAATCAAAGCAAAACACATAACAGATCTCCACCAATTCAGATCTAGAACAAGTTTATGCACACATAGACAAAGTGACACAATTATTTTTGGACAAATAATCCACAGAAAAAACCCAATGCGGGAAAACCGGTCTTTGGCTGCTGTAGGGTTTTATTATTAAGAATTTTTCTGAATACAAGCCTGGGTTCCAGATCTGGAAAACCCGACAGAGACAAAATAGATCTATAGCTCACTGGCTGATCTAGGGCCAAAGTAATGATTGATTCACACCCTTAAACGGGATTTACAGAACTTAGCCAAAATTCGGGCCTAGAAATCCCAGCGCTACCCCTGAAAGCCTCTGCGTTAGCCTCTGAAGCCCCTCTGACCCTCAACGCTACTCCGGAAAGGTCTGCGTTACCCCAAACTGGGTGACGCAGGCCCTATGCTGCCCCTTAGGGTCTCTGTGTAACCCTTGAGGGTTTCCTGCTGAAAAGTCATGCTGTCCTTCGAGGGACTGCGTTGTCCTTGCTGTTGCAACTTCCCTTCTCCTCTGCACTGTGCTCTGAGTTGATCTCTGCCTCTTGTGTATTCTAGACCCCGAGATCAGATCATCCCCTTGGTCTAAATTACCCTCTCTGCAACTGAAACACTTTTGAGAATTTTTAGCAAACCTGCCCTAGAATCTCAGCTTAGCTTCAGTGCTCTGCCTCTATGTGTCTTTACAAATGACCCCAAGCCTTTCGTTTATACTTTTCTCGTTGGGAAATCAACGACCATGATCAGATCTTGAATCAATGGCTAAGATTAAAAGAAAGCTTGATCCGTGTGACTTAAGACAATTTCATCACGTGTTTAATTAAATTCACTTTAATTATTTATGTTCGCTAAGTTTTAACTTAGGATATACATTAAAATAATAATTAATTTAATATTTCCTTAGCCAGATAAAATTTCCCAAATCAATTTCTGGGTCTTGTAGATCAAGTGTACTCTAGTCTCTCCACAAAATTTGGGAGCTAGAGCACAACTGATGCTACCCCAAATGGAATTAGATTTCCCAAGAAGTATTAGAGAAAGTTGGAAAAACTAGATTGGGAGAAGTATTAGAGATATTTGGTAAAGCCACATAGCCAATGGCTAATGCTGCGCTGTCTTACAGATACATCCTCCTACATGTTGCCTCCACTTTCTGATGTTGTTTTCACGGGACAGCTGCGCATTAGGCCAGGCCAACCTCTCGAGGTTAAGCCTATGCTTAAGATCCTTCAACTGAAGGAACAAATGGCAGATGAGACAACAGGACAACCATCGAGCAAGTCACTCCTTTAAATTATGTTTCTGTTTAATTTTCACTTAGTTTAAGGAGAGTTGTTTTAAACCTTCTCAGTTTTTATTGGAATAACTATTTTAAGACATTATTTTATCACATAAACTCCTTCATGTCTTTTAAGGAGTCCTGAAATTTGGAAAGGAAGACTTTACAGAAGTCACAATTTTGTATTCTTGTAGTTTTCTGAATAGAAAGGGCTTGACCAAGTACTTTTTCTCAGATGAGTAGAGTGAACATATACATAGTACTTTTATCCTATATGTTATAGTCTTGTTTCAAATGAGAAATGATTAATTTTTATGGTGTTTTGTTTTATGTATCTATATGAAATCAATCAAGCATTAACTCACTTTTGAACATGTTAGATTTTGATCTTTTGATACATATTCAATGCATACAGTAATAGTTGCGATATAAAGTTTATCCAATTGATTTAATTAACTATTTAATTAAATCAATTATTTTTCGTGTTGATATCTTTAAGTGTTTCTATGATCTCTATTTGCATTCACTGAAAGATCATGTTTATAGATCGCACAGAGAATAGATTTCATCTCAGGATACATATAGATAGATATATAATTTACTTCAAGCTTGATATTACTTCCATCTACAATGTTACAGACAATTATAAATCTATCCATTCACCCAATTATATTACTCTAGGAAACAGGTCCCACAAATCTAGTCAGAGCCACCATTCCAAATGGAAAAGGGACAGTTTTTCAGTCCTTGACCGGGTGGTTTTCCACGATGTTGTTGCACCGATTTTCGGGGCCTCAACAAAACCATAGATAACAAAGTGGGCACTTCATAATGGCATGCCCGTCTGTAGTGGGCTTTGGCATGTACTAGTGTCTCCAAGCTCCAAAGGGGTTAGCCAAATACCTTATTATGTGGTTTCTACCCTTAAAAGGGATAGCACGTGTAGAAATTTCTGAATCTTATACTTTATGCATAAATTATCACTGTTAATCCGGTTATGCGCCTCCTACTTAGACAAGTTATTAACTGAATAAATTCAAGTTAAAATCGAAGCAACACACATAACAGATCTCTACCAATCAAGATCTAGAATAAGCACATGCATACATTAACAAAGTAACACAGTTATTTCTAGACAAATAGTCCCCGGAAAAACCCAATGTGGGAAAACCGGTCTCTAGTTCTATTATCAAGAATATTTATGAATACACAAATCTGTGTTCCAGATCTGGAAAACCCGATAGAGAAAACACTAGATCTAAAACTCACTGGCTGATCTAGGGTCAAAATAGTGACTGATCCACACCATCAAACGAGATTTATAGAACTCAGCCAAGATTAGGGTCTAGAAACGCTAGCGCTGTACCTGAAAGGCTCTACGTCAGCCTCTGAAGCCCCTGAAACCCTCTACGTCAGCCTTGGAAGTCCTCCAAACCCTTAGCGTTGCTCCAAAAGGGATTGCGTTACCCCAGACCGGGTGACGCAGTCACTACGCTACCCTTGAAGGGTCTCTGCGAAACTCCGAGGGTTTCCCGTTGAAAATCATGCTGTCCTTGCTATTGCTGTTGTTGCCTTCCTCTGCGCTTTCCTTGAGCTAATCTCTGCCTCTTGTGTATTCTAGACCTCGGGATCAGATCATCCCCTTGGGTCTAAATTCCCCTCTCTGCAGTTGAAACACTTCTAAGTATTCTTAGCAAACCCTACCTTAGAATCTCAGCTTAGCTTCAGTGCTCTGCCTCTGTGTGTCTTTACAAATGACCTCAAGCCTTTCCTTTATACTTTTATCGTTGACAAATCAACGACCATGATCAGATCTTGAATCAATGGCTAACATTAAAAGAAAGCGTGATTCCTGTGACTTAAGACAATTTCATCACATGTTTAGTTAAATTCACTTTAATTATTTAAGTTCCCTAATTTTTAACTTAGGAAATACATTAAAATAGTTAAATAATTTAATATCTCCTAAACCAGATGAAATTTCCCAAATCCATTTTTGTGTCTTGTAGATCACGTGAACTCTAGTCCCTCCACAAAATTTGGGAGCTAGAGCACAACTGATGCTACCCCAAATACACAAAATCTCAACACTCCCTCTTAGCATCAAGGGTGTGCTCTAGCAATACATCAGACTTATGCATTACATGATTTTGGGCACTGGTTTTGTGCTACTGAAGCTTGGCCTGCTGCCACTCAACTCTGCACTGCTGCTGCCATTCTGTACTGCTGCCCATGACTCTGCCATTGCCACTGCAACCTTTGTACTGCAACTCCCTCTCAATATGCTGCATCTGTGCTGCTCGTAGCACTGCCACTGCTAATTTGCTGCACTGCAACTTCAGTTGTTGAGAGAAACAAATAAATCTCCTGCCCCATCTTTGACATATAAGTCAGATGGGCGGCATCCTCATCACTGAAGCTCCATAGGTTACAGATCTGTGCTGGCATTAAAAGAATGATGCACAGCTACAACTCTGCCTGCGTAATCAAACTCCCTCTGCAGTACTGAAATCTATCACGCTGCTGCTGCACTGTGCTGTCTCTTTGAAGCCTTTTGCGCTGCTACAACTCTGCACTGCGTAAGCAACACTGCTCTGCGCTGCTAAAGTCACATCAGCCTCTGCGCTGCTACTGCTTCTACGCTGCTACTGCTTTGCTCTGCGCTACTCCTCCCAGCCTTCAGATCTGCCTCTGCTTCTGCCTCATCTGTGATCTATGCACCCACTGCTCCACTTGTCCCGCTACTGTCTTAAGGCTGTTGTAGCTCGCATGTTATCCAAGAGATGAGCTGCTCAAGGATCCCGCCTCTCATCCATGTAGCTCCTCTACATGTCCATGTCACCCCACCTTCGTGGTTCATGAGCACTCATGGCTGCATAATCTTCTGACCCATCATCTGCCACAACTGGTTTGGAAGAAGATGCTTCCTTGTCCTTCTTCTTCTGAGGATAATGGCTGGCAAAATGTCCCATTTTACCACACTGGAAGCACTTGATCTTTGAAATTTCCTTCTTCTTCTTTGGCTTCTTCTTCGATGCCAAGGCTGCATCTTCATCATCTTCCTTCTTCACTTTGCTCAATCCTGGGTCGTGCTGCTTCTTGGTGAATCTACAGAGTTCTTCTTGACGCAGAATTGACCACAAGCTGTCCCAATTTGGGACGTCCTCTTTGCGCAAGATACTTTAACAAAGGTTTCCTACTCATCCGTGACTGCATTGAGGGTAGTCCTGACTATCACAACATCATCCACCGTTGCACCTGTTGCAGTCAACTGATCTCTCATTGACTGCAGTCTGAAGAGGAAGTGTTCCATGTCTTCTCCCTTGGTCATCATGAATGATCTCATTTGGGTCTCCAACAACATTTTTCTTTGGACAGACTTTCCCTCATACAGGGAAGTCAAGGCCTTCCACATCTCGTTCGCTGTCTTCTTCTCAGCTATGTGTGGTATAATATGGTCCTTGATACTATCCATGATCAACCACTTGGCATGCCCAACAACTTCCTTATGCTTCCGAAGGAGATCTGCATTTGTCGGTGTGGCGAGAGACTGTTCTACATAGTCTCTTAGATTATATGCCTCAAGGACAATCAGGATCTTTGCCTTCCAAACTGAAAATTTGGAGAGGCCATCCAACCTATCTTGATCACGCAGTCCATGAGGAGCCATCTGCTCAGAATGTGTCGGAACTTCCTTTTCTCTTTGCTAGAGAAATGGATCTAAGGCCCTTGGTGAAACAGGTGCCTTCTGCTCTCCCTGACACTTGATTTCCCTTCTTGGAAATCTACCAAATCAACTATGATTCAACCTCTTCTTTGATCCTCTGATCAAATTCTAAGTTTCCTTTGGTAAGAACCTTCCTGATAAGCTGATCTCCTCCCAATCTTTGTCACTTGTGCTAAGGCTAAAAATATGAAAACTTCATAATTTTAACCCCACCAGCTCTTCTGAATTTCTGCAATCTTTTCCGGATCTGACAGATTGAGATATGAATCACACTGGCTGGCTTCAGACTAAACAAGCACTGTTTCTGAGTTGCCTCTGCGCAGTAATTGCGTGGGCTTGTTAGGACACTGTGCTGGACAGCGTCACACTCCCCTTTGCGTGAGTCTGCTCCTAAAAACTGTGTTGTCCCTTAAAATCTACATTTCTGCTGTTTTTCCAGTTGCTTTCTGCAGCTAGATCCTTCAGATTCTCCTACTGGTGACCCTCCTAGATCTGCAATTGCTCTGATATCGTGTAGAAATTTCTAAATCTTATACTTTATGTAGAAATTATTACTGTTAATCCGGTTATGCTTCTCCTACTTAGACAAGTTATTAACTGAATACATTCAAGTTAAAATCGAAGCAAAACACATAACAGATCTCTACCAATCTAGATCTAGAATAAGCACATGCATACATTGACAAAGTGACAGTTATTTCTGGACAAATAGTCCCCGGAAAAAACCAATGTGGGAAAACCGGTCTTTGGTTGCTGGAGGGTTCTATTATTAAGAATATTTCTGAATACACAAATCTGGGCTCCAGATCTGGAAAACCCGATAGAGAAAACACTAGATCTACAGCTCACTGGTTGATCTAGGGCCAAAATAATGATTGATCCACACCCTTAAACAGGATTTACAGAACTTAGCCAAAATTACGGCCTAGAAACCCCAACGTTGTCCTTGAAAGGCTCTGCGTCAGCCTTGGAAGTCCTCCAAACACTCGGTGCTGCTCTGGAAGGGACTGGGTAACGTAGTCACTAGGTTGCCCTTGAAGGGTCTCTGCATAACCCTGAGGGTTTCCTGCTGAAAATCACGCTGTCCTTGCTGCTGCTGCTGTTGTTGCCTTCCTCTGTGCTGTCTTTGAGCTAATCTTCGCCTCTTGTGTATTCTAGACCCTGGGATCAGATCATCCCTTGGGTCTAAATTCCCCTCTCTGCAGCTGAAACACTTTTGAGTATTCTTAGCAAACCCTGTCTTAGAATCTCAGCGTAGCTTCAGTGCTCTGCCTCTGTGTGTCTTTACAAATGACCCCAAGCTTTTCCTTTATACTTTTCTTGTTGACAAATCTACGACTATGATAAGATCTTGAATCAATGGCTAAGATTAAAAGACAGCTTGATCCGTGTGATTTAAGACAATTTCATCACATGTTTAATTAAATTCACTTTAATTATTTAAGTTCCCTAAGTTTTAACTTCGGAAATATATTAAAATAATTAATTAATTTAATTTCTCCTAAACTAGATGAAATTTCCCAAATCCATTTTTGGGTCTTGTAGATCAGGTGAATTCTAGCCCCTCCACAAAATTTGGGAGCTAGAGCACAACTGATGCTATCGCAAATACACAAAATCTCAACAGTATTTGCAAGGTACATCCCTCAAATGGGGGTGGCAAGTGATAAATAAGTGAAATGGAGTAGGGAATGAGAGGGACAATCTTGGGCCACATATTGGGGTACAAGGGCAGCTAGACAAGGGGAAATCCACACCTAGGTATATAATGTGTAGGAGGGAGCATTCGTGGTACATGAGGTGCCCTGACCTTGATTTTTTCACCCTTCTTTATATGCCTTATGCCTTTTATGAATTTTCTTTAATTAACTACTTGGGGCTCAAAGGATAAGAGTATGATGTGTAAGATATAACAATGATTACCCCTTTTAGGAGGCTCATTAAGGGCCTATGGAACTAGGGTGATGACCATGGGTATGGGGTAGAGCTCATGTATTGGCTTTTGCTCACGTGCTAATTATTTTTGTCCCGACCATCTTTTGCATTTTGTGGTACAATTTCCTATTGAATGTGGCCAATTATGCTTTAAATTTTTCTTTTAGCTGCTTCAACCTCCAGGGCATCATTCCAGGCCTGACCCAAGGTGGGGGCAAGGGGATAGGGAGGTTGACCCTATGTGGACCCAGAGAGGCAATGTGAACCTAAGTATAGTGAGTGGAAAGGGAATAATATATGTGAATAAAGGAGCTGGACGACGTGCCCAAAGTCGGGGTTTCTCAAGTAGTACCACCATAGAACCAAATGGTTGATAAAGGAGATCCCACAAGACTAAGATCCAAGGGTAACATCCATAAGAGATCAAGGAGATAGGAGCACATACTAATCCCACTCTCTCCGCCAAATCCCCCCATCAATCCATGCCCATAAGTATCAATGATAAGTAAACCAAATACTCAATTACCAAATGACAAGACATACCTTCAGAGTTGGGAGGCCCACTTTCAAACATACGATCAATACAGATGGGTGAGGCACCACATGGATGGCTCAGGTGGCGGAGAAATGGCACAATGAGCTAGAAGAAGGCTGCAAGGGGTTGTTCGCTGCCTGCTGAAGTCGATCATGAAGAAAAAATTCTCCTAGGGATATCACCCACGAAGTTGTGGGTAACAGGCCCCACACAATTTGCATGATAAATATGCCCGATTTGTCCCACCATCAGGCTCCCACACTCCCAAAATGGGTCCAAGGATTTTGGCATATTTGTAGTGAACTAATTCAAACCCAGTGCAGCAAAAAACAAAAAAAATGACATTAAACACTCGTACACAAAAAAAAAAATTAATAACCACCTCATTTAAAAAAATATATTTTTACTACAATATTTGCAATGTGAATGAAAACTGGCAATAAAGTGCATAAAAAAGTAAAAAAAAATGAAGATTGTTGTCCAAATGTGGAGAAAACCCTTGCATTGGCTCATGGGCATGAAAATCATAGCAAATAGAAAAAACGCAAAGAAGCAAAATGTTGGTAGGCGAAGAGGTAAGCAGGCATAGCCCTAAATCTATGAAAAAAATCCATTAACATAGGGGTTTTTTAAGAACATCCTGTTAATGGAAGAAATGAAGTTTGTCTTACTGTTCTTCAATCTTTGATCCACAAAAAATTCTTAGTTGGTGGTGATAATGGCTGTTTGATCGTCAATCCCTCCTAGGCAACCACGACAAAGCTCTTCCCCTTCTTTCTCCAAGACTTAAAAACCAAAATTAGCAAATGAAATGACCAAAATTGTTTTTTCTAGATGTGGCCCAGCCTGCCCGACGATTTTTAGGGTCGTAGCGTGATATTTCGCCGAAATATGAGGGATATTTTGCCGAAATATCGGCTATATTTTGGAAATTTTGCGATATTTTCAGGCAAGAAAATATCGCGATATTTTTTTGGCGATATTTCGGCTTGCGAAAAATAATGCGATATTTCCGAATATCGCCGATATTATCAACACTGCACTCAAATGTCACAACAAACCACTTTGCACAGCGGAATAAACACAACAGTAAATCAACTGGTGCACAATAGACAATTTTTCTATTTTTCAACCCAACTTTGTTATATTAACAATCTTTAATACAACAATCTAGGGCTCCCATACCAGGGATCATGGCCCTCATACAATCAACTTGATACAAGACAACTACGGCTTGGTGTCAGTTCTTTGACAACCAATCTAGCCTGAACAGAGTACAACTGACTTACTTGCTGATGTAGCATGCTCCTCAGCTCCTTTCAGTCCACGCACCCTGAACACATCTGCTGGTATTTTTGCTTCCCAATCTGCAGCTCCTCAATCTGCCTCTATCAGTCAGCACAGGTCCTTTAAGTCACTGAACATAGGCCCAACAAACTCTGCCTTCTGGCTGCCTCCTTTGTCCTTCAAGGTCTGCAACACATAGGATCTTCGATCAACTGTTCACAACTCTGTTTGTGAACAACTCTTTGGTCTGCCCATTTCTGTCTTCTTGTGCTGCTATAATGATGGCAAGTCTAGGGCTTGGAGGCTGCCCTCTTTCCACTGTAGATGCCCTTTTCCACACGTTGAACTAGGGCTGAATGATGAGCCCTACTTGTTGCCCTTTTCTCCTTCAAAGGTTCAACACTTGAGCTCAATACTCTGCCTCTCCTAGCAGCCTTG
The DNA here is from genome assembly GCA_034641835.2 of Pinus albicaulis. Classification (NCBI taxonomy): domain Eukaryota; kingdom Viridiplantae; phylum Streptophyta; class Pinopsida; order Pinales; family Pinaceae; genus Pinus; species Pinus albicaulis. Next base: position 482,655,667 of record CM076580.1, read on the forward strand.
TTGTCCTTTACAAGTGCTGCACTTAGGGCACTTCTGGACAACCTTCTAACAGTCCTCCTTCCTGTACTTAGGCTGCCATACAACTGTCACAAATCTGGACTCTCATCCACTAGCAAGACATCAAACACTGAAGAATGCAATACATACCTTTCCTAGCAGACTTCTGCTTCTCTTGGTCTTGGCCCTGTGCAATAGTCTGAATTTTTCAGCCTTTCTGATTAGGGCTTCCTGCACCCATGTCAGCCCTCAATTTATGCCTCAAAGCTCTTGAACTTTTGTGCTAATCCTCCTCTTCTAGGCCTTAAATACTACGCTGTTTAGTAAGGGTCTTGGTCCCTATATTTAGCTCTGCTCCAGCACACAAACCATGCTTGGATCTGCACCTAATAGGGCTCAACCCTACCTGTACCAAACCAGAACTACTGTGGCCCCTGTCACAGAGAATAAGCCCACAGAAATTGCACGAAAATCTGCCCAGATTGCTTCTTCTGAATGCTGCCTGGTCCTCCCAAACTCAGCCTACACAGTCATAAGTTAAAAACGAGCCAAAAAGGTCTTCTTCTCAACTTCGCTAGGCCTCCCAAGGCCGCGGCTAGATCTCTGAGGTCTTTTTCTTAGATGCTTGCACTTGTGATCAAATGAGGGTCACTATATTTATATGTTTCACTTGGTGTATGTCTAGCCCTTCAAAAGGGCATCTTCTAACCAAGCTGACCTGAACACTTCAACAATTTGCCCCAACATATAAATAAAAAATTCATTTCCTCCATTGGACAAGGCCTCCCTTGGATTTCTTGGTAGCCCCTTGCTCCGTTAAGGGTGCCACACGTGCTACAAGGGTCCAATCACAAAAATAACTCCTGGATTCACGCCCACACCTTTGGGTGCAAAGGCCACTGCTTGAGTACTTAGCCCACAAATGGCTTTTGTGGTGCCAACTCACACAAGCCCAGTACCCAGGGCTGCGGAGTACCACCCAAGCTACAAATGTCAACACCTCAGGGGTGTATGCATTGTCTATTGCTTCTTTTGTCTCATCTCGGTTGTATGTCCTCTTTTACAGGATTTGAGTTTTAGGCTATTCACCTACCTTTCTTCTTTAATCATGTTAATTTGTTTGGATACTGGCAACTATCCACAGCCTTTTCTGACTTCTTATGATGGAAAAGTAACAGGGCATTTCAGAGCTATTGTGGATGATCTTGTTGTAGTACATTGTAATTGAACTCATGGAAAATTAGAGAAATGGAACCCCTGTTTCAAATTTTTTGGGAAGATGTCTTAATCATTCAAAGTAAACAGAAAAAATCTAATGCATGTATTCATAAAGCATTAACTTCATGCTAGTTTATTATGGGATCAAATATTTCACTCTCACATATTGCAGCTTTAAAAGTATGCAAGATAGAGAAATGCACTTTTATTGCTTAAATTGCAATCACTTTTATAATTGTTACAAGCGAGCTCCTAGTGCTTGTGTGTCGACAATTTGCAAGCCTTTTTTCAATGATGAAGCAGCCACAGTGAGAAACTGGTTCCTTGTTTCTGAAATAGATGAATGTAACTCAACTGGGGAGATCTTTATTACCCTATTGGGATACAGAAAATAAATTGTAAGACTTAGTTTTCTTTTTGAATGACTATGGTGTGCCATGTCTAATTAGAAAGTTATTTCGTTACACATTTGGCTGTCTGATGACATGAATCTGTCAATTTGTTCCACTAATAACCTTTCGATTGAGAAGTTCTCCATGTGATACGTTATCAAGTTTACTTCTGGCAAAACACTGCTTCTGCCTGCTAGCTCTAGAACTGTTTTAGTCGGAAGTACTTGCTTGAGCTTAAAGGAGAACTTTAGTAGTTATTATTGAATAATTGTTTTGAGCTATGACTGAATTTTTTATTAATTGGTTTATCATCCTCTAGACAGGCGCAAGGTGTAATTTTGTCTGTATGGTCTATATTTTTAGAGGCATTCAGAGTAGTCTTCTGGTTCAGTTGTCTATAAACCCATGGGGATTAGCAAAGACAATTCGTTAAATATTTTCCTTCTTCTATTTGCAACTAATTTATCAACCAATCCCTATACAGCTTGTAGGTCAGAAATGTTTTCCTAGGGTTTTGACGCTGGGCTCCAGATAAGACGGCATATTTTTTTAATCAGTTGGTCAACTCTTGGGCATTATTCATTACTGTCAGGTCATTTCTCAATTTTCAAGCACAGTATTTCGAGTCTTTTCCTGCTTCAACAATCACGGTGATGGTAGAGTTCTAGGATTTTTCAGTTTTCATCAGTTGCTACCAAAGGGTAGACCACTAGCGAAGGTAAGCATACCACTTACCTATTAGTTTCTTTGGAATTTTATGTTAAAAAGATGAGAAATCTTCAATGCTGCTTCTATATTTCAGGCCAGGTCTTGATACTACCACATGAGATGAAAATGTATTTAGTATGACTGGGGTTCTGCTTCTGGTCTCTAATGTGCTTTTATTCACTACTATAATATTCTTATAACCTTCCAGAGAGATATGGCGTTACTGTCTTATAATTGCCATACAAAATTGCAGGAATAGGGTTTTTTTTCCCACTTCCCCAAAAGATAATGATATGGATGTGTAAGCAAGATGAGAAGTTGAGAAAATTTCTAACTGTATCGAAGGAAATATTTTGGGATCACAAAAGAACAGCAAAATTGTATTAATATTCTCTCAGTGACTATAATACATTAAGATTGGAGGCTGATATTCATGGGTCAAATTCAGAAATCAAGATGGGTACGAATCTCCCTGAAAACTTTTCTGAGGCATTTCTGTTTCCAGAAACCTGTCTGAAAACTCCTGAAATAACACATTCTCCAAGGCAAAAAACGAAAAATAAATGAAAAAATAAAGCCCCCTTCAAAGGTAGTGGAGCACATTTATTGCCCAGTTTATGTTAAATAAATCCCGAAACAGCGAAAAAACACACCTGGAAATCCCCCAAAACAGAAAACATGAATTTTTTTTAGAGTTATGAATTAAATTTTAGGTTCACGTTTTTTAAATATTTTGACAAATATTTGATATGTCGTTTTCAGATATCCTAAAATTTTGTGAAGTGTCGATTCTTAAACCGAAATGGTTGTCGTGTTTCAGGTGACTTTGGCCAACATCTTACACAACAGAAGAATTAGGTTACCATTGAACTTACATAATTATTTAAACAAGCATACAGGACAGCATGCGATTACTAATGATAGACATAAAATACTAACAGTATACCCAACATAAAATTCTAGGATGTGGTTAGTATATTACAACATAAAATATCACAATGTGCTCCTGATTTCATCCCTGCTTATCCAGAAATTGTCCTTAAAACATTCAATCAGGTTTTCTGACCACAGCAGATGATGAGGTAGCTTGGAAGTTTTGTGTGGTGAGGCACTCTTCAAACTCATGCATTGGCCTGGATTATGCCTTGAAGCAGGTCAAGCAAGTGCTAACAATGGTTGTGTGTAATTTTGATGAAGATGCTGTCTTTATAGGTTGGAGGGGCAGGTAAAAGAACCCTTCAGAAAGTATTAGTTCATTTTCCAGTGCTGGAGGAGTTGATTGATTGGATTGCTCCACTGGTGTATTGGGCTTTAGCAAGCTGTTAATTTTAGTTAAGAATGGTATGTTCTATGCTTAGCACAATTTACTTCAATGTTCCTTTAGCAACCCGATGACGATTTCTAATTATTTCTAGTACATTAATCACATTGACAGTAAATGCAGATAGAAGGTAAACAAAATGCAGAAGAGAAGCCAAGACAAGAGAACACCGGATATGGTGGATGCCAGGGAAAAACCCCAATGTGGGGAAAACCCTTTGATCTATTCTTCTTATCATTATTCAAAAGTTCAGCAGAGAGAGAGAGAGAGAGAGAGAGAGTACAAAGATCAAATTAACTTGCCCAAATCAAAGTCAAATCAGCCCTGTAAAATTCTGCAGTCAACCTTCAGCCCTTACCTGAAAGTAAACGCTAGTCAAAACATCAGTCAAACACCTAGTTTGAAGCTCGGTCAAAAGAAGTCAAACTCGGCCTCTAGCAGCGGTCAAAGTCAACTCAAAACAGTCACAAAAACTGTTGTTAAACTCGGTCAACATGTGTTCAACTCTGCGGCCAAATAGTCCTGTGGTCAATGCAGGTCAAACAGCCCAGAAATCCTCGATTTTTGTGCCAGTCACTGTGGCCTAGCGAAATCGGAATTCTGACCCAAAAACTGCAGTCAAAGCTAGTCAAAATCACCTTGTTCAACGCTGGTCAAACTGTCTGAAATTCTGCAATTTCGGTTTTGCAATTTAGCCCAAAAAAACTTGTCCTTCTTTGCCACACGTGGGAGAGAGAGAGAGGCTGCCCAATAGCTGTACGAACCAATCTGACGAAGAGAGAGAAGAATGTGTGAGTGATGATGATGTCAAATGAGATGTGAGGTCACTTGTATTTATACAATTCGATGTGGGTGAATAGGCACGTACATTGGGATTATTGAGCCTACATTTAGCTGAGGTCGACGTAAACAATTTGCACATGTGTGGGCATAAATTCAAAATTACACTTCTGCTTGTCTGAATGAGATGATCTTTAGATCAATTTTGGTCCTCTCGAAAAGAGGAATTTAATGCAATCATAATCTCCATCAAATGAGCTGTCCCAAGGTGGAATTTGGCTCTAGTTTCCAATTTTAACACTTCCTTGTCAACTAGGGAGAATTCCACCTATCAATCCATCTGTCGTCATGTACTATATCTGTCATTTATGTTCTGCTCTGCTGAACCATGAAGTAATAATGAAGAAGAATTGATCGAGAGTGAGTCGCAAGACCTTACCACTCTCCATTGACAAAAGTCATTCTAGAGGTAGAACCTTAGTTGATCCTAGATCAAGTTGTTGAACACCATGCCTCCTAGACATAGGGAGTACGCCAATGCACAATGCGTCCATCGGTAGTGTTATGGTCCCTATCCACGTTTCCCAACCCATTGGCCAGATGAAAGGTAGTTCCCATGAGTCCTAGACTACATGGGTAGGATGTATGTTAGGGCATCAACAGGGGAAGGTGAACCACTCATCCTGCTCATATGCCATAGGAGAAGGTGAACCACTCATCCTATGCATATGTCAACCATAAGGGAAGGTGAAGCTCTCACCCTACATACATGTGTCATCAATCGTACGGGAATATGAGCTACTCATCCTAACACATGTCAACCATCATGGGGTATCACAAGGGAAGGTGAACCACTCACCTTGTACATAACACATCACTAGGGGAAGGTGGACCACTCACCCTATGGTCGCTCATAGCTCCAAGAAGTACCTCAGCTCCCAAGAGCTCCCAGCTCATTGTCCAACTCATGCGAGACCCTCATAAGAGGGTCTTTCCACAATTCCAAGTCTCTCACGGAAGGCTAAAATTCGACCTTCCCTAACGGCTTCGTGAGAATGTTTCTGACCTGCTCATCAGTCCTGATGTGATGGAGCTTTATTACTCGATGTTGTACCATATCCCAGATAAAGTGATACCTGATATCAATATGTTTGGAGTGGACATGGAACACAAGATTCTCTGAAAGGAGAATCCCACTTTTGTTGTCGCAGTAGATCACTGTGGTATCCAACACATTCTCAAATTGTTCACTAAAGAGCTTCCTCAACCAAACAACTTCACAACAGGCCATACTAGTAGCAATGTATTCGGCCTTGGTAGTGCTTAAAACAACCAATTTTTGCTTCCTTTTCATACAAGATATTGAAGTAGATCCCAATGAGAAGCAACATCCAGATATGCTCTTACGATCCACCACAGTGCCAACCTAGTTAGCATCAATATATCCATGTAGCCTGAAATTCTCGACAATGTATCTCAAACCATAGTTGATTGAGCCACAAAGATATCTCAAGAGATTCTTGGCAACAATCCAATGAATGTGATGAAGCTCGACCATAAATTAACTCAATGTATTCGCAATGAAGCATATGTCGCGACAAGAGTTTACCAAGAACATTAGGCCCCCCACAAGTTGTCGATACTCGGAAGGATTTGCCAATTCGGGCCCAACAACACTTACACATAGCTTCTTGGAGTTGAGTTCCATCGGAGTAGACATAGACTTGCATTCCACCATCCCACATCTCTTGAGCAACTTCACAATGTATTTTCCTTGAGAAAGGAAAATCTCACCTGGCTTTTGCCAGACCTCCAAGCTTAGGAAGTAGTGCATCAAACCTAGGTCATTTATCTCGAATTTAGAGGCCAACTCCCTCTTGCATTGATAAATGAGAGGGTCTGCACCTGTTAGAAATAGATCAGCCACATAAGGTACCATAATGAGAGGCTTGTCCTTTTCAAACTTGAAGTATAGATTCGGGTCAACTTCGCTCCTTGTAAATCCCAACTTCATAAGATAACTATCAATCCTCTCATACCAAGCCCTAGGGGCTCGTTCCAACCCATAGAGGGATTTCTTCAACTTGCATACGTGTGTCTTTCGATCTTGAACTTCGAACCCTTCAGGTTGTTTTACATGGAATTCCTCCTTAATTGAGCCATGCAAGAAATCATTTTTGACATCCATTTTGTGTAAGCTCCATCCTTGAGAGGCAACAAGAGCAATGATAGATAAGATAATGGTGTATCGGGCAACTAATGCAAATATCTCGTCATAGTCCACTCCTTCCTTTTGAGAGAAGCTTTGAGCAATGAACCTGCCCTTGAATTTTTCATCACTTCCATCAACTCCATGTTTGATTTTGTAAAGCCATTTTAAGTGACCGCTAACTTGTCCTTGGGTCTAGGTACTACATCCCATACATCATTTTTCATGATTGATTCATATTCTTCATTCATTGCATCCTTCCATACTTGGTGCTTGACGACTTCTTAGAACGTACATGGCTTAGATTGAACAATGGTACTCATAGAAGCTAAGTACCCTTGGTACCTGTTCGACTTCTTGCTTTCACAGAATGCCCCATTGGAGCAACATGTCTTTCAACATCTTCAAGAGTATCTTTGAGCCACAAAGGTCTTTTCCTTGAGGTAGAGGGCTCACTAGGAGGTGGATCAATGGGATCCATTGGGCCTTCAACATCAGGCATCAATTCATTTGTCGGAGATTCACCTTGCTTTCGTGCATTATCATCATTGTCCTTCCTTGGGATAGGAAGATCTATGATTTTCCCAAGGGTAGAATCTTCATTAAAGGTGACATCATGACTTATTTCAACTTCTCTTTGAGTAGGCACATAGATTCTATATGCCTTTGAAGTTTCACTGTAGCCCACAAATGTTCATTTCTTCTCAGACACATCTAGCTTGTTTCTTTTTTCTTTTGGCACATGAAAATACATCAGATAACCGAAAATTCTAAAATGAGAAACATCAGGTTTCTTATCGGTGAAAACTTCTTCGAGTGTCTTGTAGTCCAATGCTCAATGTGGGCATCTATTTTGAACATATACGACAATGTCAGAAGCTTCTCCCCATAAGAACTTTGGTAGGCCTTGGTCATGGAGCATAACACGGGTAACTTCTACGATTGTTCGATTCTTCCTTTCGACTACTCCATTTTGCTCAGGAGTATATGCAATAGTGGTCTCCCTCTTAATGCCAACTTTTCTACAATAGTCATTGAATTAATTTGATTCATATTTGCTTCCATTATCGATCCTCAATATTTTGAAAGAGTGGAACCATTTGAACACTTCGTCCTTCTTCTTCAAGAAAAATTTCCATGGTTTGCGAGAGTAGCATCCACAAAAAATGCATGGTACACGTATCCTCCCAAAGATGTTACAATCAACATACCAAATAGATCATAATGGACCAATTGAAGAATATCGGTAGTTTGACTTTCACTTGAGGGGAATGGTTCGCTTGTATGTTTTCCAGCTGCACAACCTTGACAAAAACCCTCATGATCTATGTTGAATTTGAGCTTACTTGTGACCATCTTCCTTACATCAGGTAAGGCTTTGTAACGAAGGTGAGCAAATCTTCAGTGCCATAGTTCAGATTGAAGAGAAGTATCACAAGTCATAACTCCCAAAGGACTTCTTCCAACTTGATAGAGACCTTCAACCCTAAATCCAATAAATGCATCTTTTGGGTTCCTTTCCAAAACACGTACCTTCCCATCAACGAATGTTACCTTAAAGCTTTTATCTTCCATCACAGAAATAGATACCGAGATTTTTTTCAAATCATGTATATACAATACTTCTTGTAGATGAAGGATTTGACCTTGATTCAAGTGAAGAGTGACACTCCCTGTCCCTTTCACGGGGTAGGTGGCATTGTCTCCAAGTATGATCTCCAAATTAGTCTTCTTTTCAATCAAATTAGAGAGGGCCTCCTTGTACCTAGTGACGTGCCTTGAGGCAACACTATCAATCAACCAATTATCCAAAGTGTCCGGAGGAGAGGTAGTAGTGTGGGCAGAAATAAGATAAAATTATTTTCATTTTCTTACACCATTAGTTTCCTCATACCTAGAGTTTCTCGACCTTTTGGGAGGTCGACCATTTCCATATCGAGCAGTGGGAGCATTCCTCTTTCCTTTGTTGTTGAACATGTTATTCCTTTAATTGCCATTGCCTTTGAAATTGTTGTGATTGTTGTTGTTGTCATCATCCCGTGGTGTATCCTTCTTATGAGGGCACTCTCTAGCATAGTGGACAAACCTGTTACAATTGTAGCATCTTCCCTTTCTTCCGTCTTTGAATCCCTGCTTGAATCCTTGACCTTGTTTATTTGAACCAACATTGTTCTTCCTCTTAGCATGAGTGGAGAATGCAGTGGACTCATTTCCATTTGAAGGCTTGTCTCTTTCCATCATCCTCGCCTCTTCTTGAGTGCATCTAGTCAATAATTCGTTGAAACCAAGAATCTTATCTTTGTTAAGAATAGTGGTGTTAAACACATCCCATGCTTGTGGGAGACCTCCAAGGGCAATAAGATTAAGCTCCTCATCTAAAACTTCTCCAATAGATAGAAGATCATTCTTGATTTCAGTAAATCCTCATGAAGTAGTATTGGATAGACTCCCCTCTATCCATCTTGATGTCCTTCAAATTTTTCTTCTTAGCAACCAAATACTTTTGAATGGAGTCTCTGATGATCTTCTTAGCTTTGACCTCACCTTTCTTATACTTTGTCTTAGTAGCAACCAATGCATTTGAAGGAGGCTCCACCACATTTCCCTGCACACAATCCGTGACATCATTCTCTTCCAAAGTCAAGTCCAAAGACATCTTCCATGCATGAGAGTCAGATTTATCATTGAGCTTATCCTCAGTCTTGAATTAAGATGTACATGTTGAAATTTGGTTATCGGAGGATAGGTGGTTCTCTAAGGCTTTGATCTTTGGCCTAGGGAAAAATGTTTAAAAGAATTTAATTTTTCTCCTAAAGTGACTTTATAAAGTTATAAAGTCAAATCTATTTTAAAAGTGACTTTAAGTGATAAAGTTACTAAGTCTAATTTTAAAGTGACTTTAATAAAGTCAATGTGAAGATAGAAAGGGAAAAGTGACTTTGGAAATAAATGACTAAGTGGGTCTTTATGAAAGTGGGGTGAAAAAAAAAAGCGAGATTTAAATGAGCATTTAATCTCAGCCCTAGATCTAAAACTATCTCAGCCATTGGATTTAGGGATTCCCTAATATTCACTTAGGGTTAGGTTAAAGGAAGAAAATGAGGGAAAATGTCATTCATTCTTTCATGAGCATATTGAGAGAGGAGGAGAGAGAGCAAAGGAGAAATTTCTGAGCAGTGAGGAGGAGGGCAGCAGCGAGAGACTTCAACAAATCCATACAACAACAAAGAGGCACGATTCTCAAGGTAGAAATTCGTACAGTAGGAGTGACACATTTTTCGAGGAAGGAGGCACAATTTTCAAGAAATCCATACATCAGCTTCAACACAGTTTTCTAGGCACGAAAATCGAGGAGAGAGACTGCTATTTGGTGGCACAGATTTCGTGGAAATTTGTACAACAGTTGTACATAAGTTTCAACACTGTTTTCGAGGCAGAAGGAGGCACAGAAATCGAGGAGGTGTTGCTGTGTATTTTTTATAGTTCGTATAGCAGTATGACCGTACATCTGGGCACAAAAATCGAGAAAGGCAGTCAACATTTAATGCTATTTTAAATGCTGTAAAATTTATGTTTTGTTAGTTTATTGTTCGACAGTTTTTCAAGGCAGTGTATAAGCACAAAAATCGAGATAAGTACATTTGTTAAGTTGTTGGAATTTTCGCTGTAATTTTTGTCTCACTATAAAAGTTTATCAGAAATAAGAAGAGCTTTCGAACTGGTATTCCCCAAGAGTTGTAAGGGGTTTTTCCAGGGTCATATTGACCAAAAATCAACGTGTCAACATTTTGTGTCGCTGATTTATTTTCTGAGTTTTTATTTTTGCATTTCAGCATTGTGAAATTCTAGAATTAGTGTTTTCAGAAAATATTTATTTTTCCAGCTTGTTGAAAGTATGGCTATGGGAATGAGCATTTAACTATATGGGAGAAATGAAGAGAAACTGAAAACCGGGGTTGGGTTATCAAATTTCTACATGGTATCAGAGCCTATTTTGTTGAAAAGTGCAGTTTGGGACAACAAGAAGAAAAATTATAGCAAACCGATTTTTCACACAGAGATCATTACCTTTACTACAACAGTGTTATTTTCAGTTTATTAGGACAACAAGCTTGTCTTTGGGCTTGAGGGTGGGGGATAGGTTGGATGGGCATAATAACTACAGTGTATGGAAGGAGAGAATGCAGAGCATCTTTGAGGAGACATAAGTCTGGGATATCATGGTGCATACCGCACAGAACTCTGTTAATGTGCCTACTGATGTTGTTCAATTGGCAGCCTTTAATAAAAAAAATAACAAGGGTAAGAGACTGATTTTAGATGGAATCAAAGACCATTGCATTCCTCATGTGAGAGGAAAGATATATGCTCATGAGATGTGGACAACATTGACCAATCTTTGCCAGAATACCAATGAGAACATGAAAATAGTCCTAAGAGAGAAGTTGAAGAGATGGGTAAGACTGATAGTGCAGCTGGATATCTCACAAAGATTATTAATGTGAGAGATGCATTGGTAGCAGTTGGAGAGGTCATTCCATTAACTGAGTTAGTGCGGATTGCAGTGAATGGCCTTCCCAGTTCATGGCTGAACTTTGCTGATGGGGTTTGTGCACGTGAGACCCTTCCCACTTGGGAGAGGTTCTGGGATGATTGCATACAAACAGAAATCAGAAAGAGCCAGCTTGGGGCAGCCAAACCAGTTGAGCAGGATGAGGATGTAGCACTGTTGGCAGGAGGCAAGAAAGGCAAGGGAAAGAAACAAGCTTCCACAAGTGGTGGTGGGGGCAAAGGCAAAGGTAAAGGTACACAAGGGAACACGCAGAAGGACTATTCCAAGGTGAAGTGTTGGAATTGTCAGAGGATGAGACACTATGCAGTTGTGTGTTCGGAGAAGAAGAAGAAGGGGAAGAACCAGAGCATGGCAACATCAGCATAGATAAAGGACTTTACGAATAGCTTTGACCGAGAGTTTGGGTTCATTGCTTGTGAGTCCACTAGTGCAGGATCACTTGCCATGGAGGTTGAGAGGGAGTGTGCATTTCACTCCACTAGCAGAGCATCTTCAGGTATCTGGTATATTGACAGTGGGGCTTCATGTCATATGACAGGAGTCTGTGAGTACTTCTCAGAGCTTTCAGAGAGTGGCATTGATATAGAGGTAGTACTCAGAGATGACAATGTTGTTAGAGTATTTGATGTAGGGACATTGACATTTAATAGGGAACCCAAACCTCCCTTGAAGGTGTCAGAGGTTCTATATGTGCCAAGAATGAAGAAGAACCTCATATCCGTCTCAGCATTGGAGGACAGTGGGTATGAGATATTGTTCAGGAGAGGACAGGTGCTGATGTATCCCAGGGGCGCTCCAGCTGATTCAGCTAGAGTGATTGGTGTATGCCATGCAAAGGTGTACAAGTTTGCATTTTAGCTCCTTTTGGCATCGAGTAGTAGTACCGACAGTAGAGCTAGCAGTTCAGAGATGTGTGAGATTTGGCACCGCAGGATGGGGCACATGTATCATGGAGCCTTGAGGACATTGCGGGAGATCACTACAGGTGTGCCAGATTTCAGTACTGATCACTTTGATACATGCAGAGGAAGGGATGTCTTGTAATGGGTGCCAAATCCCCTTGTCCCCGATGAAGTGACAACGGATAGTGAGATACTTGGTTTGATTCATTCGATCAGCAGGTGGTCAGATGTCTCATGTTTCCTTGAGTGGATATGAGTATTATGTATTATTCATTGATGATCACTCCATGAGGACCTGGATTTATTTCTTGAAGACCAAGAGTGAGGTCTTCAAGCGGTTTCAGGAGTTTAGAGCTCTTGTGGAGACTCAGACAAGTCGGAAGATCAAGTCCCTGAGGTCGAACAATGGAGGAGAGTACACCCTTTGTGGGTTTGTTGATTATTGTGCGGAGGCAAGCATTAGGAGGGAGTTCACAGTTCCTTACAACCCCCCAGTAGAACGGGGTTGCAGAGAGGAAGAACAGATCCATCGGAGGGGCTGCCAAAGCCATGCTACATTATTAGGGGTTACCATTGTTTTTGTGGGCAAAGGCCTGCAACACTGCTGTATATTTGCAGAACAGGTGTTTGCATCATGCCTTGGGGCATGTGACTTCTGAGGAGGATTTTTCTGGGAATAAGCCTGATATTGGTCATCTTCGTATCTTTGGGTGTATTGCATACTCCTACATGCCCAAGGAGAAGAGGACCAAGCTAGAGCCCACCGCAGGGAAGGGTGTCTTTGTGGGCTACAATGAGACCTCTAAGTTATTTCTGATTTATATTCCCGCACAGAGGAGAGGAGTTGTCAGACGAGATGTGAAATTCGAGGATGATAGGGCTTTCAGGAGGTCACGGGAGTTAGAGTATCTGGATCAGCCAGACCTTCAGGAGCAACTAAGTTAGTTGCAGGGATCCAGTGGGCAGGGATCAGGAGGATCCAGAGGTACATCGATTACGGTTCACTGATGACAGTAGGCAGACAGGAGGACAGTAGGCAGACAGTCAGGAGTTTAGGCTCTTGATGAGGAGGAGTTTCATTCTCCAGTGGGAGAAGTGTGCTCAGGGAAGAGGAAGCCCAATTGGCTTCATGATACCTTGAGATATGCCACATCTGTTGCTGGGCCTAAGAGGCTGGTCAGAGAGAGCATACCACTTGATAGGTTTTGTAGCTATATGGCAATGGTTGCCAACATCGTTGACTCTGAGCCTTCTAGCTATGAGGAGGCATCTAGCCAATAGGTCTAGAGAGAGGCCATGCAGGAGGAGTATTCTTCTATCACGAAGAATGATGTTTGGGAGGTGGTGCTAAGGCTTGAGGGCAAATCCGTGCAAAGAGACTTGCGTCGGAGTTTGAGATGAAGGACATTGGCTTGATGCATTACTTTTTGGGTTTGGAGGTGTGGCAGGAGGAGGGGCATTTCTTCCTGGGGCAGGGGAAGTATATTGTGGACATCCTTGGCAGGTTCCACATGGAGGATTGTAGACCCATGTCGGCACCAATGATCACCAACTGGAAGAAGCTTCACGCTTCAAATTCTGAGTTGGTGGATCCCACATTGTATAGATAGCTGATTGGTTCCTTGATGTATTTGGTCAACACCAGACCAGATATATGTTTTGCAGTCAACACGATGAGCCAGTTCATGTGTGAGCCCATGAGGGTGCACTGGGTCGCTGCAAAACACATTTTGCGATACTTGCAGGGGACAATGGATTATGGTCTGGATTATAGGCAGGGGATGGAGTGAGATTGACATGTTACACTGATTTTGATTGGGCAGGTTGTGCTTTTGATAGGGAGAGCACTTTAGGGTGCTGTTTTGGGTTGGATTCAGCAATGGTGTCGTGGTTCATCCGAAAGCAGCAATCAGTAGCATTGAGTTCAGCGGAAGCAGAGTATATGGCAGCCAGTATAGCTAGTTGTGAGGCCATCTGGCTTCACAAGATGTTGTTTGGCTTATTTGGTCAGTCGTTGAAACCTTCAGTGATTTACTGTGTTAATTAGAGTTGCATTAAACTCACGGAGAATCCAGTATTTCATGACAGGTCAAAGCATATCGGCATCAGATATCACTTCATTAGAGACTATGTTTAGAAGGGAGTTGTGAAGCTTGAGTACATTCCCATTGATGAGCAGGTTGTAGATATTCTTACCAAAGCCTTACCACGGGGCAAGCATGTCTACTTTAGAGACAAGATGGGTGTGGTGAGGAACACCTTCCTCGGTAAGAGGGAGTGTTGAAATTTGATTACCGGAGGACAGGTGGTTCCCTAAGGCTTTGATGTTTGGCCTAGGGAAAAGTGTTCAAAAGAATTTAATTTTTCTCCTAAAGTGACTTTATAAAGTTATAAAGTCAAATCTAATTTAAAAGTGACTTTAAGTGATAAAGTTACTAAGTCTAATTTTAAAGTGACTTTAATAAAGTCAATGTGAAATTAGAAAGGGAAAAATGACTTTGGAAATAAATGACTAAGTGGGCCTTTATTAAAGTGGGGTGAATTAAAATATAGAAAGTGATTTTTAAATGAACATTTAATCTCAGCCCTAGATCTAAAGCTATCTCAGCCATCTGATTTAGGGATTCCCCAAAAGTCACTTAGGGTTAGGTTAAAGGAGGAAAATGAGAGAAAAGGTCATTCGTTCTTTCATGAGCAGATTGAGAGAGGAGAGAAAGAAAATGAGAAATTTCTGAGCAGTGAGGAGAAGGAGGGCAACAGCTAGAGACTTCAGCAAATTCGTACAGTAGCAAAGAGGCACGGTTCCCAAGACAAAAATCTGTAAAGCAGGAGTGGCACATTTGCCAAGGAAGGAGGCACAATTTTCAAGAAATCCGTACATCAGCTTCAGCACAGTTTTTTGGGCATATTCTGGGCACGAAAATTGAAGAGAGTCCGCTGTTTGGTGGTACAGATTTCGAGGAAATCTGTACAGTAGCCGTACAACAGCTTCAACACTATTTTCGAGGCAAAACGAGGCACATAAATCGAGGAGGTGTTGTGTATTCCGTATAACAGTATGGTTGTACAGCTGGGCACAAAAATCGAGAAAGAAAATCAGCATTTAATGTTGTTTTAAATGCTGTAAAATTTATGTTTTGTTAGTTTACTGTTCGACACATTTTCCAAGGCGGTGTATAAGCACATAAATTGAGATAAGTACATTTGTTAAGTCGCTGGAATTTTTTCTGTAATTTCTGTTTCACTGTAAAAGTTTATCAGAAATAAGAAGAGCTTTCGAACTGGTTTTCCCCAAGAGTTGTAGGGGGTTTTTCCAGGGTCACATTGACCAAAATTCAGTGTGTCAAAATTCTATGTGTGGCTGATTTATTTTCTGAGTTTTTATTTCTGCATTTCAGCATAGTGAAATTTCCAGAATTAGTGTTTTCAAAAAATATTATTTTTCCAGCTTGTTGAATGTATGGCTATGGGAATGGACATTTAACTATATGGTAGAAATAATGAGAAATTGAAAATCGGGGTAGGGTTATCAAATTTCTATAGTACAAGCCATTGAGGCTTGTCCTTGTCCAACAAATCTTTCTTGGTGATTGATTTTCTCCCTCTTGCTTGGGCTTTGTCTTCACCTGGGTTTGGATACCATGTTAATTTTAGTTAACAATGGTATGTTATATGCTTTAGCACAATTTACATCAATGTTCCTTTAGTAACCCAATGACAATTTCCAATTATTTCAAGTACATTAATCACATTGATAGTAAATGCAGATAGATTGTAAACAAAATGCAGAAGACAAGCCAAGACAAGAGAACACCGGATATGGCGAATGCCAAGGAAAAACCCCAATGTGGGGAAAACCCTTTGATCAATTACTATTATTATTATTCAAAAGTTCAACATAGAGAGAGTAACAAAGATCAAATTGACTTGCCTAAATCAAAGTCAAATCAACCCTGTCAAATTTTGCAGTCAACCATTAACCTTACCAGAAAGTCAACATTGGTCAAAACAACAGTCAAGCACCTCCTTTGAGGCTCTGTCAAAGGCAATCAAACTCAGCCTCTAGCAGCGGTTACGGTCAACCCAGAGCAGTCACGAAACATGTGGTCAAACTTGGTAAACTTGTGGTCAACTTTGCGGTCAAATAGCCTGCTGTCAATGTAGGTCAAACAACCTAGAAAACCTCGATTTCTGTGCCATTCAATGTTGACTATAGAAATCAGAATTCTACCCCAAAAATCACAGTCAAAACCACCTAGTTCAATGATGGTCAATGCTGGTCAAACTGTGTGAAATTCTACAATTTCGGTTATGCAATTTAGCACAGAAAAACTCGTCCTTCTTTGCCACACGTGGGAGAGAGAGAGGCTGCCCAATAGTTGTACGAACCAATCTGATGAAGAGAGAGAAGAATGTGTGAATGATGATGATGCCAAATGAGATATGAAGTCACTTGTATTTATACAATTCGATGTGGGTGAAGAGACACATCCATTGGGATTCTTGAGCTTACATTTATTTGAGGCCGATCTGAACAATTTGCACGTGTGGGCATAAATTCAAAATCACACTTATGGTTGTTCGAATTAGATGATCTTTAGATCGATTTTGGTCCTCTTGAAAAAGGGAATTTAATGCAATCATCATCTCCATCAAATGAGCTATCCCAAGGTGTAATTTGGCCCTAGTTTCCAATTTTAACACAGGCCTTGGACTATAATGGTCCCAAGTAATTGCAAATTTTTACCAATTTGGAATCACAACTTTTGAGTTATATCAGCGAATATATGTTTCGGTCATTAATTTTCATTTCTTCAACCAGTCCTAAATTTCACTTGATAACATCTATGAGGAAACTCAGTGATCAAAATAATTCATAATTTCACAAAATTTATTTACATATTGTTTCACCAACAACCATTCATCCAAAGAGAAAAGATTATTAAGGCCCATTACATAACCTCGCTTTCACCAACCACGTCAGAATCTGGCCATATCATACACAATCAATATTTTCGCTGTTATCTCAAGCAACTTGCAATACATTGATATTGCTTTCTTACTAATCTAGATTCATACATTTGACACTTTAAGTGGTTTGCATAATATTTTGATATCTTCTCTTCTTCTTTGTTAGTTCTTTTATCTACTTCCATCTGCGACATGTCTTTCCATTACCAATCGCTTATTGCTTGAACCCTTTGATACTCCTGCAACATTATCAGATTGTTTACAGACTAGGCTCGACCTCAAATCTACCAAAAATTGTTTTGATCGCTTTCTTCTCAGGGGGTGTACACTGTGTACTCACTATGGCACTTTTCCCAATAGGAGGCCTCATTTCTTGACTCTTTCCCTATTATTTTATTTTTCAACCTATAAATGTTTTTTTAGAAGACTTCGGATTTCTTACACATAACTGTTTTTAATGGAATTGCGGGTAAGATCCCTTAATTTTCTTCCTTTAACATGGCTAAATGGAAAAATGGTGCCAATTGCAAGTATAGATATTGACTGAAAACATTAGAATAAAATTGTTGAAATTAATCTCAAATAACATAGACGAAGCTTAAAATAACCGAATAAATATAAGAGGCACTTAAAATATTTGCATAGAGACAAGCATTGGGGTCACTTGCACACGAAACAATGGATTACACCTGCAAATCCAAATTGTTAAACTTATCCAAAATGTGATTGAAAGAGTAATGTGATTTGATTAATTGATAGAGAAAATGAATACAAGGAAGGGGAAACCCCATTCATACAAAGAGAGGGTGAATCTATAAATTGTGTCCAAGCTATGTTTATGGGGTGATTGGGCATTTATAATACTAATCACTCTAATTAGGCCTTATATAATA
This sequence comes from Pinus albicaulis, assembly GCA_034641835.2. Lineage (NCBI taxonomy): Eukaryota > Viridiplantae > Streptophyta > Pinopsida > Pinales > Pinaceae > Pinus > Pinus albicaulis. Next base: position 482,673,631 of record CM076580.1, read on the forward strand.
TAAATGGCATTGTACAATGATAACTAGAACATATAGGCCCAAAACTTGTGAACCTTACGTTACAAAATAATGAACGTTACATAAAAAAAAATCAACATTTCCCATTTTTTTTTTTAAATTTGTGGATCTTCCTTCAAATTTTCTATCTTGTGCATCCTTCACTTCATTTTGTATCCTTTGCGCGACTTTGATTGTTGATTTTACCTTAGCTCTTGAATCTCTTTCTCTTGATAACTTCTCTAAGCCTACGGTTTCTATGTTCTCCTTTTTCAAAGTTGCTTTCTTTGGGGCTAATACTCTCCTGAGTCTCCTTGTCTTCTTAGTTGGCATGGATGGCTATGTCATCATTGAATTTTGCTATCCTACAAATCAGATTCTTCACATTGTTCCCTTGGTTGTTTCTATGGGGTCTAACTTAACAACCTTGTTTTGGTTTTAATTAATTTTTTTTGTTCCATGTACTTGTTGCTTCTATTCTTTTAGTAATACTTCATACAACATATTTTCTCAAGCATAGTACTGGTTAGGACATGATCCAGTTCATGCTTTATCTTAACCCAATTTATAAAGAAAAAATCCATCTCCTTCATATAGGTATTTATCGTTGGCTCCAACGTTGGCATAAAATATCGTTACCCCCCAGTCCATAGAGAAAGTTTTTCTTCTTTGATGCATATGTGGACCCATGTGGACCTAGTGATTCCACAAATGACAACCAAATGAAAACCTCACATTTGCTGCCAACTATCAGCCTTTAGCTCTCAGCTCTGAGCTCATGCTCAACTCCTACGTATAATGGGTTGCCACCCATTCATAAGAGGTATGCTTATTTAATGCTTTATGTAAAAGTGATAATCACATATGTATTAGTCATGGAGTAGTGATTGTAAAGTTGATCATGACACTTTGGAGGGATATTACATGCCTTATTTCACTTTAGTCGTCATCAATTCCCTCAAGTCAAGTGTAATCACCCTGGAGCCTTTTTCCCCTTGTCGAAGGGGGCATGAATAGGAGGCCTAGATGGGGATAGAGTGTTCATATCCTCCCATACTTAACATTTTCCATTCACCCTGTTCTCCATTCTCTTTGCTTTTGAGTTGATTGTTCTCAGTTGCTCTTATCATTTTTTTGTTTGCCTCATCTTATTAGAACAAGGGGCTTGGAAATGCCCAAAGGTTGATACTACTTTAATAAAGAAAAAAAGAGCAAGTGAAAAATGTTAAAATGGAAAATAAAGGCAAGGGATAAATCATAAAGTCAAAAGCCAAGTTAACTTGAGCTTTACTCCCTCACATGAAGCCATCACCCCTAGTGCAAGGAACTGCCCATACTAAATAAAGGGATTCAAATGAAAATCAACAAAGCAAAATAAGAAAGTAAAAGGATAAATAAGAAAGAACACGGGCTTGGATATGTCCAAAAGGTTGATACTACTGCAGGGAAGAAGAAAAGAGCAAGTGTCAAGTGTTAAAATATAAAATAAGGGCAAGGGATGAATCATAAAGTCAAAAGCTAAGTTAACTTGATCTCTACTCCCTCACATGAGACCATCACCCCTAGTCCAATGCATATGATGATTTTCAAAATAAAAAGGAGTTCAAGAACATCCTAAACCCTATGAGTAATGAATTGACCATACTAAAAAATGAGATTCAAAAGAAAATCAACAAAGCTTGCAGACATGATAACTAAAGAAAGTAAAAGGCTAAATAATGGGTTGAAAAACAAAGGTAACTCAAGTATAAAGGACTCCCTCTACGAAGGCATTCATGGATGATGGTTTTATATATCCCATGTATAAGACATACACCAATCATGAAGTTCACCCCTAACCATATCATGTATCATGTGCACCTATTACTTGAAGGGTTGGCCTAGGAACTAGTCTTCCCCTTGGGACTTTCTTTTTTACTCATTTGGGAGTACCTAATAGAGGTAGTTGATGGTTGTCTCATACCTAAATCTGGTAATGATTATGCATTTAAAGTTGATTATGAAGTCGGAAATGAATACTAAATAGGATCTACAAAGTGGCTTTTACATATGTCATAACTCACCTTGTTGCATTGGTTTTCTTGCCCATGGTGAATGGTGGTTACTCTGTGCAAGGCATATGCTACACATACATGATGACCTATCGGACCACTATCACTTACGTAATGAGGCCTTGACACTCACTTGGAGGTGATTTGCCCTTCCTTTCAAGGATATTAGGGCTTTCTACCTCCTAATGAGGCCACCTTGCTTGTAGATGATGCCATTAGGGTGTTGGATGACTTGATACCATGTGATGATATGGCATGCCTAGGAGGATCACATAGTCCCTTCTTCACCTTGGATGTCGTGAGGACATTGGAGTTGAGCCACCTATGAGCTAGACATTGAGCATTTATGACATTTTACTTCATGACAAAGTTGACTTCACCATTTTGAGCTGATTTGGATATTGAGATGATGATGTTGCATCTTTCAGGGTTGAGGAGGTGCCCTATGAGTGAAGAGACATGTCTCTTTGTGCTATCTCTTGACATTTGAGGGTTTCTCTTCATGCCACCTCTTGACATTTTGGGGTATATCTCATGATAGTCGTACAACCATAATTCACCCTATGGCCTACATTTGCAAAGAAAAGGAGGGTTCTTGTGAGGTTTTGAGAGCTTAGAAGCAAGTTGTTTCAATTGGAGACTTTGTTTTGGGGATTTCTAAGCCTATACAGCTTGTATTAAAGCCTACTTATTTTATGGTTAAGCATTAATTTGTATTGGATAGGCTCATATAAATATGTGAGGATGAACTTCACTATAAATCATCTTGGAATTTCCTCCTTTTCCCTTCTCCTTCTCCTTGAAGCTTTTGTTTTTAGGGTTCTTCCCTCTCTTTTGATGTTTGCTATTTTATTTTTTTCGTTTTATTTTATTTCATTTCATTTTTCTTGTCGATTCAATCGATTCTCACCTCTCCTCCTTATTTCTCTTTTATTTTTATTTTTTTATTTATTTGTCTTCCTCACCTAACCTTCTCCCAACAACTTGTTGTGATGATGGGTCTTGTTTGTGACTCAAAATGTCGATGGAAAATGTCAACTGTGGATTTATCTCTGATACAAGATTCTTTAAAGCTCAACCACAAAAGCCTCTAAACAACCGTCTTAGACGTCCGAGTTAATATGTTTATTTGCCCCCTCTTCACTTCTCTTTGCATGTTATGGACAGTTAAAGGAATGTGCCATCTCTGAAGGAAGATATTTTGTGGATGCTATTTGTTTTTCTGGATGATCTTAGTTCTAAAGCCTTCCTGGATGGACATGTGATTGGTTTAGTAAGTGGTATTTTCCTTTCTTGGTTAAATTGTAAATACTTGATCTTCACTATTGGTGTACTTTACTAGTGGAGTAGGTGTGATTTATAGAAGCCTTTATTTAACAAACCCTTGTTCTCCAAAAGCTTAGGAACGGTTCTAGTGGAGGTCATTCCCCTTATCTCATCTTTTGAAATTGATTTAGGTCTCTTGGCAAATACCTTAGGGTTTGTAGTGGACTACCCTAGGATTCTTTCAACTCCACCCTCTCTTTCAAGGGTGATTAGGTTGTTAAACTTGAAGTTAGTAGTGGACTACCTCTAGTCTTTACCCTAATTATTAAGGTGATCCTTTAAAACTAGTAGTGGACTACCTTGAGATTCCCTTTAGATAGCCCTAGACTTGGCTTTTCTTTTGACTTCATAGCCCAAAAATATTGTGAATTAAAGGCACTAGCCTATTTATCTATTTTGCTAATATAAAAATGCCTCATTTACGACCATTAAAACCCTTATAGAATATTTATTTAGGGCGTAGGTAGCGTAATTTTCATTTTTAGGAGTCAACCCTCGATGATTTTAGGTCACTTTAATGGAATAATTTTGTAATTTGATGGTGGAAGTAGCTTGTTACACAATTACAACCATCTAGCGCTGCATAATAGTGTTGTTATACATACATATAAATCCTAAAATAGTCACAAAACATATTATTAAAAATAATTCCTTTATATCAACCCCATTGTAGCCATTGTTTTGTCGAGAGGTGCACTACAACCCATACAACCCATTATATGAGAGATGTGTAGGTGTAATGTAAGTATATCACATGAGTGTGAGTGTAAGCATTTCAATGTTAACTAAATTCAATTTGTTATATTGTAATTTTGTTTTTATTAATAAAATTACGAACAATTTTTTAAATAAAATAAAATCATAATATACACATTACAATAAAATATATAACATATAAATAGTAAGATCCATATTACCATATAAATTAAAACAAGTATTGTGATCCTATAGTCTTACTTTGGAAGGAGTTAATAAATTAAAACATGAAGTGAGTAAAATGATTTGCATAAATTTTGGTGGGTAGTAACCACTAGTAAGTCTATACATTTACGGTTTTATTTCTATAGAAGTGTTGAGGAAAATATAAATAAAAATAATGGTAAGTGACTCCCATATTTATTTACATGTTACTTCTATCTATTTTTTATGCAAGGAGGGAGAAGTAACTTATGGTAAATATGTTATTTAGATGAGTATGAGCTATTTTCAAAGATTTTATTTTGGGATTAAAAAATCACTACACAAATATCTAAAAGGAATTGCTTAAATTATGGGGAGAAGTAACTTATGGTAAATATGTTATTTACATGAGTATGAGCTATTTTCAAAGATTTTATTTTAGGATTAAAAAATCACTACACAAATATCTAAAAATCATGCATGAATACTGGAACCATATCCATAAATTATGGCATAAAATATGTGTTGCACTTATTGTTGGACATCAGATAAACCAACACTCCACGTCTGTTTCGTGACATGGACTAACCGCCACTTGTCGATCTTTATCTCTGGCGATGTGATCGTTGACTAATACATGCGGGTTTGGTCTAATGACAATCGTGATTTCCAACAAGTGATATCAGAGCGTAGGTCACGAGTTCGATACACACTCGGCTCGCGTTGGGGGGGTGGGGAGATTGTTGGACATTGGATAAACCAACACTTCCTGTGTGTTTCATGACATGGACTAACCGCCTCTTGTGGATCCTTAACACTTGTTTGCATGACATTATATTATGCAAAGGCTACAATAAAAGAGCCCAGATTGAGATTTATGAATTGATCTAAATGTTTGAACTTTAGTTTTTAATAATGGTTAACGGGGAAAAATGGATCGTTGGTAGGGGTTTATAATGATTTTGTAACCATATTTAAATTTAATTAATAAGCATATAACAACTTAATGCTTACAATAAAACTATTTTGTGGATATTCGATAGAGATTAAATCAAGAGTTTAATAAAATTAAAAAATGAGAATACTTTTATATATAGGGATGTGAAATTTATATAATAACAACCTATATCCATTTTAACTCTGGATTTACTAAGTCCCAAGAGGGATCGAATCTCTTTTCACTCCAAAAGTGGTTTGCAACTCAGGAGATTTAATCCTTGTCAACGCTTGGTAGATTCAAAGTTAAGATGGATCTAGGCAAGTTTAGTATATTTCTAGGCTAATTTTATTTTTGTCCTAGTGATTATTTTTGTCCTAGGGATAAATTTAGTGTCAACAAGTTTCTATTTCTTGATTGGTTAGTGTTTGGGTGTTTGGGGTGCCTTTTATGCAATTGGTTTTTAACTAACCTTCATCTCCTACTCATCACCTCTCTTGAAACAATCGAAGACCGCCTTTACCTCACTTTTTCTTACCTTATTAGGAGCCAAGTTTGTAGGTAACTTTAGGAGGCCCTTGATTGGGACTTTCTCCTTGCTATTACGTCCTAAGCCCTATTAGGGAGACATCCCTTGTGTGGGAAACTTCTTGTATACTAAATAAAGGGAGACACATCTAAGGTGACAACGAGAGGCACAATCTATAGTCAAGTATGACCTCAATGTCGGGTATGTCACGTTCTCAAAAAATAATAAATTTTACTTTTTCTAATGTAGGCCAAAGCATTAACCTAATCTTGAATTTTATATAACTTGAATATTTAGATTATATATAACTTTTTAACTTATTAAGGCTAATATTAACTATTAAAATACAACTATGTATTATTTATATATTTTGAATGGATAGTAAATTATATACGTGAATTTGAATGGATCATAAATTTACCTTTAACAAAAAAATTTACCACATTGAATTTCCAAATTAAGTAAAATTTTAAACATCTTTACTCTTTACTAAAGTCAATACCATTTCCTAAATCAAAGGAAAAGAGTTAATTCAACACAAACCATCAAAATCCAAAATCTTTTAATATTTCTTTTAATTAAATATCTGTAAAATGAACCTTTAAAAAGAAAACCCATATTCTATGGATAAATTAAAATATTTAAAGACATAAATATTTCCCCATCAAAGTTGCAATATTTTAAAATTTAAATAAATAAAAATATGAATAAACATGAGGTATGGTAAATAAATAAAACCTATTCTTATACTCACTCTAGAGCTATGGTAAATAAATAAAAAAATATATAAACTAGATGTATGGTAAATAAATAGAAATTATTTTTATATTTATTCCATCAACCTTTCTATATTTAAAAAAAGTTAAAAAGGAGGTTTTATTTAGATGAAGCTTATGGGACAAATACCATGGGACAAATTAATATTGATACCATGGGCCAAATACCATATTTATAAAATAAGTATGGTAAATAAATAAATAACAATATATCAAATAGGATTATATTAAAAATATAATTATATAACAAGCCTATGGGCCAAGTACTATATTAAATAAGGGAGTATGAGTAAATAAAAAATAATATAAATAGAGAGAGAAGGAGAGAGGGAGGGATATAGTAATGTAGTTGGAGAGAGAGAGAGGGGTGGAAAGAGAGAGAGAAAGAAAGGGAGAAGGGGGAAGAGAGAGAGAGAGAGAGAGAGAGAGAGATGGGGGAAGAGAGAGGATTGGAGGAAAAAGAGAGAGGGAGGTAGGAGAGAAAGGGAGAGAAAGGAAGGATGAGAGAGAGGAGGAGAGTGATGGGAAAGATAGAGTATTGGAGGGGAGAGAGAGAGAGAGAGAGGGAGAGATTAGGGAAGACAGAGGGAGTTAGGAGAGAGAGAGAGAGGAAGAGAGAGGGATCGATAGAGAGATGGAGTTGGAGGGGGAGCGATGTAGGAAATAAGAAATATAGAGAGTGAGAAGTGGAGAGAGAGAGGAGTAATAAGGGAGAGACAAAGAGAAAGCGTGTATGTTTGGGGCTGAGATAAAGAGACAAATAAGGAGAGATGGAGATAGGGGGGAGTGGAGGGAGGGGCGAAGAGATATAAGGAGAGAGGAATGCAGGAGGGAGGAATGTAGTAACATGATTGAGTGAGTGAAGAGAGAGAGAGATGGGAGAGGAAATGGAAAGAGGATGTGAGAGAGTGGAGAGAGGGAGGGAAAGAAAGATGGACTTGGAGGGAGAGGGAGAGGTAAGAGAAAATAAATGTAGGAGAGAGGGAGAGAGTGTGAGCAGTAAGGAAGAGGGAGAGAGAGGGAGAGAGGACGAAAAGAGAGGAAAGAGAGAGATATTAGTGGGGGAGAGGGAGAGAGGGAAGATAGAGATGGATGGAAGACAGAGAGGGAAGAAGAGAGAGATGGGGAGAGGGAGGGGATTGAAAAAAGAGATTGTGATATATATGGAGTGCGAGAGCGTGTGTGTTTAGGGGGGTGAGATAGAGAGACAGAAAATAAGAGATGGAGGGGGATATAGATATGGACGGAGGGTGGAGAGAGGGAAAAATATTTCTCATACTAAATGGATTGATATAAATGGAGATGGTGATTTATAATCCTATTTGATTATTCACACTATATGCAGTGATTTTAGTGTAGATATTTATTTCTAATGATATTTGATTACTTTCACTAGATGCATTGATTCAGTGTAGGTGGTGATTTCTAATACAATTTGATTGCTTGCATTGAATTTGTTGATTTCAATTTATATGTCGATTTATAATTATATTTGATTACTTGCACTAGATGAATTGATTTCAATGTAGATGATTTCTAATCCTATTTGATTGTTTGCACTAAATGCATTGATTTCAGTGTAGATGACGATTTCTAATCCTATTTGATTTCTTTGAGTAAATGCATTGATTTCAGTGTAGATGTTGGTTTCTAGAGAGAGAGAGAGAGAGAGAGGACAAAAGGAGGAAAGAGAGATATTAGCGGGGGAGAGGGTGAGAAGGGGAAGATAGAGATATAGATGGAAGGTGAAGAGACGGAAGAATAGAGAGATGGCGAGAGGCGGTGATTGACAAAGAGATTGATATATATGGAGTGCGAGAGCGTGTGTGTTTAGGGAGGTGAGATAGAGAGACAAAAAAGAATAGATGGAGGGGCATATAGATATGGATGGAGGGTGGAGAGAGGGAGGAATATTTCTCGCAGTAGATGGATTGATATAAGTGGATATGGTGATTTCTAATCCTATTTGATTATTTTCACTAGATGCATTGATTTTAGTGTAGATATTTATTTCTAATGGTATTTGATTACTTGCACTAGATGCATTGATTTCAGTGTAGGTGGTGATTTCTAATACTATTTGATTTCTTGCATTGGATGTGTTGATTTCAATTTACACATTGATTTATAATTATATTTGATTGCTTGCACTAGATGCATTTATTTCAATGTAGATTATTTCTAATCATGTTTGATTGTTTTTACTAAATGCATTGATTTCAGTGTATATGGCAATTTCTAATCCTATTTGATTCCTTTGAGTAATCATTGATTTCGGTGTAAATGTTGGTTTCTAATCTTATTTGATTGCTTGCATTAGGTGCATTGATTTCAATATGAAGTTATTTTCTAATCTTATTTGATTGCTTGCATTAAATTCATTGATTTCAATGTATATGTTGATTTATGATTTGATGTAATTGGATATATGATGGTACATTAATTTTAAAGTGATTGGATTAACAATATGCATTGATTTGAGCGTAAGCACAAAAAGTTATTGACAATGTACATTGATTTTTGTGTTATAGTAATTTAACCTATTAAAATTGGAGAGCAAGAGAGACAAGGTATCATGTTTACTACAACAGCTCAAGCTAAATATTTAAATAGTTTACGATTTAAATTTTCTTTTACATATAATCGATATGAAAAGATAACAAAACTAACAAGGGTGGCAATAAGAATAGTAGAAGAAAATAGTTTGAGATTGATCACAATGAAGACTATTTGTAACATGAGTACATTCTTATTTTTCACATTTTCTATCTTTCAACACTATTATTGTCACTTTGCATTCAAAAAAAATATTTCATCATTTTTCATCATAATAGTTATTAACAATATTTATAGTTATTATAGGTAACTAAGAAAATTTAAAATTAAAATGACCAAGTTAATTTAGCATATTTAAAATTATTAAAATTAATATTTGATATATTTACATATTATTGATAAAATTAATCATATCCTCGATAGATTTTCCTTGGCAGCAGACGACTGAAACCAGCCTAGATCCATCTTAACTCCGGATCTATCAAGTGTCGAGAGGGATCAAATCTCTCGAGGTGCAAACCATTCCTCAAGTTTTGCACTCAAAAAAGAGGTTTGTACCTCGAGAGATTTGATCCCTCTTGACGCTTGATAGATCCGGAGTTAAGATGGATCTAGGCTAGTTTTATTATTGTCCTAGTGATTATTTATTGCTAATATATCTCTTCTTTAATGTTGTTCTACTTGTTCGTTGCTATAAAAAAATTACTGTTTTATTTTTACTAGTATAACGCTGCCTCTCCTAGGGATAAATTTAGTGTCAACAAGTTTCTATTTCTTGATTGGTTAGTGTTTGGGGTGCCTTTTATGCAATTGGTTTTTAACTAACCTTCATCTCCTACTCATCACCTCTCTTAAAACAATCGAAGACCACCTTTACCTCACTTTTTCTTACCTTATTAGGTGCCAAGTTTGCAGGTAACTTTAGGAGGCCCTTGATTGGGACTTTCTCCTTGCTATTACATCCTAAGCCCTATTAGGGAGACATCCCTTGTGTGGGAAACTTCTTGTATACTAAATAAAGGGGAGACACATCTAAGGTGACAACGAGATTTCTTTCCCATGTGATGCCCATATTAGCCTGGTAAGTCTTTGCACTAGGTTGCTAGACTGTTGGATAACTGGTCCATAACTAGTACATGCTTTGATTAAAATAGGCCATCATGCACCTTATAGAATTTTGGCATGCCTTTTACTAGTGTCCTTTAGAGTTTTTTTGCTGGTTGGTGCTCTATCAGGGTATGGTAGTTAAGGAAAGACTCAAGAAGAAACAATGGGCATGTTTTATGGTGTTGAATAGGAGACATGCTGTTTTGGGCATGGTTTCAAGTGGAATAGAGAATACAGTGAGAGAGTGTCCCTACTAGGTGATGCTTGGATGATTCGTTCCTGCAAAAAGCTATTGCATATGTTGTGATAGTTTGTTATCGCAGTCCTTTGGAAAAGGTGGTGTACAACAACTTTTCAAGGGAAGAGTTCCACTTGTAATTAAATAATTGTTTTTCTAAAGGTTGTGGACTTCCCCGCCTTTTGGGGCATGGGCCCATATGTTAGCCTTTCTGCCTTTTCCATAGGAGGAACATCGAGCAATTCTTGTGACTATCTATTATGAATATATTAGTTGTAATTTTAGTGTTTGAAGTAAGATAAGTTGCAGTTAAAAAAAAATGTCTCAAATCTTCCAAAGGCCTTAGATGACTTTTGTCGAATGTTTCTCTTAATTAAATAAACTTATTTAATCACATAAATGAATATTTCTATATGTGCAATAATAACACACATGGCCAAAAAAATGAACAACAAAAACAATAAATGAATAATGCACATGCGTAATGCTTTTTCCATTCAAATCAACGTATCATTCCAATGATCAAAGCTTACAAGTTACCACCATAGTCTGTTGTGATTTAGTAGCTATATGGTAGACAAAATACTACATAACAAAGAAGTATACCTTGTTGAAATAGAAGTACGGCTCTGTTGAAAAAGGAAAACAATGACTACTATTGTAGAACTATATGATGCTATTGCTGTATGGATTCCCTTTTGTTGTTTGCTATAGTCAATATGCACTTTCTCCTCTCGTATGCACTCTTCTTCTTTTGATGGTCTCTGCCTCTCTCAAGTGCTCTCAAGTGTGTTTCAACTTCTCCCATCTTGTCCTATTTATGCTTTGAGAGAGATAACCAATCTTCTCTATCCTAGCAACTAATTCCCATATCTTAGCAACTAATCTCCTTAATCTCAGCAAGGACCTTATCTCGATAATGAGGTGTATGGCTAAGGTTAGGTCAAATCTAATTCACTAATACTCTAGAATCTCTAGCATATTTCATTTAAATTTCTAAGACCAAAAGAATATAAGAAATTTAACTTTCACTTTTATTTATTTAAGTGAAATCACATGATGTTATTATTTCCCACTCTTGTTAAGTGGTCACTAGAAGTTGTCTCAAACTACTTCTCACATGTCACAACTAACTTGTGTAAGAAGTTCCTACTTTAACTATATTTCTCAATATTGCCATCCCTTTCAAACCAATTTTTCTTTTCTTGTAGATTTATAACTCTCGTCAAACATTTTTTGAAACTCTTTTATGTGGTTTCAATTCTTTTCTTAGCTTCAATCATTTATTCAACTTGACATGCTAAATGTTATATTTTCTAGAAAACCTAGCACCCAATACTTAATTCGTAGCAGATTATAGATCCATTAATTAATTGTATAACTAGGTTCATTAACACAATAAATTCAATAGAAACAAAATTTACCAATGTCAATCACAATGACACAATAGGTTATGCCCAATCAATTCAGTTCATCATTGAAATTATTTAGAAGCTACTTGGGCTTCCATCTTGGGATAATGTCCCAACTGAGGAAATTGCATGTACAACACTATATTGATCCAATTGATCAAGCCTTCTTTGGTTGATTTGGATCTCCTTGCCACCCCCTTTCTTAGACCCAACACACTAGAGTATGACACTCGTTGAGAAGCTTCTTTCAATCCTGTACTGTTGTATGGTGCATCTTTTCTTTCCCCTTAGGCTTGCTTCTATAACTTTTCGTTGAACTAAATCCCCAACCCTAATCTTCAAAGTGATTGCTAGTCGAGATTAGATCTTGCCTCACTTGAGATCAAGGGTTGAGATTAAAAAATAATGATAATAGTAAATACTTTCCTTTTTCTAATGTTTCTTTAGCTCAATAAGGCAATATAATAATTATGTGCTTTTCCTAAGTTACAAATGCAACTTGTTCACACTAGAGAAAGTGTTTTAAGGAGACCGTGTGGGTGGATTTTGAACGCCTAGACACTTAGGCCTATGTAGATGTACTTTCCCGAACTACAAACATCAAGACATAAGGGTCATATTTATTTCAATGTTTCGAGAAATCTGTCGACTTCTCTTTTAAAGTGTCATCTTATTTAGCCTCAGTCAATTTGTAAAGTTTCCATTTTGGACATAATAATTGTAATTAATATAATGATTTTCCATCTATCAACTAATAAAGCCACCATAAATGTGTTATGAGTAAATAAATTCCTGGGTTGCAAAAAATATTGATCCAAGTATAAATTGTGCTTGTCTCTACTATATACTTGAATACTAGCAATTATCCATAATTTAGTTCCTCACTATAATTTAGTCAATGGGATCTTGATTTGTATTAGAGGATATTAACATAGCTCATGATATTTTTCCTTTTAATATTTTTACATGACCTGATATAGCTTTTATAACAATCAACAATAACAATACTAAATTTCAATCTAGACAATTTCAAGTTGTCCAAACATTAATTGAAAAGTTGTAAATTTGGTGGCAGCCTCAAGTAATTTGTAAAATGCCCAATGCATTATGTGTAACCATTGAATCCCAATCTACTATCACGTTCACAAATTTTCTTCAACAAACTTGAAACAATCTCCACTGTGGCTTTTAATTGTCCATTTGCTCTAGGATAATATGGTGTACTTATCTGATGTTAAATCATATATGTATCCATTTGAATTTTAATAGTTTGGTTGATAAAATGTGTGCCTAATCACGATTAATCTCTAGGGACAACCATGACTTCTGATAATATTATGATACATAAATTTTGTGATAGTGCATGCATCAATAGAGAAGAAATGCCAAGATGACTCATTCACTTCACAAATCACATTTTTGTCCCACCTTTAAAATGTCGAGATTATTCCCCAGCTTCTCTTATGCACCTCAGATCTCTTTTTACTTGGATGATATTCAAATGCACTCATCTATCCTTCATTCGTAGTGTTTATGCGTTCACTTATGGGACCGACTTGTAAAATTGGCTATGTTGATCTGTATGGAGTTAGAGGAAGTCCCATATATCGTTTGAACGATCTTAGAATAAGCTTTTCAACCATATACCCTATGCTCCCATTTGGGCTAGATATTTAGAGTAAAAAAGTCTTCAAAAATAGCGTATCTAAACAATATTTCCAACAATATTTATTTATTTATTTATCTTGGACGCCTGTAGTCTCTTCATGTCTTTGACATCAATATTCCAACAATCCCCCCCTTTGTCATTGATGGCAACCCTGAGTCAATTTTGCAACAATACTAAGTAATCCCTTTGTGTGCAACTCTCCTTGTGTTTGAAATTCTTTGTCTGTCTGCAACCTCTGCCCCTTTGATATCAATGGAAAAGTGTTGCTGCCCTTGAGCTTGTGCTTCCCTTTATTAACGAGATTGGAGAGATATCACTCCCAACTTTTTTCTAATATATTCAAATGTTTTTCTAGGAAGGGATTTGGTAAAAAATAGTGTTGAAGGAGATGTTGGAAAAAGGGTACATGAGACCTAATGTGTCTCCATTGGAGGCACAAATATTTTTCTAAAGAAGAAGGATGGCACCCTCAAATTATGAATTGACTATAGACAACTAAATAACAAGATCATAAAGAATAAATATCCACTTCATAGGATCGATGATCTCTTCGATTAGCTAAAGGGAGCCACAATATATCTAAAGATAGAATTGAGGATTGGGGATCATTAAAGGGAATTCCATCCAAAGCATTAATACATATGATTCTCTAGATCAACAAGAGACACTACACTGAAACCAAGCCCTTGTGAAATTCAATGTGCAATGAAAGCACTTTGGAGTAGATGAGATGACCTAGGGATTGGAGGATGCCATGAGAGAGGAATACCCATTTTTTCTCACTACATAAGACATCATTGTAGTAAGGCATAAGGGATTTTGTTTACTACATAAGGCATTTTTGTTTGCCATGAGCGTCCCCCTTCTGAAGGAATCTTAGAGGAGGTCACACTGGACTAGGGGTAAAGGATAACCTCCTAGGTGAAGCATATGAACAAGGGTACAATCAAGAGTGGTCAATTTTCTAGGTTGGTTTGTGTTCCATATTAGTATGCCCAAATCATTACATGAAGAGACATGATTACAAGAATGGTTAATCTATCCAAATGGGAGAGAGCATTGACTGGAACATAAGTGGAGAACTCTGATGTAAAGCTACTTGTGGGCCATCGTAGGGTTGTTGGTTGGCTTGCTGTAAAATGACAAGAATACTTTTCTCTTATGGGTTACCTACTTTTGGTGCGTAGCAAATATTAAGCGAATATTTTATCACCATGAATGGGGAATACTTCAAAGCTTTACAAGATGTAGCCAAGGAAACTAATCTTAAAAGGTACACTACGAGGAAGGAAAAAATAAGAAAAATATAGGCCTCTAGGATGAAGAAGGAAAATAGAGAACATAGATAGAGGAGGAATACCATGAGGTAGTTTCCACCCAAAACAAGATTGGGACCCCTAATTACAAGCCTGTGAAAATCAATTTATAAAAGCAACTACATAGAGAGGAGAGAGTGCTTCTCCACGCGGAGAGTTTGGACAAGGTCACCTATAGCAAATAAATAGGTAATTATCCATCTTCCTACCACACCTGTAAATTTAGAAGAAGACCTTAGCCTTGTTAAAAACCTAACTAATATGAAAGAAGAATAGGTACCAAAATCCTTTGAGAAAAATGAGATAAAGGCATAAAATATAATGAGTGAATTAGAGGAATCCAAGGATGAAGCCCTTTGAATGGAAATTTCTTGTAGAGATGAAGACTAGGATGGAAGATGTTGGTTAAAGGATTGAACAATTTCAATGTGAGTAGCAATTGGCTATCTTACAACAAAAAAAATAGATCACGAAGATGTAAAATAAGGATAATAAGAAACAAATAGAAGCATAAAATAATAAATTATAGATTTAGTTGGCCAAATAAAAAGAGGAATTGGCCAATAGGAGTGAAATGATTTAGATCTTGGAATAATTCATCTCTAAGATGGAAAAATTATCAGGGAATATGCTAAGCTAAGCTACAAACCTCTAGCCTAAGTATACACTCTCTTTCTTAAGGAACAATAGCACAAATTTCACTTGAATATGTAGGTTTTATATAGTGTTACAATACAATACGTATATCTTGCAAAATCCATTTGCTTTGTATTAGAATACAACCGTAGTTCCTTAACTGGAATTAAAAAACCATGGGTTGAACTACCATGCACCACAAAACCACTAAAAGTGAAAAATATACGTCGAAAAATTCCAAAAACAAATGCAACAAATTTTCAAGGGCGTTGTTTCCACCCTTGTGTGTGTGGGGATAGTCATGTAAAGAATATAACACATACCCAACATTCTTCCACTTATTGTTTTCTTTGGATCCAAGGAGTCGTAGGAGTATATGATAAAAAATCCAAGGTAATAATGCCCATTGTTTTTTTACACCAAGAGAACTTCTTAGTGCTCATAGATTTCGTTAATGAATACCCAATATTCTTACGTGTCCACCTTTACTAATAACACCTTCTTATCTCAATGATATCTCACAAAGGGATGTTAAACATCAATATGC
Source organism: Pinus albicaulis (assembly GCA_034641835.2). NCBI lineage: Eukaryota > Viridiplantae > Streptophyta > Pinopsida > Pinales > Pinaceae > Pinus > Pinus albicaulis. Next base: position 482,689,628 of record CM076580.1, read on the forward strand.
TTTGTCTTAGAATAATAAGTTTGGTTCTCCGCCATAAAGATTGCATTTTGGCTATAATAATTTACCCTTATAGCTTGTTGTACCAACCCAGTATTTGAACACAATAAATGTAACCATAATACCTCTTTGCTTACATGAGTGGTTTCCATGTATTAAACTTTTGTAGTTGATAGTGCCACTACATAGTCTCTCTTACTCATTGAACTAATTGTTCAACTAGTAAGTTTAAACACATACCCACTTATAGATATTATGTGATCTAGATCTCCAACCCAATCTGCATTAGCAAAGATATGTACGTCCAACACTTTGTTCAATCTCGATCTTTCCTAGTAGCACAATACATAGCCAATAGTGCCATGAAAATAGTTGAAAACCCTCTTTACTATTGTCCAGTGCTCCTTCCTTGGTTTTGACATATGCTTGCTCAGTAATCTCATTGCATGTGCAATGCCCGATCTAGTACAAACCATTGTATACATCATACTTCCAACTACACTAGCATATGGAGCATGAGAGATTTCCTCTTCCTCTTGCTATGTTATGGAACACTAATTTGCAGATCACTATGCACCTACAAGAATATGGACCTTTATCGGATTACATTCCTACATATTAAACACTTGCAATATTGTCTTGTCACACTTTTCTAATTTAACTAGAGTTCCATGTTTTCCCAATCTCTTTTAATTTTGATACCCAAATTGAAATTTGTAGCATCAATATCCTGCATGTAAAATTTAGAGGTAAGAAAAGTTTTCACTTCGTGGATGATTTCCTCGCCATTTTCAATAAGAAACATATTATCGAAAAACAAGACCAAATAAATAAGATGATCACCAACTAATTTGAAATACACACAATGATGCACTTTGATACTTGTGAAGTCAAGTCCCAATATATAAGTATCAAATTTTTGATACCACATTCTTGGTGATAGCTTTAACCAATATAGGGAATTTTTTGGTATTGATACTAGCTCTTTTTTCCCATCGCCAGAAATAGTTTAGGCTGCTTCATGTAGGTTTCTTTTTCTAGATCCCTGTGTAGGAACATTGTCTTCAAGTCCATTTATTTTACTTCAAAATCAAAAGCAACAATGATAAATAAAATAAATCTAATAAAAGTTAACTTGACAATGAAAAAACCTCACCAAATTCAATTGCCTCTACCTAAGAATAACCTTTTGCTACTAACAAAGCTTTGTATTTGTGCACTTTATCCTCTACATTCAACTCTTCTTAAACACCCATTTGTTGCCAATGGGTTTTCTTCCAGCGAAAAAATACATAATATCCCAAGCCTCAATTTTGTCCAAGGCTATCATTCCTTCAACCATGGCATTTTCCAAAGTTTTCCATCTTATAAATTCATTGCCTCCCTAAAATTTCGAGGATCATCATTAGTAATGAACAGATAAAAAATTGAATGGAAATCAAGCGGAGCATACCTTTTGAGCTACCTTCTTTTCTGAACCAAACTCCTCAACACCAAAGTATGTGGTTCTTCTTCTAATTCATGTTTTTCTATAGAGTTTGAATCAACATACTTCTATTCAAACTCTATATTTTTTTGGTTTTTTCTCCCTTGGTCAGGATTCCTGTTTGACAACATCTTTGATTTCTCTAAATACCACATCTCGACTATACACAACCTTCTTGGTTTATGGGTTCCAAAACTTATACCTTTTCAAACCATATTTATATCCAATAAAGATATGCTCTTCAACTTTCTTATCCAATTTGATCATATTCTCCTTTAGAACATGTACACAAGTATCACAACCAAATACCATGAGATGTTTAAGAGAGGGTTCCTTACTAGTCCATAGTCATGTGGAGTCTTATCATCCAACACTGATGAGAGCGATCTATTTCTTATGTAAGATGAAGTGTCCACTGCTTTGCCAAAAATTCCTATCCTAACCTATCACCATTGAGCATGCTCCTTGCTTTTTGCATTAGCATCATGCTCACCCTTTCTACAACTCCACCCTGTTAAGGTGTGTATGGATTGGTATTTTTTCATCCTATACCACATTTCTTCCACAATTCTTCGAATTCATTTTAGACTCTCCACCTGATTTGGATTGGATCATTATATTATTTGTCATCCATCTTAATGATTTTACAGTGGAAAAACTGGAGGGATTAGCTCACACGACCATTTTTTTGGTGGGATCCGGTTTGCAAATCGGGGTATGGAACCTTTTAGGAGCATTTTGAGGCATCAAATGACATTTTTGTGAAAATTCCTACACTGGAATCCTATTGCAACAATTGTAATTAATTCTCCTAATTGTTAATTAATTTAACAATTTATTTGCTACAAAAAACACTAAATTAATCACATTGAAACATTTACAATTAAAACTACGGAGAAAATAAAACGTTGGAAGCTAACAAATGCTAGCACACACATAAAATTAACAAAATTATTTTTAGACAAAAGTCCCTGGAAAAACCCAACTTGGGAAAACCGGTGCAACAATGAGGCTTTTTATTATTATGCAGTAGTGAAATTTTGAGTACAATATGGATGCCTGAAATTGGCAATCCACAACAAGAAACCTTGGGTAAAATTATCGAAGGGAATTTCCCTTCCTCCACAAGAAATCCTTGGCACAACTTGCCTTCAGAAAACTCGACCCTCTGACACTCTGCGTCAGCCTCTGCGCAGTTAGCTAGATGTCAAGTCTATGACTATTTTATTTGTTTCTCCTTTTGCTGGCTGGGAGAATTATTCTTCGACACTCTGGGAATCCTTCTCCGCCTCTAGAGCTAAAAACGTCCTCCCCTCTTAGCAAATCGAACTTACCTCTCTAAATCTACTGCACAAATCTCTCTGCCACCTCACTAGGATAACTCGACCCTCTTGCTTTTGCCTCTCCAAATATGGAAATATTCCTCCGCATCACTGTCCCTGCCACTCACTCATTGCTTCAATCTCTGGTTCTCTCCGACAATTGACTGTTGCTACTCATGAAATCAATCTGCTAATAAATCGAACTGCTCAAGCTCTCAAGTGTCTTCTCCAAGTGCCCAACGACTTCCTCTTATAATCCTCTGTTGGAGCTCCAATGACCAAGATTAAAACTTAATCGATGGCTAGGATCATCTTGGAATCGATCTGTGTGAATTTCTATATGATTCACACACTGACTTAATTAATACTGATTAGTTAACCATTTTTCCTAAGTCTAGACTTAGGAAGCATAAAAAAAATGGTTAATATTCTGATTAAGTCACTTCTAGGTGGAATTTCCAGAAACAATTTATGGGTCTTGGAGATTTCATGTATTCTAGCCTCTCCACAAAGTTTCGTGGCTAGAACACATTCGATGCTATAAAAACTAACACTCCCTCTTAGCGACGAATGTGTTATAGTGCTGCACACCCTGCCTGTACATCATCTCCTATCACGTTGCTGATGTCTGGCCATTGCTTCCCACCAACCACTGAGGAGCTCTGATATACGATGCATCTGTGATGTTGCTGACCGTGTTGTATTACATCCAACATTGCATCTGCACTGCAACTCTATTGTTGTTGCTATTGCAACATTTGCAACTGAAAAAAAATCCAAATCAACTGTGATCATTATGATGCATCTGTCACCCGAGTCCTGACTGCTACTAGCCACTGCTTTATGTTCTAAAGACTCTGCGCTATTGCTGACTCAGCACTGTGCCACATTGGTGCTAAAATTTCACTACCCTCCCCTGCTCCCCCTGCCCCTGACTGAGGCTCTTAGATGCGAGTGCTACATTCTCCTCCTCCTTCACCATCTTCTATCCACTGCTACTTCTTCCATTGCTGGAGATATTTAGAAAAGCTCACCTCAATTCCTCCTACTGCAAGTCATCTTACATCTTGCCCCACTCTAGTAACTTGTCTCTGCCCAATTTTCTTTGGACAATGACCTGTTATTCCTCTTAGACACCGCTGAGTGCCAATCTCACTAGCTCTGTGGGTTGAGGCGCTGCCCCAACAACTGACATCTAGTCTCATACCTCCTAAATCCTAGTGACATAGGGATATATTTCTTTTCCTTTCTGCATCTGGATGAGCCTTGACTTATCCTCTTGATACATCTTCTGACGCTCGGAAGTACCCTGATTTAACATGGTGAGAGCATCCCACATCTGCTTGGCAGTATCTTTGTCAGCTATATGCGAGACTATATGATCTCGGAGTCCGTCTAAGATCAACCTCTTCACTGTGCCATCCCCTTCTATATTCTTTCAGCTGATCTGCATCATGGGCAATTGCCACTACATTATCAATGTAGGATTTCAGACCAAATTCATCTAGAAGGAAGGACATCATTTCCTTCCAGATGACGTAGTTGGAAGCTCCAACCAACCTGTCTTGATCACGAAGCCTTGCAATGGCCATCTTAACGAACTGTCGAAAAATCCCTCTTTTCTTCTGCTCGGATTTTGTTATGCTACTCGCACACCCTTTTGGAGTGAGAATCTGTTTACAACTACTGTCGATCTGCAAGGAAAAATTGAACTTCTTGAGACTAGAAGTTCCCTGAGAAAATTTTCCTTGTGTGTGTGCTCTTCTCTCTTCCACCCCAACGTTGGTTCTGCACTAGAAATCTGTTTCAAAACCCTATGTGTCCAACTAGAAATATTCCCAACGAAATAACTGAGCTTCTCCCTCTGCCTCTAGAATCACTCAAACTGGAAGGATCGAATTTTTCTGCCCGTCTCTTAGAAAAATCGAACTTCCACAAGCAACTCGGCCTCCTGGGAAAAATATTGCGCTGTCCCTGGGAATTTCGACATGCTTCCCTTGTTGAGCAACAAAATTACTTTCCTTCGTTTATGAGCTCTCAAGTTGATCAACTGCACTTTGATACCATGTGAAAATTCCTACACTGGAATCCTATTGCAACAATTGGAATTAATTCTCCTAATTGTTAATTAATTTAACAATTTATTTGCTACGAAAAATACCGAATTAATCACACTACAACCTTCACAAATAAAACTGCGGAAAAAATAAAACACTAGAAGTTGAGAAATGCTAGGACACACATAAAATTAACACAATTATTTTTGGACAAAAGTCCTCGGAAAAACCCAACTTGGAAAAACTCGTGCAGTAGTGAGGGTTTTTATTATTATGCAACAATGAAATTATGAGTACAATCTGGATGCCTGGAATTGGCAATCCACAGCAAGAAAATATGGGCAAAATTATTGAAGGGAATTTCCGTTCCTCCACAAGAAATCCTCCACACAACTTGTCTTCAGAAAACTCAATCCTCTGACCTCTCCGTCAGCCTCTGCGCTGCACTGCGCAGTTAGGTAGATGTAAATCCTCTAACTGGTCTCTAATGAAGTCGTTCTTCCTTCTGCTAGCTGGGAAAGTTCTTCTTCAACACTCTGGGACTCCTTCTCGACCTTTGGAGCCGAATATGTCTTCCCCTCTCAGCGAATCAAACTTTCATCTCTGAAGCTATTGTGTAGAGCTCTATGTTGCCTCACTGGGATAGCTCAACCCTCTTGCTATTGCCTCTCCGGATCTGGAAATATTGCTCTGAATCACTGTCCTTGCCCCTCACTCACTGCTTTGGTCTCTAGCTTTCTCAGAAAACTTATTGCTTCTACACAGGAAATCGATCTGCCAAGAAATAGAACTGCTTAAGCTCTCATGTGTCTTCTCCATGTGCCCATCAAATTCTTCTTATAATCCTCTATTGGAGCTCCAACGACCAAGATTAAAACTTATTCGATGGCTAATATCATCTTGGAATCGATCTGTTTGAGTTTCTAAATGATTCACACCTTGAGTTAATTAATAATGATTAATTAACTAGTTTTCCTATGTTTAGATTTAGGAAACATTAAAAAATTGGTTAATAATCTAATTATGTTCTAGGTGGAATTTCCCAAAACGATTTCGGGGTCTTGGAGATCTCATGTATTCTAGCCTCTCCACAAAGTTTCGTGGCTAGAACACATCCGATGCTAGAAAAACTAACAATTTTTTTGGAGTACAAATTTGCCACTTTAACGCAAAACCTTTTTTTCCTATTCTATACACAAAGACCTTCTAAATGGCACAAGAATTTCCTCAATCATAGTTCATATGCAAAATTTATGCCACTTTGATGTTGACCTTCTTATTTTGACTACCATAATTTGAGAGGATGCCACATCAACCCCCATTATTTATGAAAAATTGGCTAGCCATGTGAGATGATGAAGAATAATCTAAAAGAGTCCATATTGTAAATCTGGTTAAGAGTTGAGGTAGTCTAGCAACCACTAGTAGGCTATTGGTTTGTGTTATAATTGGGCCACTAGGAGGAAAAGGTACTCTATTTTTTTCGAGTACATTTTTTCCATAGACGAACAAATTAGCCAAGAGGGATAGGGAGAGAGAACACGAGGATGATTTGTAATTTTATAGTATCCCATGGGCCATATGCCTTACTTCTTTGTACTCATAATCATTTTCTATTCAGAGAAAGAGAGAAAAGAGGTCTCACCTTCCAGTTGGGTTTTATCTCGAAAGGGTTTCCCAAGATATATCTTGTATCCATCATGTTTTATGAGTTTTTATTTTGTTGTTCTCTATTTTTTGCATAATTATAATTTGCATGCATATGCAATAAACAAAAAATTACAGTTCTAGAAATCTAAAGAGAAATAAACCCTCATAACGGTAGATTTCAAATTTGTAAGAATAATTTATCATATCTGTTGTGACGAATTATCCAATGGAATATTCATGACAATTTATGGATCAGCATCATTTTCTATCCTCACACCTTAATTTTATTCTTTATCTAATTTTCCACATGAGCCTTAAACTTTTTCAGTTTATCAAAAACCCTAGATTTCTTATTGAGGATATAAATCCATTTATTCCTGGAGAAGTCATCTATAAATGAGAAATAATACAATATTTACCCAGTGATGGAATCAACACAGGTCCAAACATATCACTATGAATTACTAGTAATATTTCATCCACACTCATAACACTACAGGAGAATCTTACCCAATTCTGCTTCTATACAAGCAATGATCACAAAATAAAAATCCATAAAGTAATTAAACATACTTTCTACCAACCATTGTCATGTAATCTAAAATCTCCTTCTCTCTGATATGCCCTAGTATTTGATGCCCACATCATAGTATTTTCTCCAAGGTTGTAGGAGTATTTCCTTCTTTTGCTCCACTCTTAGGAATAATGGAATTGTTGTACCCATCACTAATAGTTCTTCCCAACATCTTAAATATATTCTAAATCCAAATTCCCCTTAGCAATACCATTGGTCCTCAAACCATCCTCCAGGTATCCTTTTCAAACACTATTTTTACACTTGCATCACTGATCTTGCTTATAAAATTCAAATTTCTAGCCAATCCTAGGATGTGAATAACATTGGGGAGTGTTCTAATCCTTCCAATCATGAACTTCAACTTGAATTTTCCTTGTCCCATGATTCTATATATTGAGTCATATTCTAGGAAAAAATCACTGCCATTATACCTTCATACTCACAATACCACTTCCTGTGAGGAGTAATATGAAAAGATGCACATGATTCAACCAACTATGCCTCATGGTCTACATGTGTGCTTGAAGAAGCCAAGTACACATCCCATCCTTCATTTGAGGAAGTTTTTATTTTATAGAATGAACAACATGAGGTCCTATCCATTTCTCAACACTTTTGGATCAACACTCATTCTTGTAATGCATTTTTTTCCACATTTCCAACATACCTTTATGAATTTTACTAGAGATTTAGTTCTTCCTCTAGATTTAGACCTCCCACTTGAGGACTTATTTTATTTCTATTTTGAGGTCGTCCTTTTACACACAAGGTACATGTGTTTTGACTTTCCATTTTTTCTATACCATCTTCTCTGATAACAAGGATGAGACTATTGTAGAAATTATACAACATATATGTATATCATGGATTCAAACCGTTCTAACAATGTACTAAAGCTAGATACTGAATCACTTCTACAAATCAATTGCGCAATTTAAACACAATTTCCAATTACATGAAGCAAAGAAAGAATCAAATCAAACCACAACATAGATAATTTCCTGGGGAAAGCTTGCTGCACAAGACCCTCTATCATAAATTGTATATTCCACAAGGAATCATGAAACAATTACAATGCACTCTTCTCACAAGAGTCTCCCGCACTCTGCCTATCGTCTCACACTGATCCAAACAAAATTGGACCAACACTTAGCCAATTCTCAACCTGTCTTAAGCCTACCTTGTTCACGCATTTCATGAAGAATTCAATCCCTATTCACAAGGAATTTCAGCCTTCCTACACTGTGCTGAGTATCATGGGCATCCTGTGGTGTTTAAACTGCATCTGGGCAATTTTTTATAATCACACCTGATAGTTAACATCCCTTTCACCTAGATCTCAACTGGTTCTCCACTGGAACTAACATGCTTGTAGCTAATAATAGTAAATCCTCAGTTGCATGTGAGATCATTGATTGTGAATTAAATAATAATTAATTTAATTGATCTCTCACTAGTGCAACAAACAATTACAACTAGTTCAACTGACTCTAACTCACCTAACTGAGTAAACTGATTACTCATGCACTTAACTGCAACTTGAACTCTAAAACACATAGAATCACTCTGCATGCCTCACCAACTACCCTCAACTCGAAATTCATGAGCTAACTGAGTTTATCACACTTAGTTAAATATTACAAGTGATCATGAGATAAAATTACATTCTATTGTCTAATTTAATTAAGGGATAATTAAATTAGACACATTTCCAATTTATCAAATAAATTGAATTTCACACTAATGTATTGTCAGGAACCATCACTACACGACTTGTGGTTCCACACTAGAGTAGGTGTTTTCATGTTGTTTCTAGATGCCAATTTCACTGTTTCTTGTTGCAAACCTCAACACTCCCTCTCAATAATAAAGGAATGGCCTTGCATGCAACACTTCTTTAGTGTTTCTCGCACATGAAACCTTTGCATGCAACAATTCCGAAACTAAATAGACTCCAAACAACTGAATCATTATAATGCATCTGTCATCAGAGTCTTCTGGCTGTTGCTAGCTACTGCACATGTTTACTGGATTCTCTGCGTTGTTGACATTTGCATCCATGCACTCTACACTATTTCTAACTCTGATCTACACTCCAGTATTCGACCCCTATCACTTTGATTTCTGTCCTCTTGACATTTGACTGCATCAATATAACTGATCCTGCTATTGTTGTACTGTGGGCTCCTTGTAGCCAGGTTCGATCCATGAGACGCACCATCTCAATGAACCTTGCCCAAATTTATTCTTGGGATTAATTTTTCACTTCGCCCCACCTCACACCTGGAGGTATATCTTCATGTACTCCCTCTGCTCATCTGGCTCAGAATTTCTCTGGTTGAGTGGTTTCTGCCACTCCATGATCCTCCGCATGTGGCTGCTCCACATCTTGAGGTTCATTCTTTGGAACCAAGAGTTCCTCACCTGCATGCAAATTCAACTCCCTCTCAAGGGACAATTGCAAGGCTTTCTCACACTTCCCCATGGTTGGAAGCTTTGTAGAAATCACATCTACATAAAGTCTATATAGATTCTTCACATGAATCCCAACCTTCTTGATTTTTTTGTGGCTTTACGCCGAAGGAAGGCTTTCACTTCACTAAAGACCACATCATAGCCTTTATCTTCCAACATTGCGACTGAAACTAATTTTTTCGTTAATCCTAGTATATGCATTACATCTTTTAAAAATAAGGGTTTACCTAACTGTCTCTGGAAAGAAACTGTACCAATCCCAGTAGCGCTATACCTTTTGTCATTTCCCATTTCGAAATGCATCTGGAGGTCCTTCTCCTCCAAGCTACTGGAAATTTCTATGTCTCCCGTCATGTGGAAAGATGCACCACTATCCAAGTACCACACCGAAATCATTGCACTTGACACCATGCATGCAATAAGTGAGAAGCCAAGCTCAAATTGCGAGACCAAAGCCTCACGTTGTAGATCCTGAAGCCTTCTTGTTCTTCCTCTTTTGTGGACAATTTGTGGCATAATGTCCATGCTCGTGACAATGAAAACAATTCACTTTGGACATGTCGCACTCCTTGCCTTCTTCACCGGTCTCAGATTTGGTATGAAATTTATTTCCTTTCCCCTTCTTCACCTTGCTAGCCAAAGCACAATCTTCTTCATCTTCATTCTTAGATGAAGATCCATCTCTGGTATTTTTTCTAGACTCCTCTTGCACCAAATCCGACCACAGTCGTTCCCAATCTGGAAAATTTTCCCTTCCATTGACAAAGTCCTTATAACTGTGCCAACTCTTGGGAAGTCCTAGAAGAGCTAGGCTCACTAAGTCATCATCAAAAACAATAATTCCTACACCCCCAAGCTCATCCCGACACTGGAAAAACTTTTTTAAGTATATTAGAATAATGTCGCTAGGACCCGTTACTACACGACTTGTGGTCCCACACTAGTTTAGGTGTTTTCATGTTGTTTCTGGATGCCAATTACACTGTTTCTTGTTGCATACTTCAACAACTATTTCATTGAAACTTAAAGTAGTTGCATTACTACCCATGGCAATAATCATACTATCCCATGAGTTTGGTAAAGAACACAACAAATCAACACACTCATCTTCAATTGAAATCTTAATATCAACAAATACTAGTTGAATTACCACAGTATTGAACACACACACACACACATATATTCTTTGTCATCGAGTATGTATCCTTCATCCTTAGCTTACACAAATTATTTCATAAGAATGATTTCCTCACCAAGGACTTAGACTAATACAAAACCCCTAACTTATTACAAAATGCCTTCATTGTAGAGTATCTTAAATCATTCAGTTATACTAAACGTGGGTGCCATAACAATATTGTTCAATACCTAGATCCATAATGATCCACTAATCCTTTTCCATCAACAGATCTTCCATTTTGAGCATCCACAACTCAAAACTATTCCCATTGAATTTATTGATATCTATCTTTGAATTTCTCACCATTTCTTTTCACCATAAGAATTGATACCATAGATATCCCACTATAACAAGGTTTTCCATAGGCCCAAGCCAAAACCCTTAGACATAAAGGCATGCCCTTGAAGTCTAAGCACTATACCAAATGTATGTATATATATATATATTTATTTATTTATTTATTTTCATTTTCATTTTTTTTTTTTAAATTGTTTTACCGAGGGTGCTACCCCCTAAACCTTTGCGTAGGGGGGGCTTATGAACCCCTCTCCCCTGCCCTCTAACAAATTGCGTTTGGGGGTAGTTGTGCAAAGAATATAACACATACCTAATAGAACATATTAGTTAGCCATGTTCATTACTCAATGGATATCCCTAAGGAATTCATAGAGACATGCCAGCATGAAAATGAGGATGATATAAGATGGTTGAGTGAGTTCTACTTGAACAACGTTATGTTACCTCATCCCTACAATTGGTCACCAAAACCCTATGTAGGAGAGGTCTAACGCAAATCATTGTACCCTTGGATTCACCATAAGGAATTAGGGTTTCTAAATATAAGGTGGAAGAGTTGGTTAACCATTTCTAGATCAAGACTAAAGCAATAGAGCCATAAGAGGTAAGTAGAAACCATGCAACCTTGTCATCAAATATAGAGCTTATGCCTATTTTTTGGAGGAGAAACAAAGAGGGGCATTTTCTCAATATGAGGCCAAGGTTAGGGATTCAAGAGAAACTACACTCCATACTTATCAAAATAGATGGGATGTGATTCCTCTTTATCTCCAAAGGATGGAACCTTATCCTCCTTAGAATTTGTCAATTGCTCTATTCAAGGCATAATTGTGGAAATAAACTTTGAGAAAGATAAAGCTTAAATTAAATGGGTAAAGTTAAATTCTCTTCTCCTATTTCACCCCACACCTATAGGGGAGTTAGATGAGTATAAGGAAATTAATGATTGGAATGAAGTGGAGAAGAAAATAATATACCATGGGAGGGGTGCCATTGCACAATCTGTGGCTTATGATTTTAGATATATTTGCAAGAAACAAGATGAACCAACATAGTAGGCAAAATGAAGAGCAAGTCGTTGGGAGACATTCTTGGTGTCACTAGGATATGCAAAACTGTTAAAATTGTAGCAAGAAAAGGCTCCATTTGACTTGTGTCTTATTCAAATGGAGAAATTTGATTTTGCACGTCAATGGGATGACTTGGATTGCAACGAGTTGGAGTGAAAGGTTGGTGCAAGATGCACAAGATCATGTGGGAGCTCCTAATTCTTTGCGCAAACATAGGATATCACGAGACAAATATATTGGTGATATGGCACTCATGACATAACTCATTGATTTTGAGCCTTCTTCATTTGAGGAGGTAGTTTATCAACTAGTGTGGGTAGATTCCATGGTGGAAGAGTATGAATCCATCTTGAAGAAAAATGTATGGGAGGTGGTGCCAAGACAAAAGAACAAGTTAGTAGTTGGTTCCAGATGGATATACAAAGTGAAACATGCACTCAATGGCAGTATCGAGAAGTACAAGGCCAAATTTGTGGCTAAAGGCTTCCCATAGGTAGAGGGAGTTGATTATGGGGATACATTTTCCCTTATGGTAGGATATTCAAACATTAGAACCATTCTAGCATTAGTTTTATTGTTGGGGTGGAAGATCCACCAAATGGATGTAAAGAATGCCTTACTCAATGGAGTGGTTGAGGAATGGATTTACATAGAGTAGCCTAAGGAGTTTGATACATTTGATAGGAAGACACATGTGTGTAGACCCAGGAGAGCCCTTTATGGTCTCAAGCAAGCACCCCATGCTTGGTACACTCGCAAGACTCCTATCTCAATGGACTTGGCTTCACTAAGAGTGAAGAAAATGTCAATCTCTACTACATTGTGGTAGATGGAAAATTGCTTATCTTAGTCTTGTATGTAGATGACTTGATATTGATAGGGGATGATAATATAATCTAGTATTGCAGTGAGGACCTTGAAATAGAGTTTGAGATGAATGACATGGGATTGATTCACTACTTCCTTGGTTTGGAGGTGTGGCAGGGAGATGGAGATTTGTTTGTGGGTCAGGGGAAGTATACCTCTAAAATACTTTAGAGATTCCATATGTAGGATTGCAAGCCTATGGACACTCCTCTAGCTACCGACTGGAGGAAGGATGTTGCTTCTATAGGAGAGGAAATAGATGCCACCATATATAGATAGATGGTGGGGTCCTTGATGTATCTGGTGAACATAATCCTACCAAGCTTCACTAGAAAGCAACAAAACGTGTGCTTAGATACCTCATTGACACACCATATTTTTGGTTATGGTACAAGAGGATTGATGGTGTGTATCTCTAAGGCTTCACTGATGTATATTGGTAAAGAAGGGCACTTCAGGATCTATCTTCAATGTTGGGTCAACAGTTATTTCTTGATATATCAGGAAAGAAATATATGTAGCACTTAGCTCAGCAGAGACTGAGTATATGGATACTAGGCAAGCAACATGCGAGGCCATTTGGATGAGGAAAATTCTTGTTGGTATCTTAGGTCAAGAGATGGATCCTATTGTGATAATCAAAGTTGAATCAAACACTGAAAATACAGTATTTCATGCCAAGTCCAAGCACATTGATATTAGGTACCATCACTTGAGAGATTGTGTGCACAAGAGAATCATGATGTTGCAGTACATTCCCACAAAGGAGCAGGATGCAGATATTTTGACAAAGGCTTTGTCAAGAGGAAAATTTGAGTTCCACAGGAGTAGGATAGGGATGGTGTAGAACCCCTTTCTTGCTAAGAGGAAGTGTTAAAATTATAGCAAGAAAAGGCCCCATTTGACTTGTGCCTTAGTCAAATGGTGAAATTTGATTTTCCACATCAGAAGGATGACTTGGTCTGTAGTTAGCTAGAGTGACATTTCTTTTATTCTATTTAAACAATTAAATTCAATTTATAGGCTAGAAATAAAGTTGTGCATGGGTTGATTGCTAAAATCTGGGAATCTAGTGGGGTCAATAGGAGTTCAGTTGAGTAGTTATAACAATTTTTAACTCATTGGAGATCAGTTAACTGATCAATTTACTAAAAATAGTCCTAATCATGCATGGAATTCGAATTTCCTAGTTGGAGTGGAGAAAAAGGCACATTGTAATTATAAATTGTATACTAGTTGAGTGTACAAAGTTTTTACATTGAGCAGGTGGTCAATTCCTTCATGATTTGGACAAGGAAATAGGGAATTATTATATTTTTGAGGGTCTAATTTCCTCAAGGATTTCACAAGGAAATAGGAGGATAACATAGGCCTATTTTGGCTAAGTGTTGGTCAGAGTAGGTTAGTGAGCAAGATATCAGAATTGCATTGCAGGGTGTGCTTCAGGATTGAAGCAAGACATTGTAATTGATCTGTATTCTCATCGGAATTAATGCAACGCAACAAGGGGGTTTTTCCCAGTTGGGTTCCCTTATAAAATCATTGTGTTCATTGTGTTTTGATGGTTGCATGTTATTGCATGTGTTTCTATCACGTGTTTTCCTTTCCAAAAAATAATAGAATAAATTTGTGTCTCTTGATTTCAGTTCGATTTCATTAGCAATAGCAAATTTCTTGCAATTTCTACAAAAATCTCCAAGTTGGAGGTGATGATGGGACACAAGATGATACGGTCCTAAAGCTTAGTTTACAATTAATATGGCCTATTTTTGTACCTAAAAGATTGAATCTTTCTAAAAAAAATATGGTGAATATGGAACATTTTGGGTAATGCATATTGACTTTATGTATGAGTTTATATGATCTACTCTAGTTCAATTGTGATTTTTAATGGATTTATGCATTCTTGAGATTGTGTGTTAATGATTGAAACATGTAGGTTGAATCCTAAGTATGTTGATCTCCATCCACAAGAAATTATCTCGACGTGAGAAAAAAATTGTGATCATATCCCTTTGTAATCTCCAAGGGAGGCAAACTTTCAAACCTTTCAAACCACTCAGTTAAACATATCCTCATTCAATTGGTTGATAAGGGCATTCAAATTGAGGAGGGAAAAATTAGGCCTTTGAAACAATGATCCCTAATTATATGGATCAAGAAAACAACCACTTTTCACTCAAGGATTGTTTGAAGGGATAGTTGTTATTTTTAGTACAAGAAGAGCTAGCATGAAAGTAGGAACACATTTATTTTTGGCATATTAATTTCATGTTGCACTGATAGTGCATTTGAATTGTAGAATACACTCTACTATCACGATCTTTAATTTCTAAATAAAAAGGATCTAATTTTTATATTTGAGCACTTGGTGGTTTTACCAAGGTTCTCGTAGAGAACTTGAGTTGGGTCTACTCAAGGGAATGCAATGAACTCTCACTGTTGCAACATTCTCAATTTTGAATTAAATTATAGTTTCCTGTAGTGGTTCATGCAATTTGTTACAATACTCTTTATCTTATTTCTTTGTAATATCCTTCTGGTCATTTCAATTATGTAATTTCACTTCTTCTTTTTGTCATTTACACTTTTTAAATCATGGTGTTCAACATCTTCCTTAATCTCATTTTAATATGAATTAATCAGTCTTAACATTGTTAGAGGATTGAATGATCTTATCTATGTTGTTTTCCTTGTCACAAAAAATAGTGATAATCACTTTCCTCATCTCCTTCTCTTGATTTGGGATGCAGGAGTTAATGTCACTAACCGAAGTTAATGAAGAGATATAAGATAAGGGACTAATATTGACTATGTTCTTTACTATTGGATTGAATTTTACACCCATAATTGCTTATAGGAAAATACCAATAGAATATTAATGTCATCTTTAAGTCGCAATTCATTCAATAAACTTATACTTCATGTTGTGCTATTGTAGTTGCACAATTGGTGCATAGTACCTCATCAAAGAAGCACACTTGTGGATTGATAAATTAAAGTCAATTTGAGGAGTTCAATAGACTAGTTATAATTCGTTGGCCATCATTGTTGCACTACCTTGGTATTGCCTTCTTTCATATATTACCCCATTCACACACAACCATCCCACCAGTCAAATATATAAATTGATCAATGTGTAGAAAATCCACCTTCAAACCCATTCTTTTAGTCCAGTGTTGTATTTCACTCTAAAGGTAAATTTATAAATCATCCATGTTCTACATTCCAAGTCTATTGACTATATAGTT
The DNA here is from genome assembly GCA_034641835.2 of Pinus albicaulis. Lineage (NCBI taxonomy): Eukaryota > Viridiplantae > Streptophyta > Pinopsida > Pinales > Pinaceae > Pinus > Pinus albicaulis. The sequence continues at coordinate 482,705,857 of CM076580.1, forward strand.
GAGGACTCATGAAGCTTTGTTCATATTTGCTATGGTATGAAAGTTAATCTTTTTACTTAGCTTTTGAGGTTTCATTAGACACCAAAACATACATGTTAGTATTATATTTATTTTCATACTATAAATGAAGCTACTGATGTAGTAGTAACACTCAAACACCCTAGATCCTAAGCCTTGGTGTAAGTGAGATGTATGATCAATATTGATATCTCAAAGGGATAACGATGTAAACCGATTCAAAATCTCTCCAAACTCATTCGATCTTAAAATTCAACTCCCGAGTCCTTTGTTCACAATGTTGATTCCTAAAATACAACTTATCACCTGTACATAACATTTAAAAAAAAAGAAAAGTGGTTAACATTTCAAACCATTTGCAGCATCGACAACATTGATGTTTTATAACATGACCATGTGCTTGCAATAATTCAATATTTACCCATTTAGTTCGTTTGATTATATTTAGTAATGAAATGCTTCACACCATATCTAACGATGGTTAACGAGGTGGAGTAGTTGGAATCCTATAAAGTGAAGGTTATGATTAATTGATGATATATTCTATTTGGGAGTGTGTAGCTCCATATATGATCCTCATGGAGGATGTTATATGTTTCACTAAAGCTGGTGTTTACAAGATCACTAATTAGGTAAAATTGAATACAACTTACAAAAATAAATATTCACTAAAAAGAAAATGCCACTGCTCTCATGGCACACAAGTGCAGGGATACAATTTTTTTAATATTTTTACTCAAATTTTTTATATTTTTACTCAAATACAATGTGCACAATTTAATGTTTAAATGCATGTTATGTTTAAGGTTGTCGTTTAGATACAAGTTAATACACTTTGTGATGATGATATAAAGTTAATAATGTAAATGCTTATACCACTTTCAAGTGCATGGAAATTCAACGAAATATTGACACGTCAATAATGTAAGAGTTATAGCCTCATATACAATACATAAGGGCCGATGATCCTCTCACCTATTTTAGTAAGGAAATCCCAAATTCCTAACTTCAACTATTCACTTTTATGATTCATTCAATATAGTACATGTGATTGATCAAAGAGTCAAGGTATTGACAAAACTATATAAAATTTCTCATTTTCCAATAAACAAAATATATTAAAATATGATATTTATGTGTTCATCATAATTTTTTCACATTCAAGAAATTAAAAATAAAAATAAAAATTTTAACTAAAATTAAAATTTCAAATTTAAATAATTCTTTATATCATAAACATTATCTTATAAATTACAAAATTAATATTATGCTAACAATGCAATTTCTTAAAAATATGTGATTATACATGGTTATTAATTACAAACTTGTAAACAATCTTGTAATGGTGTTTGATGGATGCTCTTTATAATATATATAGGTATATTTTATTTTGCAAAATTTACTTTTCGTTAGTATTGCATCATTGGATCTTAAATCTTAGGCATTTAATTTCAAATGAGTGGACACACTTTTGTTGTATTCACTTTAATAATTTGAGATGAAGTTAAGATATGCACACTTTTATATATGCTATACAATACTAAATGTGGTTGATATACGTCGTAGACATCAACTTAATATATGCTATATTATAAACTTATGATAATATTATAAGTTTCTTGGGGATTAATTATATTATAAGCTCCCTACAAATTAATAAATGCAAGGGTTTATTCATATTTTAAACCCAAGGGATTAATGTTATAAACCCAAGAGATTATAAACCCTAGGATTAATATTAAACCATAGCAATATAAAGCCTAAGGTTAATATTATAAATCCAAGTGATCATAAACCTAAGAAATTAATATTAAACCCTAAGATTAATATATCAAACTTAAGATTAATATCAAAAGCTCTAAGATTATAAACTATAATATATTATTATACATATCAAGGATTAATATTATAAACCCAAGAGATTAATATTATAAATTCAATGAATTATAGATCCAAGAGATTATTAATATTATAAACCCAAAGAATTAAGAAACCAATGGGATTAATATTATAAACCCAAAGGATTAATAAACCAAAAAGATTAATATTCAAAACCCAAGGGCTTATTTATATTACAAACCTAAGAAATCGATAAACCCAACACATTGATATTATAAACCCTTGGTATTAATATTAAAAACCCAAGAGATTATTAATATTATAAACCTAAGCAATTGATAAACCCAAGACATTAATATTATAAACCCTTGGGATTAATATTATAAACTCAAGGGATTAAAAAACCCAAGGTATTATTAACATTATAAACCTAAGGATTACTATTATGAACCCTTGGGATTAATATCATAAACCCAAGGGAGTAATATTTAAACCACAGGATTAATAGACCTGAAAATTTAATATTATAAACTAATGAGATTAATATTATAAACCGATAATATTAATATTAATCTCTAGGATTATAAACCTTAAGATTAATATTTCAAACCTAAGATTATAAAGCCTAATATGTTATTATACATATTAGGGATTAATATTATAAACCCAAAGGATAATAAACACTAGGGATTAATATTATAAACTCAGCTAAGTTAATAAATGTGATCGATATATGTTATAGGGAATAATAAACCCAAGGGATTAATACTAAAATCCCATGGGATTATGAAGCCAAGAGAATATTATTAAACCCAGCGGATTAATATTATCAACCAAAGGTATATAAACCCTAAAATAAACATGGTTGGCCATGGTTGATTTTCATATTGAGACAATCCTTATCACAATGCAACGTTCAACCATGGTTAACCATGATTGATTTTTATATCGAGACAATTTTTGTTACAATGTGATGTTCGACCATGGTTGACCATGGTTGATTTTTATAGTGAGACAATCTTTGTCACAATGTGATATTGGACCATGGTTGACCATAATTGATTTTATAAAACATAGTTAACCATGGTTGAACATGATTGATATTATAAACCTAAGTGATTAATATTAAACCCTAGGAATATGAATCCTTAGATTAATAAATGTAAGGAATTGATATTATAAACCCAAGGGAATAATATTAAACCTTAGGAATATGAACCCTTGGATTAATAAACCCAAGGGATCGATAATATAACCCCATTGGATTAATGCTAAAACCCCAAGGGATTATGAACCCAAGAGAATACTATTAAACCCAAGGTATATAAACCCTAAAATAAACATGGTTGACCATGGTAAATTTTCATATTGAGACAATCCTTGTCACAATGCAACGTTGGACCATGGTTGACCATGATTGATTTTCATATTGAGACAATATGTCACAATGTGACGATAGACCATGGTTGACCATGATTGACCATGATTGATATTATAAACGCAAGGGATTAATACTAAAACCCAAAGGGATTATGAACCCAAGAGAATAATATTAAACCCAATGGACTAATATTATAAACCTAGGGTATATAAACCTTAAAATAAATATTATAAAAACTAAAAATAAACATGGTTGACCATGGTTGATTTTCATATTGAGACAATCCTTGTCACATTGCGACGTTGGAGCATGGTTGACCATGATTGATTTTCATATCGAGAAAAATTTTGTCACAACGCGACTTTGGATCATGGTTGACCATGGTTGATTTTCATATTGAGACAATCTTTGTCATAATGCAATGTTGGACCATGGTTGACCATGATTGATTTTATAAAACATGGTTTACCATGGTTGAATAATATTAAACCCAAGGGACTAATGTTATAAACCCAAGGTATATAAACCTTAAGATAAATATTAGAAACACTAAAATAAACATGGTTTACCATGGTTGATTTTCATATTGAGACAATCCTCGTCACAATGTGACATTGGACCATGGTTGACCATGATTAATTTTCATATCGAGAGAATATTTGTCACAATGCGACATTGAACCATGGTTGACCATGATTGATTTTCATATTGAGACAATCTTTGTCATAATGTGATGTTGGACCATGATTGACCATGGTTTATTTTCATATAGAGACAATCTTTGTCACAATGTGATGTTGGACCATGGTTGACCATGGTTGATTTTCATATTGAGACAATATTTGTGACAATGTGATGTTGGACCATGGTTGAATAATATTAAACCCAATGGACTAATATTATAAACCCAAGGTATATAAACACTAAGATAAATATTATAAAAACTATAATAAACTTGGTTGACAAAAAGTTGATTTTCTATTGAGTCAATCCTTGTCGCAATGTGACGTTGGAACATGGTTGATCATGGTTGACCATGATTGATTTTCATATCGAGAGAATCTTTGTCATAATGTGATGTTGGACCATGGTTGATTTTCATATTGAGACAATCTTTTTGACAATGCAACGTTGGACAATGGTTGACCATGGTTGAATAATATTAAACCCAATAGACTAATATTATAAACCTAAGGTATATAAACCCTAACATAAATATTATAATTTTCATATTTAGACAATCCTTGTCACAATGTGACGTTGGACTATGATTGCCCATGATTGATTTTCATATCAAGACAATCTTTGTCACAATGTGATATTGGACCATGGTTTATTTTCATATTGAGACAATCTTTGTTACAATGCAACGTTGGACCATCGTTGACCATGATTGATTTTATAAACCATAGTTGGCCATGATTGATATTATAAGCCAAAGGGATTAATACTAAAAACCTAAGGGAATAATAGAAACCCAATGTATATAAACCCTAAGATAAATACTATAAACCTTTCAATATACATGGTTGACCATGGTTGATTTTCATATTGAGACAATCTTTGTCACAATGGGAAATTTTACGATGCTCGACCATGGTTGAACCCTTAGATTAATAAACCCAAGGGATTGATATTATAAATCCAAGGGAATAATATTAAACCCTAGGAATATGAACCCTTAAAATAATAAATCCATGATTGATTGGTTGACCACGATTGATTTTCATATAGAGACTTTATTTGTCACAAAGTGATGTTTGCCCATAGTTAACCATGGTTTATTTTCATATTGAGATAATCTTTGTCACAATGCGATGTTGGACCATGGTTTACTATGATTGACCATGATTTTTTTTATAAACATGGTTGATATTATAAACCTAAGATATTAATACTAAAAACCCAAGGGGTTATAAATGCAAGGGAATAATATAAACCCCAAGGTATACAAACCCTAAGATAAATATTATAGACCCTTAAATAAACATAGTTGACCATGGTTGATTTTCGTATTATCCCTTGGGTTTAATATTATTATTTACAGGCCCATAAGCACACCAGTATCAAAATCTATAAATTATATGAGCTACAATTGAATGTGCACAAACCCTATAGATAAGGCACTCCTATAGGGTCTTATACATTACAATTTGAATAGAAAATTGATGCCAACTCAAATTATTGAATAGAAACTTTACTGTACCCCTACTAGCCATGACAGACATTTCTTCAAACATGTCACAAATATCCATTCTACAGGTTTAAACAACGAAACTGAGCATAAGGGTCTCATACTTATCTGAGAATCGCTAAGAAGCACTAATTCATCATCACATAAGCTACATTATCATCTATTATGTCATAGATTCAGTGCTAATTTATTTACAAATCAAAACATGATGAGAGCCATACATCATCACTGTCATATAACATATTCATAACCAACATAAAGTCAACATAACTTACAAGCATAAAAGATACACATAATCCAATACATTTACACATAAGATACCAAGGAAAGGGACTCTTATTCATGAATGCAAAATCCAACCCATTGTGGGATTACCATGTTCCACCCAACCATAGATTGGCTGAGCTAAATCTCTCTTCAGCCAATTACCCCCATGCCATATTCCAAGCATGAATGTGGGACTCAAACCAAAGAACCAACTAGGGCTTCCCAAGGCTAAACAACATCACCCTCATAAATATAAACAAACTTTACCGTAATCCTCACTAGATCACTAGCCCATAAACAAGCATGGATACCACCAGATTTCTCCACCTACATTGTGAGGAATTTTCTTGTCTCCTAGTCTCTGGGATTTACCGCAATCCACAGTATGATCCAGGGATCACTAGTCCATAACCAAGACACCACCCTCTAGGATTTACCATATATCTCGCCATACACCGACAAGGATTCCTAAGCCTAATAAAGGGAAACCACCTCTAGATTTTATCGTATATCCCTCCATTCACTAACCGAGGATTCCTAGGCCCACTGAGGCACACAATACCTGGATTTACCGCAACCCACAGTCTGGTCCAGGGGTCACTATGCCAATGGATTTACCACAATCCACAGTCTATTTAATGGATCACTAGGCCATGTGCTCTTTCATTCAGAGATCCACCTCACTTAGTTTCGAATCCATTTGGAAATTCAACTCAACCAAAACATGAGAACCCCATCACACCATGGCTATCTAGAAATGGAAAAGAAAGGTTGAAGAACATTGTCATGCCTGGAAAAACCCATGCCAATGGTAGCAAGAGAACCAATAACAAACATACATAACCATGTATTCCAATTCTAACAAGGAAATTTGTTAAATTTAGATAACCATGGTGTTCTATACTTGATGCAATTTTACTTCAATATTTCTTAGTCCTGATACAAAATAGAAATCACATAAACATGAGAGTAAAACGCTGATAGAACACAATAATAGATCAACATAATACAATCCAATAAAATAGATCAAATTTACAATTCTTCTTGTGTAACAAAGATATAGGTTGGTGTGCATTAAGACATTTAACATGATGCTTCAACTAGCAAATTCTTTCATAGTCAACCAATCCTCCAAGTGTCACACCCACAATCCTCAAAGATAGCTAATCATAAGTCAACGTTGGACAACAACAAAAATTGAACGCTGCAGATTAGGGCTTCAGTCAGACAACTCTATTTTCCTCGATTTTATTGCCCAGCAATACGGCCTTTCAAAATCATAATTTTGGCAGAGTTTTGAGATCAAACAACCAAGGGTTGACCACGATCCACGCTGCAGCAAATAAGCCCTAAACAGATGTGCTTAAAACAATAGCTTTAGCTCCACACATGTGAGGGGGAAAAGGCCTCCAAAGGCTATTGAACTAATAAAATCACACTGAGAGAATGTGTGATGAGTTGATGAGAAAATGACCTCCAAGTCTCTCCAATTTATATCCATCAGTGAGGGTGTGTGACACATCTATTAGGAATGTGAGCCTACATTACAAATCTAGCCGACCTTGCACATGTATGGAAAATAAATTCAAAATATATGTTTTTCTCATCCAAACAAGATGATCTTTAGATCAATCTTGCACCTCTCTGAAAGAGGAATCCAAAAAAAATATGATAATCATCATATGAGCAGTGAAACATGGAGTTTGGACCTAGTTGCCCAAAATTGACACTCCCTCTCAACTCGGGAGAACTCCATCTATCCACAAGTGCCATCCATTGGTACCATCATGTAATTTTACCAAACAGCGTGCGTCATCCTGCGCTAACTTGCTTTGCTGGTTCTCGTTCTTATATATAAAAAAGGTGTTACAAATACATCACACTTAGCTGACCCAAAGTCAGCTTAGAGGTTAAAACCTCTCTTGGACTCAAAAAAGAGTCTCATACTAACCCAAAGTTAGTTTACTGACCCAAAGTCATTTTAGAGGTAAATACCTCATCATACTTGATCCCAGATCAAGGTGTTGGACACGTTCCATCCTAGACATAGAGAGTACGACAATCTACGATGCATCCATCGGTCTTGCTATTGGTCTCTATCCACATTTCCCACCTCATTGGCCAAATGAGAGGTACTTCCCATGAGTCTAAAACTCCATGGGTAGGATGTGTGCGGGGCACAGATAAAAGAGAGGTGAACCAACTCAATATCATAACGGTGGTGTAGAAGCACAACAATGTTCGACAAGCCTAGCCCCGTGTGTGTTTATAGCTCCAAGAAGCTATCCCCAATCCCCCTGGAGCTCCCAGAGCTCATAGTCCAACTCAGTCAGGACCCTCAAAATAAGGTCTTTCCACAACTCCAAGCTTCTCACAAAAGGTTAGGAGCTTGACCTTCCCCATGCGCTTCGTCAGAATATCTACGACCTACTCATCAGTTCCTATAGGATCGAGCCTTACGGCGCCTCGTTGTACCATATCCCGGATAAAGTGGTACCTGATATCAATATGCTTGGATCGATCATGGAACACAGGATTCTCAGAAAGATGAATCCCAATATGGTTATCACTGTTAATTCTGAACTTTACCCATTTTTGACACCTATCCTAGGCCTTTCCTCCCCTGTTTTTTAACCCTTTTCGCTCTTTAATTATACCTAGTTCGGCTATGTTATCTAGTTTTGGCTGAAAAGGGTACCATAAGCCTAAGGTATGTTAAATTATCATAAGAAGTGTCATTTTATCTAAATTCGAGTATTCTTTGAACTAGTTGTGTCCTTATTGCATTACTACTCTAACTAGTCTAGAACTCATGCACAAATTTGCTAGATTCGAACAGTTCCGCAAATCCTGCAGACAGCTCATGTGGCTGAGATTCTTGCAGATGTTCTAGATTTCTTGCAGATACGTCGATTTCCTGCAACCATCTCAATTACATTAGCGAGATCAATGGTTGACCATGTTCCACTCATCTCCAGGTCGAGTAAAGACATGGGTTTTGAAGGGAATTTGTTGCATCTGGAAGTTGTCCTATTCGTTGTTCTAAATCCTCTTTTGCAACCACCCAAACCTCCAGATTTCTCTCGTGATTACATGGAGAAACAACTTTAGCTGCGCAACAAAAATTGTTAAATCCATGCTTCCAATCATGGATTAGACTTAACAGAATTGTCAATTTGTATCTGTATCATTGGTTGTAGGCTTAGATTAGTGCTCTACTTTGTTCAAGCCAAATATGGGCTTTGAGAAACGTATAAATTGGATGTATTTAGCTTTGTAAAGGAGGTTGGGTTGGGATTACTGTTGATAGCAAGATATCAGACTGTACTTGACTGTAATTTCCAGATTAATAAAATAGTCTATGTTATGTTTACCCTTCTGAACAGCTTATCCGGCTTTTAAAGAAGTTGTGAGTGAGGGAGGGCCCCCTTCGCTCACAACTCTCACAACATAGTGTGTGTTTTATTTATATTTCATTTATGCATTAATAATTCCTTTATACAACTAGTGCTTTCTTTCTGCATTTCCTGCAGAAAACTGTTAATTGGTTAAGTGATTTAATTCTTCATGTTAATGAGCTCTTTTCATTTGATCAATGTTTGGATTCATGCTCTTTAAGTTGGATTCTTGATTGTGATTTGTCTTTTATCTTTTCCTACATTAGTATCAGAAAAATCAAGTGCTGTAGAGGGATGATATATGCCACTCCATAGCCATTGCTGCAAAGTATTGATACATGAAAGAAGCATGAGTTGTTGATTGTTGTTTGATATTTATCTTTTCATGATCAATATCAGCAATCCTAAGTGCTGTAGAGCGATGATATATGCCACTCCATAGCCATTGTTGCCAAGTATTGACATAGGAAAGAAGAATTATTTGATGTGTATATAATTTATTAACACTTGAAGTAATCATCTTGCATATACTTTTCACTGCATCTCATCAGTTTACCTTCCTGGGTTGAAAATTCATGATTGGCAAATTATAAGCATATAATTTGACTCAACATTTTGGCGTCATTTTCGAGGAGGTGCTAAGGGATGATACTAAAAATGTTTTAGTTTGATTTTGTTGATTTTGTTTTTCAGGACTGGGGGAGTTGAAGTGCAAAGACGAAGTGCAAATCCCACATACCCACAGAGGTTAGACACTCACCAAAGCCTTGTCCTGATTATTTGGTAATTTTTTTTAAGTTTGTTTGAATACTAGATGAATAGGGTCCAACATTTTCTATATTTTTTTGTGGTGGTGTGAGCACCACCTAATTTAATAATACAATGACAAGAAAAAGGAAGTCTGCAAGAAACAAGGAAATAAAGGAAGACGAATTCGAACAAGAGGTGTGTAGTCCGGAATAGATTGACAATTCGACAGCAGAATCCTCTGTTGGAAAGTCTTCCATTGCTGCTCATCTATTGTCTCCCCTTACAAGAAATACAACATCTCTGCTCAGTGGTTAGCCTGAAGAAGAGTTCCTTGTGAACCTGTTAGAGAACCAGAGTTCCATACCATTGACTCTGAGGAATCTATAGCCTTCCAAGGTCCCACTTTTTCTTGGACTGATATGGATCATCTAGAAGGCACTGATGAGAATGAGGAGAAATTAGTCACGTTTGAATTTCCTATTAAGGAGACTGTTGGAGCTACTCAGATGAAAAACATTCCTCCCTCAGCCTTGCCTAATTTTTGTGGTACTTATAGTGAGGATCCAAATGCCTTCATATTTGAATTTGTTGTGTTGTGTAGGATCTATGACTATTGTTCCAATGCTCAGAAGCTGAAGTTGTTTCCTACTACCTTGAAGGATGCAGCTCTCAAGTGGTTTATGGGGTTGGGGTCAAACTCCATTGCAACTTGGGATGAAATGAAGAAGTTATTCCTAAAAAATTACCAAGACTACTGTTAGACCAGAGACCACAGAGAAGAGATTTTTGGGATGACTCAGAAGCAAGGGGATTTGGTAGAAAGATTCCAATACAATTTACAGAGATCCAATATGGATCAATTGGATATAGAGACCAGGAGAACCATTTTGCTTAGGGAAATCATACCAGAATATTTGGAGGTCTTAAATCTAATGGGGGCAGGTGATGTATTGAAGCTAAGTTATGATGATGTGTGTGAGCTTTGTAAAATATATTCAAGCAGAAATTCCAAGATTGGAGGAGGACCAAGAGATCCTTCTTCCAAGCTTGTCAAATTAGTTGCCAGAGCTGGAGTAACCAGAGCTGAAATGGGTAATTTATTTGAAAATTTTAAAACTGATATTCTTAGAAATTTATCTTCACAATTGGATGTTTTGCAAGCTAAGAAGAAACAAGAGAAAAAGGATGAACTGGAGAAATGCTTGGCGGTGTTTTGCTCCAAATGCAGGAAGAAACATGCTCTAAGGAAATTCCTTGCTGATAGTATCAAGGTATGTCGAATTTGTGAGGCTGAGCATTCCACTGATCAATGTCCTTCTCTGCCTGAAATTAAAGCAGCATATATCACAGATCAAGGAGCTATCAATGCACTTTATGCAATGGCACCTCAGAGACCATGGCAGCCATGTCCTGCAAGTATGTCACAGTCAAGTTTTCAATTTCCTTATGCTCAAAATTAGATGTGGAATGTTCTAATGCCCTGGAAGCCTTGGCCTCCTCAACGGCCTTAGCAAGGGAACTATTCTTATCCTACTACACAAAGTTTCCCAACTCAAAAATTTTATTCGTAGCCCACACCACAACAAATGATACAACCGTAACAACAACTTCAATTCGTTGCCCCACCAAATCAACCTCATATTGCACACCTTCCTTCTCAATCAGTGTCTAATCCCAACAGTAAAACCGTCTAATCCACTCACAACATTGGATTGGTCACTTATCCCACTTTTCCTACCTATTATATTGCACCTCAGTCGCTGCAGGAAGTTTCTGACCCTGTGTTATAGGAATTTCCTGCGTCTCTGCAGGAAATGTCTGTTCCTATACAGTTGCGAGAATTACCTGTGCAGCTGTGGGAAATCAACCTGAGGTCGGGAAAAATGGTGACTCATCCCGAAAGAATTGAGGAGATTGTAGAGGAAGATACCTTAAAGATGCTTGAAGAGGAAACCACACCTGAACCAGCAAAACCATCCACCTCAAGGCCACAAGAGTCTTCCTCATCTCATATAGTCCAACCTCCTTTTCCAGAGAGGTTGGAAATGGAAATTAAAACAAAACAACCCGAATTTGACCTTGTGTCTGAACTGAGAAATATGTGCATCAAGGTCCCATTAGTGCAAGCAATAAAGGAAATCCCAATATATGCCAAAAAGTAAGGGAACTATGTACCAAGAAACCAGGGAGACAAAAGAAAGAACCCTCAACAATTCAAGTAGGTGGAAAGCTCGCAAGTTTAATGTCTACTGGATTTGTTACTGAAAAATATGCGGATCCCGGAATCCCTGTGGTGACCACCTTCATTAATGGATACCCCATAAAGAACACTTTGATTGATTTAGGTGCAGCCATCAATGTGATGACTATGGAAACTTTATCTCATATTGGATCCTTTGACTTATTACCCACTCCTACCATGTTAGAATTAGCAGATAAGTCTAAGGTAAAGCCAAAGGGGGTTTTAGAAGACATTGTCATCTCATTTGATTCTTGGGAGTACCCTGTAGATTTTTATGTTCTTCAACCTAAAGCTAACTTGGGAGGGCACCCATTGATCTTGGGGAGACCGTGGCTAGCCATGGTTGATGCCTACATAGGATGTAGATCTGGAAACATGACTATCACTCATGGGGCTGAAATGAAACATATCAACTTGTATCCCCCCGCTAAAACCCTCTTTAGATCAAAAAACACACATTAGGTTGAAGAAGAAAAAGAACATGATTCGGAAGGTACCTAGCTAGTTTTAACAATAGCCCAAGCCATGAGTCTTAAGGAAAATTCTGAGGAAAATCTAATAAATTGTTGTATTTCTAATCCTGATTTCCCGCAGCATTTAGAAGGACAGTCTAGTCATAATTTAGATATCATTACTGATCTGCAGGATTTTTATGAACATAGTTCAGCTTCTGAATTACATTCAGCCCTCTTATCTGCATTTCCTGCATATTCAATTTCTGAATGGGGGAGTAAGGTAGTGGAAAATTTTCCTGAAAAACCTTTAAACATTAATTCTACTTTAACTCATGAACAAGAAAAGCAATTAATTCAAACATTGAAAAAAATTTCAGATACATTGCATGGGAATATACTGATATGAGATGCTTTCACCCAAACACATGCATTCATCACATTTATAGAAAATAAAATGCTAGGCCTGTGAGACAACCACAAGGGAGGATGAACCTTGTTTTAAGGAAAATTGTTAAATGTAGGATTCATCTATCCTATCTCAGATAGCCAGTGGGTATCCCCACTAGTCATTGTCCTCAAGAAAAATGGTAAATGGCAAGTGTGTAGATTACAGGGAATTAAACAAAGCTACATTAAAATACCATTTCCCTTTATCGTTTATAGACCACGTACTAGATACTCTAGCACGGAAAAAGTAGTTTTCCTTCCTAGATGGTTTCGGCGGATACAATCAAATTAGGATAGCCCCTGAGGATCAGGAAAAGACAATGTTTACATGTCCTTGGCGTACCTATGCATACAAAGTGTTACCATTTGGCCTATGCAATGGACCAACCACATTTCAACGGGCGGTCCTTGGTATTTTCTCTAATCTTTTGCATAGAAGTTTATATGGATGATTTTACAGTTATGGGTGAGACTTTTGAAGAAGCTTTACATAATCTTGAAAAAAATTTGTAGAGATGCATGGAAACTAATCTTTCGTTAAGTAATGAAAAATGTTTTATGATTATGGTTGAAGGTATTGTTTTGGGTCATCATGTTTTTGCTGCAGGAATTAAGATCGATCCAACAAAGATTGAGGTTATTGTAAAGTTGCCCACACATTGGCTAGGCCCCTATGAGATTGAGAAAGCTTTTGATAATGGATCTATTCGGATTAAAACTATTGATGATGGAATGTTACTTTCTTGTTGAATAGGCACAAACTCAAGCTATATCAAACACCCCAATCTAAGGAGGAATTTGTGGAAGAATTTGTGAAGAAGAAAGAGTTGGAGATGGTAAGGGAAGGAATCTTTCCTTCCACTCTCTCTTCTTGATTTCCCTACTGATACAATGAGCTCAATCCGTTCCTCCTTGTGCTTGATAAACCATGAGAGGAATGTCTATTGGGTATAGGTTTATTCCTTTTTTCCAGGCCCAATGGACTATTTACAGAAAAGGAACCCCCTGAAGTCTTATTTTTAAGTATTTCAGACTCTCTAAAATTGAAATATGGCGAGCATGGATTGCCACTGGGCTCGTTAAAAACACAGGTCAGTAGATCCTTTTGGATCCTCTCAATAAAAAAAAAATTTCAATTAATCTATGGATTTCTCATGTTGGACTGATATGGGATTTCTTAGGGCCCTCCTTCCAACAATTATAGCCCATCAACATCAGTAAATTGTCTGGGTTTAGGATTAGAGCCTTGTGATGCCTTGAAGCTTGTATGCCCTAATGACAGGCTATCTCACCAATGGTAATGGAGAATCATCATGGCTTCTTTACTATTGGATCCTACGTGGGGTTCGACAAAAACTCATATATTCACACCTGATAGGATGCATCAGGGTACCTTGGTCCACACTCTCATTAACGGTGATGGACCTCGCATTGGTTAACAGTTGACCTCAATGGCTAGTAATCCAATGAGGCCATTGCGTATTCGACATCGATACATTCATTCATGTGCAAAGGACTGTACATAATGGGTGGAGAAAGTGGTTCCTGCAGATTCAACTTCAATTCCTGCAAAATGTTCAGCAGTTGTAGTTTTTAATTCCTGAAGAATGTTCAAAGTTATATCAATTCTTCAATAATGTTCATCAGTTGTTGTTCAATTCCTGAAGAGTATTTAACAGTTATTTCTGCATAATGTTCAGTAGAAGTAGTTTTACTCCTGCAGAATGTTCGATAGTCAGTTTTAAATTCCTGCAGAACATTTGTTAGGCACAGCAACACATGGGTTTCCTGAAAAGACAAAAGAAAAGAAAAATCATTAAACAAAACATTAGATTAAAATCATGTAATAAAGTAGTAACAATCATTATTTGGTTAAGTTCATGGGTTACATGTCTGATGTAATAGGTTATCATTGCAAGAGAAAGCTATGTCATTGAGGACAGGATTTTTGGAGGTAAGCGGTAAAGTATAGCTGGTGATAAGATGCTCGAGGTAAAGGTATAATGACGCTTTAATTTTTAAAATTTTGAATAATTAAGGCTTTGGTAACCCTTGTGGCCGTGAGCCATTGCGGCATTAATCCCATGACCTGTTATCATCACGCCGAATGTGGTTGTACTTCTGAGGTCTGTCTTGCAGGTCGGATCATGATGGCAATCATGATCACGAACGACTGCCGAAAAAGCCCCATATTTCCTATTTAGTCCCTTCTATTATCGAAACCGTTGCATAAGTCTCAAACTATATTCTCGCAACCCACATTTTCTTTGTTCCTCTTGTCCTCAATTTCCCTGTCTGTTTCCTCACTTGCCTGTCCATTTTCTCCTTTTCCATGTCAAAGCTCCGAGCCCCGTCCGATTCAAGCCACAAAGCCTTGTGCTGCTTGAAGCTGATCCTCGTAGCAAGGCGAGAATAGAAAATGCAGGATGGCTGCCTTTCTTCCAAAGGTTCAGTGGCCATAACTTTGAAGTAACAAAATATTTTTCCCTGAACCTGAATGGGGATAAAGCACAAGTTGGAAACATATAGTTCAGGTTGACGGAAGACTTGGTGGCGTGGGCATGTGGAATTCCGCAAGATGGAGAGCGATGGTTTAAAAACCTCCGCTTCAACAAAGAAATGTGTGCATCTTTCCTGTAGAAGGATAACTCAAACTCTGACTGGAGTAAGGGGATTTCGAAGGAGTTTTTAAGGAGTAAGTATCATCAGTTACTGTTTTTCCTATAGAAGTATATTACATGTGAGGGTCGCTTTGGCCTCGCATTCCTGTTTCATATTAGGCTTCTCAGACAGTTTAGAGACAAGCCCCTAAATGTGCCCTATTATTTAAAAATGTAATTGATCAAAATGTCCACGGCCGCGAAAGAGAGGGTCGCTGACATAAAGGAAAACCTCTACCATCACAGGCTGGTGAATATTATTCTGGTGGAAGTCCTGCGGAAACAGAAAAAAGTCATGGGAGGACTTTCTGACAGAAAACCATTTTATGAATGTTGGAGATTCTGACTCCTCGGGTGTCAGGGAGGAAAAGCCCACAGAGAAACCGAAGAAG
The DNA here is from genome assembly GCA_034641835.2 of Pinus albicaulis. Lineage (NCBI taxonomy): Eukaryota > Viridiplantae > Streptophyta > Pinopsida > Pinales > Pinaceae > Pinus > Pinus albicaulis. The sequence goes on from CM076580.1 coordinate 482,721,900, forward strand.
AAACCGCGGACCCATGGACCAAAGGTGAAAGAATATGACGAGGATGACGAAGTTATGGTGATCGACGAAACTACTGTGGAGGGCTCCCAGTAGAAGAAACCTTCTACCCTTGCTAAACGATATAACAGAAGCCAGGTTGCTCGACTGGCCATTAAGGATACAACAAAAGAAGGGATACCATACGAAAATTTTACCAAGAAGATAAAGAAGTCTTGTGGCGAGGCCAATGGAAAGGAGAAGGTAAACCCTGCTACATTCATTGACAAGGACATTGTGTCCTTTCAGGATCCTTCATTGTAGGAAAGTCAGAATGAATCCGTTGAAGCTGAGGAGGATTTGAGTGTGCCCCAATCCTCACAGGGGAATTAGGAGGGAGAGGTGGCTCCATTAAATAAATGGTCTCGACATATGCTGGAAGAGACCATTGAGGAACTTACCCTTTCAGAATGGGTCTTGAAAGCAGATAACGTGGCCCTGAAGAACAATAGCCTTAAGATGTAGAAAGAACACGAAGAGTGGCATGAGAAGGAATCTCGCATCATGAAAAAGAAACAGGCCCAGATCAACCACTTGAAAAGGAAGAATGAAGCGTATGGAGGACATATTCAAGCGGAATCTAGTCGGGGCCAGCTAGATCATCTGGTTGCAGTAGCTGCAGCCCAAAAAAAAGTTAATTTTATGTTTGGGGACTGCCTCATTTTTGCTTGCGTAGGGACATGCAAGATTTTTGGTGTGGGGGAGATGTTAAGTCTGAACTTTACCCATTTTTGACACCTATCCTAGGCCTTGCCTCCCCTATTTTTGAACCCTTTTCACTCTTTAATTATACCTAGTTCGGCTATGTTATCTATTTTTGGCTAAAAAGGGTATTATAAGCCTAAGGTATGTTAAATTATCATAAGAAGTTTCATTTTATCTAAATTTGAGTATTCTTTGAACTAGTTGTGTCTTTATTGCATTACTAATCTAACTAGTCTAGAACTCGTGCGCAGATTTTCTATATTCGAACAGTTTCGCAAATCCTGCAGATATCTCATGCAACCGAGATTCCTGCAGACAATCCGGATTTCCTGCAGATACGCCAATTTCCTGCAACCATCTCAATTACCTACAGCGATATCGATGGCTGAACATGTTCCACTCATCTCCAGATCGTAAAGACATGGGTTTTGAAGGGAATTTGTTGCATATGGAAGTTGTCCTACTTGTTGTTCTGAATCCTCTTTTATAACCACCCAAACCTCCAGATCTTCTCTCATGCCAACATGGAGAAACAACTTCAACCACGCAACAGAAATCGTCTAATCCATGTTTCTAGTCATGGATTAGACTTAACACAATTGTCAATTTGTATCTGTATCATTGGTTGTAGGCTTAGATTAGTGATCTACTTTGTTCAAGCCAAATATGGGGTTCGAGAAATGTATAAATTGGATGTATTTCTCTTTGTAAAGGAGTTTGGGTTGGGATTTTTGTTGATAACAAGATATCGGACTGTACTTGACTGTAATTTCCAGATTAATAAAATAGTCTATGTTTTGTTACCTTTTTGAACAACTTCTTTGGCTTTTGAAGGAGTTGTGAGTGAGGGAGGGCCCCCTTCGCTCACAACTCCCGTAGCATAGTGTGTGTTTTATTTCTGTTTCATTTATTCATTAATAATTCCTGTACACAGCCAGTGCTTTCTTTCTGCATTTCCTGTAGCAAATTGTTAATTGGTTAAGTGATTTAATTCTTCATGTTAATGAGCTCTTTTCATTTGATCAATGTTTGGATTCATGCTATTTAATTTGGATTCTTGATTGTGATTAATCTTTTTTCTTTTCCTGCATCAATATCAACAAACTCAAGTGTTGTAGAGGGATGATATATGCCACTCCATAGCCATTGTTGCAATGTATTCGACCTCAGCGGTGCTTAAATCCACTGACTTCCACTTCCTGCTCATCCAAGATATCGAAGTGGAACCCAAGGTGAAGCAACATCCAGATGTGATCTTGCGATCCACCACACTACCAGCCCAATCGACATCAGTATATCCATGGAGTGTCAAACTCCCGGGAGTGTATCTAAACCCATGGTTGATTGTGCCCCGAAGAGATCTCAATAGATTCTTGGCACCAATCCAGTGAATGTGATTAGGATCAACCATATGTTGACTCAAAGTGTTCACTACAAAACATACGTCCAGACGGGAATTCACTAGGAACACCAGAGCCCCCATGAGTTGTCGATACTCGGTAGGATTTTCTAGCATGGGCCCAATAGCGTTTCCACACAAATTCTTAAAGTTGAGTTCCATCAGTATCAAAAAGACTTACAGTCCACCATACCAAATCTCTCGTGCAACTTCACGACATATTTTCATTGAGAAAGGAAATATCGCCTGGCTTTTTCTAGACCTCCAAGCCTAGGAAGTAGTGCATCGGTCCTAGGTATTTCATCTCAAACTCAGAATCTAGCTCCCTCTTACACTGATGAATGAGAGGATCAACACCTGTCAGGAAGAGATCTTCCACATAGAGAACTAGAATGAAATACCTTTCTCTATCAACCTAAAATGAAGGTTCGGATCAGCATTACTTCAAGTGAAGCCCAACTTCATCAAGTAGCTATCTATCCTCTCGTACCAAGCCCTGGGGGCTTACTTCAACCCATAGAGGGATTTATTAAACTTTCATACATAGGTGTCTCTATCTCAAACCTCGAACCCCAGAGGTTTCTCCACATACACCTCTTCCTTTATAGAACCATGCAGAAAAGCGCCCTTCACATCCATCTGATGTAAACTCCATCCTTGCGTAGCAGCAAGGAAAATTATATATTAGATGGTGGTATAGGGGGACATAGGTGCAAATATATCATCATAATATATGCCTTCTTTTTGAGATAAGCCTCAGGAAAAAAATCTTGCCTTGTACTTTTCAGCGCTTCCATCAGATCCATGCTTGATATTATAAGCCATTTTGAGGTGAAAACATATTTGTCCTCCGGTCTCGGGACCACTTCCCAGACATCATTTTTCATAACGGACTCATATTATTAGTGCATAGCATCCTTCCAAACTTGATTCTTTACGACTTTTTCAAGTGATCCAGGTTGATATTGTACTATCGTACTCATGGCTGCTAGATACCCTTGGTATCTCTTCGGCTTCTTGCTTTCACGGAATGTCCCCCTTGGGACAATATGTCTCTCGGCATCTGCAAGATTATCCCTGAGCCATGAGGATCTTCTCTTATTTGAAGGAGGTGGATCAACAGGATCCACAGGTCCTTCAACATCATGCATCATTTCATCCTTCAGCTCTTCTTGTTTGCCCCCTTCTTCATCTTCTTTGTCTTCGTTGGAGCTAGGAATATTTCTCACTTTCTTGAGGGTAGCATCTTCATCGAAGGTGACATCGCAGCATATCTCCACTTCTCTTTGACCAAGCACATAGATTATATATGGCTTCGAAGTTTCATTGTAGCCCACAAACATTCCCTTCTTTATAGAAACATCCAGCTTGCTTCTCTTTTCTTTTGGCACATGAAAGTAAACAGGACAACCAACAACTCTAAAATGAAAAACATCAGGTTTCTTACCAGAGAATAATTCTTCGGGATTTTTAGAGTCTAGAGCGGAATGCGAGCATCTATTTTGAATGTACACAACACTGTATGCAACTTCTCCCCATAGAAACTTCGGAAGACCTTGATCACATAGCATAGGGTGGGAAACTTCCACAATGGTCCCGTTATTTCTTTCAACAACACCATTTTTCTCAAGAGTGTACGCAGTTTTGGTCTCCCTCTTAATGCTAGCTTCTCTACAAAAGTCATTAAACTCATTTGACTCATACTCGGTCCCATTGTCTGTCCTCAAAACTTCGATTCTCTTCTCGTTTTTATTTTCCACCAAGGCCTTGAAGGTACGAAACCATTTGAATGCTTTTTCATTCTTCATTAAGAAATAGATCTGTATCTTGCAGGAGAATTCATCTGTAAAAGTCATGTAATAGGAACATCCTCCCAAGGATGTCATGGGCAGCATACCAGATAAATTCAATTGTATCAAATGCAAGTTATTAATTGTCTTTGTGACACTTGAGGGGAATGGTCCCCTTGTATGCTTCCCTTCGGCACAAACCTAACATATACCTTCATGATCATCTCTAAATTTGGGCATCCTTGACACCGCCTTCCTTGCTTCAGGAAGGGCATTGTAATGAAGGTGTGCAAACCTCTAGTGTCATAACTTTTTTTGATGAGTTGTATCACATACATAGCCCCATTGGACTTCATCCAACCTATTAGAGTGTATCACTCTAAAACCAATAGAAATATGTTCCTTGAATTTCTTCTTCCAAATACGTACCTTTCCATCAACGAATGCCACCTTGAACCCTTTGTCTTCCATTTCTAAAATGGACACAAGGTTCTTCTTCAAATCAGGTACATACTACACATCTTGTAATCGGAGGACTTGACCTTGAGATAGATGGACGGTCACAGTCCCTGTCCCTTTCACGAGATAGGTGGCATTATCTCCAAGGATAATTTCCATATTTATATCCTTCTCAATCAAATCAGAGAGAACTTCTTTATAACTAGTGAGGTGCCTTGAATCACCACTATCAATCAACCAGACATCAAGGGTGTCAGGTGGAGATGTTGCAGAGAGGGCAGATATAAGAATAAATTCATTTCTCTTATTATCAACAACATTAAACTCATCGTACTTGGAATTTCTTGACCTATTGAAAGGTTTCCCATTTCCAATACGATTAGAGGAAACCTTCCTTTTTCCTTTGATTTCCATTCCCTCTCGAGTTGTTATCATCATCCTTGGGAGATTCCCTTCTATTAGGGCACTCTCTTGCATAGTGACCAGTTTTTTTACAAGTGTAACATCTTCCCTTCCTTCCTTTGGGCCCCGCTCTTCCATGGTTTTTATTTCTCAGGCCACCATTTTTTTCTTCTTTGCATGAGCGGTGAAGGTAGTAGGGTCACTTCCATTCCATTAGAGGGACAATCTCTCTCCATCATTCTTGTTTCCTCTTGAGTGCATCTCGTCAATATTTCGTCAAAATCAAGAATTACATTATTATTAATAATAGTGGTATTGAATACATACCAATCATGGGGGAGACCTCCAAGTGCAATAAGAACCATCTCTCGATCATATAATTATTCCCCAATAGCTAGGAGGTTATTCCTGATTTTAGTGAGCCTCATAAAATAGGATTGAATATATTCATCCTTGCCCTTCTTGATATTATTCAATTGATTCTTAAAGAAAAGGATTTTATTAGCATTTTTAGTCCTGAACATGCTCACCAGATTATCATACATCTCTTTAGATGTGTTCAAGTCAGAAGTTTAAGCAACCAAGTTCTTATGAATATAATCCTGGATAACCATCTTTGCTTTGGTTTCCCCCTTTCTATACTTTTCTTAGTGGCAACAACTACATTTGATGGAGCCACTTGAATCTTCCCCTGCACATAGCCCATGACATCTTGATCTTCTAGTACCAAATCCAAGGACATCTTCAATGCATGATAATCAGACTTATCAGTCAATTTATCATCAGCCTTGAAATCCTTGTAGGTTGAAGAGGACATTTGTCATTGATAGGACTTCTTCCTTCAGTGATTGATTATAACTCTGGATTGGACTTTGTCTTCACCTCAGCTCTGATACCATGTTAAATTTAGATAACCATGGTGTTCTATGCTTGATGAAATTTTACTTCAACTTTATTAGGCCCGATACAAAATAGCAATCACATAAACATGAGAGTAAAATTTTGATAGAAAAAAATAATAGATCAACAAAAGACAAACAAATAAAATAGATCATATTTACAATTCTTCTTGTCCAACAAAGATATAAGTTGGTGTGTGTTATGACAGTCAATATGATGCTTGAACCAGCAAAGTATTTCATGGTCATCCAATACTCCAAGTGTCACACCCACAACCCTCAAAGATAGCTCATCACAAGTCAACATTGGTCTACCCAAAGTTAATGCGGAAAAGTCAACACAGGACAACAACAGAAAGTCAACGCTGTAGATTAGGGCTTCTGTCAAACAACTATGTTTTCCTCAATTTTAGTGTCGAACAGTATGACGTCTAAAAATCAGAATTTTGGCATAGTTATGAGGTCAAACGACCAAGGGTTGACCATGGTCAACGATGGCCAACGTTGCAGCAAATAAGCCCTAAACAAATCCATAGAAAACAACAGCTTCAGCTCCACACGTGTGAGGGGAAAAAGGCCTCCAAAGGAAGTTATCGAAGAAATCATATCACAATGAGAGAATGTGTGACGAGTTGATGAGAAAATGAACTCCAATTCTCTCCAATTTATATCCATCAGTGAGGGTGTGTGACACATCTATTACGAATGTGATCCTACATTACAAATATGGTTGACCTTGCACATATGTGGAAAATAAATTCAAAATGTATGTTCTGCTCATCCAAGCAAGATGATATTTAGATCAATCTTGCACCTCTCCAAAAGAGGAATGCAATAAAAATATGATGATCATCATATGAACAGTGCAACATGGAGTTTGGACCTAGTTTCCCAAAATTAACAAAATCACACATGCAAATCGATGCCTGCAAGTAAAATTGTTGTAGCTGCTTGATCCTGCTCTTTCTTGCTTGATATTTGCTTCCTCTTTGCCTTATTTTCCTTCCTTAATCTAAAGCTGAAATTTTCCAAGAAAACTCCAAGTGTCCAAGAGTGAGAGAGAGAGAGAGAATAGGGAGAGAGCTCCAAAAATGAATTGAAAAAGGTACGAACTCATCCTCAAAAACATTTTTATCAATTAAGCCTCCATTTTCTTCATTTTCCATTATTTTCCTTCATTTTACTCCTCACATGCAACCTGTGACCTTTCACCTTCCTTTTATCCTAATTTCCATTATTTTCATAAACAAATTACCAAAAATGCCATTTTTCCTTTCCAAATACTTTTCCATTTCCTTTGCCAATTTCCGCAGCCATAATAATAGAAATGAACACCCACACTAGGATGTTTTTTTCCAATATTCAGCTTGGAATAAATGTCGCATAACCATTGTTATTATTTTTCCTTTATTAACTTTTATTACATGGAATTTTCATCAGGGTTGTTACAGAACCCTCCCCCTTGGGGGAACATTGTCCTGGGTGTTCAATGACACTTATAACCGACAAGACTGTTGAAATCAAAACATACTTCCCATGGAGCTTTATAACTTAGCTCGTTGTAGTATTTACAATGAACAACTTGCTAAGAAGAAAAACAACATGACAACTTAACAACATGACATCCATAATGACTTGACGCCATACTGCTTATTGGAGCTTTATAACACATCTCATGGCGGAATTTACATCCATATACATATGTATATATACCAAAACATCATACCAAATCATGTAGCCAAACATATACAAAAACGTTTATCAAGGACATTCGCTCAACCAACGAATAAATAAGGATACATAGCCCACATCTGATCCGTCATCTCCCATGCAACATCCTTAGGCCCAAAGTGCTTCCACTACACTTTAACCTGCTCGATTGCTCGGTTCTGGATCATGATCACCTTTCTCTACAATATATACTGAGGTTCTGGCTGGAATTCTCCATTTGGCTCCACCTGCAATACAAACTAAACAATCACATGATCAACATATTTGACATACTTATTAAGCAATGACACATGGAAAACATCATGTACTTTCACCGTCGGAGGCAGTGCAATTCGATAGGCTACTGGCCCAATCCTTTTAAGTATATTGAAAGTTCCAAAAAAAGAGGTGCTAGCTTGCCACACGATCTAATTCGCACGCAGATCTTCTTCGACTTAATGCACAAATACACCTGTTCCCCAACCTAAAACTCCTTAAAAATATTGTTCCGATATGCATAAATTTTATTCCTATCCTGCGATTCCTTTATTCTTCTTGATCACCTGCATTTCTTGTTCCATTTCTGCTAACATGTTCGGTCTAATCAATACCATGTTCACCAGATCACTCCAACTAATGGGAGTATTACAACTCCGCCCATAAATTTCCTTAAACAAACTCATCCTCGGTGACTTCTAGTAAGCATTATTGTAAGAAAATTTGACCAACGGAAGGTACTCCTCCCATCTCTTCTGTTGATGCATCACATAAATCCCAAACATTTCCTCCAATATCCTATTGACCCTCTTATTCAGTTCATCTATCCGCGGATGATAAGTTGTATTGAAGGCTAAATCGGTACCTAAACCTGCAAACAACTCCTTCCAAAACTTGGAAGTGAAATTTGCATCCTTGTCTAACACAATTTTCTTTCGAGCACCATGCAATCTAACTACATATTTGATGAACACCTGTTTCATGTCACTAGCTGAATACGTAGTCTTTATTGGAATGAAGTGTGCTACCTTAATCAACCTTTCCACCACAACCATGATCGAGTCAAGTTGTCTAGATGTCCTTATAAAACCTGTAATGAAATCAATGGAAATTCCCTCCCATTTCCACTGTGGAATCACAATCGGTTGTAGTCCACCTAGATGCCTACATTATTCCTTTACTTGTTGGCAATCCAAACATCTAGCCACAAACTCTGCTACATCATTATTCAAATTCGACCAATAATAAAATTTCTTCATTGTTGTTAAAGTCTTCTGGTATCCTGGGTGACTTGAATATGGTTTCAAATGAAACTCCCTCAATATAATCTTCTTGAGCTCAATACTACCTCACACATATATCTTGTCCCTAAATATGATCAAGCCATCTGCTGAGATATGATAGTCCACATCCTGTGCACCTGTACTTTCACTTGTCCCTGTACTCTATTGTAACCTATGCATGAGCCCTCTATAACCGTCATCCTACTGACCTGCCTATAAAATCCGATCATGTAAGTCTTTCCCATAGGAACTCATAGCTGCAATTTGATTCACATGTATCCGCCTTCTAAGAGCATTGACAACCTTGTTCTCTTTTCCCTTGATGTACCTGATCTCAAAGTAAAACTCACTGATGGTGGCCAACAATCTAGCTTGCCTTAAATTCATATTTGGCTGGTCAAACAAATATCCCAACCCACTGTGATCACTCATCAGTACAAATCTCCTGCCAAGAAGATAATGACTCCACATCTTCAACACATGAATGATTGTCGCTAACTAAATATCATGTGTCAAATAGTTTTGCTTGTGCTCATTCAATTTATGTGACTCGTAGCATACTACTTGCCCCTCCGGCATAAGGAATCCACCAAACCCTCTCTTGCAAGCGTTTGTACACACTAAAAACTCTTTATCAGGGTCTACAATCTTTAACACTGGAGCATTTGTCAACAACTGCTTCAAATGTTTAAAACTTGTTTCACATTCCTCCTTCCATTCAAATTTCTTACCTTTCCTCTGCAGTGACGTAATAGGATATGAAATGTGAGAGAAATTTTTGATGAACCTCCTATAATAGCCTACTGACCCCATGAATAATATTACCTCTTCCATGTTTCTATGAGTTTCCCACTCCATGATAGCCCTTATCTTCTTTGGATCCACTGTTATGCTTTCCTTGGAGACCACATGCCCCAAGTAATATACCTCTATCTGATAGAAACTGCATTTATTGAGCTTAGCACACAACTAATTCTCTCTCAACAATCTCAATACTGATGCTAAATGCTCAGCATGCTCTTCCTCATTCTTATAATATATTAATATGTAATCAATGAATACAGTAATAAACTTATCCAAATAAGGGCGCAACACACTATTCATCAAGCACATAAAAGTAGTTGGAGCATTAGTCAAGCCAAATGGAACTACAACAAACTCATAATTCCCATACCTTGTTCAAAAATTTGTCCTGTAAATGTCCTCTTCCTTGATGCATACCTGATGATATCCAAATCTCAAATAAATCTTCGAGAAAATTGTTTATCCCTTCAACTGATTAAATAAGTCATTAATCCTCGACGACAAATACTTGTTCTTGATGGTCACCTTGTTCAACTGTCTGTAATCAATGCACAACTTGAGAGTACCATCCTTCTTATGTGGTGCACCATTCTCTCTCTCTTCTTCATTCTGAGGCCTTGTTATTTTCGACTGCCATTTACCTTTACCTTTATCTTTATATTTTCCTTTCCACCCTTAATGAGATTCATTCTTATGCTTTGACTACTCATAACAATGCTTCATTTTCCAAATAACTTCCTCTAGTGACCGAGGCTCATCATACTCAATTTGATATCTAAATACTAATGGTAATATAGTGACAAATATATGAACTTTATCCTTTTCATCTTTAAGATATGGCACATACCTCAATAGCTATAGGAACTTGGTCGTATACTCCTCAACTGTCATCGCTCCCATTTTAAGCTAATAGAATTCCTTATCTTTGCTATCATAGAAAATTTCTTTCTAAGGAGTCTTTTGAATTCATGCCAACTCAACTCCTTTTACCTAATATATTTGACCCATTTTACATCTTCGCACCAGATATCCGCTTTTCCTTCGAGGCTGAAAATAGCTATTGTGGCCTTCATATTCTTTGTGTACTCATGTAGCTGAAAGAAATTATTCATGCCAAGTAACCAAGCCTCTGCATCCTCAGGCTTCTTCAACTCCCCATAAAAATTAGGTGGCTTTGATTTCTTCAACTCATCTAGAAAGTACCCCTTATCACTCATCCTATAAGGGTGATAACGATGATGATCATAGTTCCCGTTAGACATAGAACTAGAATAGTACCCATGTCCATCGCCTCTCCTATCCAAAGTATCTAGAATTCTATCATCCTTGATCATGTCATCTCTATCTGACCTGATACCACCATGAAACCTACTTCCATATGCCCCATTAGTCCCATCCTCCTATCCATAGCTGATCCAGAGTGGTCCTTGTCTCTGCAATTCTAAAAAACTCTGAGGAATTACTACATTGTCTTTTTCTTGTTTTTCCTGTGCCTGCTTGATTTTTTCATTATATTCTTTGCAACTCCTTATTTCTTCCTTTCAAAAGAGTTCCCAACATCACACTACGTATCTTATTCATAGGGATAATATTTGTAGTCTACCATCTTGCTAGTCATCTTGATCTCTTCCTACAAGGCATACTATGTCAGCTAAACCAAACCATAAACAAACCAATGTACCTTAGTATAATTCGGGGAGGATATCTCATTTGCAACATCGACCAGATTAGCGCAATAAATAAATATAAACATTTAATCATTATTTCAACCATTATCCAGTTGTCGATGCATGACCATACCCACCACACATCATTACCTCATGCATGGAAATTGCAATCATAACACCAACTAGACACAATGCATGCATAATAATGTATGTGTGAAACACACACATACCAATCATACAAACATTGACATGCATATCCAATGCATAACTGACATACATCGATGACGACCACATCCGATCAATGACACCATCAAATTTCAAATGGCGACACTATTGCAACCATTACCAACACCACAAATACATAGTCCACAAACATAATAACATATATGCAACCGACATGAATGCACAGCGAACACACCACTCATCCAGTCCAAGGGTTGAACCATGCTTTGATACCACTTTGTAACACCCTCCTCCCACATTTACCCAAACATATCGGTCCATTGGGGTAAACATGTGCCGAGAGGATACTATGATCTCATTTAACCTCCTAGGCCACCTTAAGGAAGTGGAACATATAAAAATCAACAATACATACCTTTTACACCTGCAAAAATACCTCCAGGAGTACCCCACCTTTCCAGGAGACCAACCCCTGAAGGAAATCAACAATTCAAGGATTTAGAGCCCCAGTCGCTCCCTTGCCAAGCCCTCTAAGCGATTGAGAGCCCAAATCGCTCCCATGAGCCTGCATGAGTACGACTGCATCCTTTTTCTGCCAGTGCTATGCTAGAAACTGTGGGATTTAAGGCTAAATTTCAGGGCTAGGACCTAGTAGCTTACCATAAATTCATGGAATTTACAGAAATGAAATGAAACACATAAAAAATAATTCCAATGAAAATTATTGTACAAAAATTGACTGGACCCTTACTGGCCTTAACAGGCATTTCATCAAACATGTCACAAATATGCATTCTACAAGTTTAAACAATAAAACTAAGCATATGGGTCTCATACTTATTTGAGAATCACTAAGAAGCATTGATGCCTCATCACATTAGCTCCATTATCATCAATTAGGTCATAGATTCATCGTTCATTTATTTACAAATCAAAACATGATGAGAGCCATACATCATCACTATCATATAAAATGTTCATAATTAGCATATAAACAACAGAAATGACAAGCATATAACAACCATAAACGCTACATAGCATCCAATACATTTACACATAAGATACCAAGGAAAGGAACTCTTATTCATGAATAATAATAAAAAACTCGGTATGGGACTACCACTTTCTACCCGACCATAGATTCGTTGAGCCAAATCTCTCTTCATCTGATCATGCCCATGCCATATTCTAAGCATGAATGTGGGACTCAAACCAAAAGAACCAACTAGGGCTTCCCGAGGCTAAAATGCCTCACCCTCCTCAATAGAAACCGACTTTGCTGCAATCCTCACCAGATCACTAGGCCATAAACAAGCATGGATGCCATCGGATTTATCCACTTAAGCTGTGAGGAATTTTCCTATCTGTGAGTCTCTAGGCTTTACCATGATCCATAGTCTGATCCAGGGATCAATAGGCCATAACCGAGACACCACCCTCCAATATTTACTGTATATCCCTCGATTCATCAATAATGATTCCTAGGCCTGATCAAGGGTAACCACCTCTAGTATTTACCGTATATCATGCCATTCAGCGGTCGAGGATTCCTAGGCCCACCGAGGCACACAATACCTAGCTTTACCACAACCCACAGTATGTTTCAGGGCTCACTAAGCTAGTGGATTTACTACAATCTATAGTCTAGTTCAGGGATCACTAGGCCATGTTTTCTTTCATTCATAAATCCGCCTCAGTTAGTTTCGAATCCATCCTACAATCCAACTCAACCAAAATATGAGAACCCCATCACACCATGGCTATCCAAAAATGGCAAGGGAAGGTTGAAGAACGTTTTCACACCTGGAAAAATACATGCCAATGACAACAAGAGAACTAAGAACACACATGAATAACCATGCATGCCAAATATAACAAGGAAACCACACACTAAAATAGATACATGCAAGTAAACCCATTGTATTTGCTTATCCCGCTCTTCCTTGCTTGATATTTACTTCCTCTTTGCCTTCCTTGATCCAAAACTGAAATTCTCCAAGAAAGCTCCAAGTGTCTAAGAGTGAGAGAGAGAGAGGATAGAGAGAGAGCTCCAAAACTGAACTGACAAAAGGTACCAACTGATCCTCATAAGACTTTTTATCAATTAAGCCTCCATTTTCTTCATTTTCCATTATTTTCCTTTATTTTCCTCCTCACATGAAACCTGTGACCTTTCACCTTCCTTTTCTCCTAATTTCCATTATTTTCATAAATAAAATTCCAATCAATGCCACTTTTCCTTTCCAAATCCTTTGCCATTTCCTTTGCCAATTTCCTTAGCCATAATAACCAAAATTAACGCCCATTCTAGCATGTTTTTTCCCCAACATTAAGCTTGGAATAAGTGTCCCATAACTGTTGTTATTATTTTTCCTTTATTAACTTTTATTACATGGAATTTTCACCAGGGTTGTTACATCAATTGTATGCCAAGCTCAACAAGTGCAGTTTCTTTCAATCTCAGATTTATTACTTGGGACATGTTGTTTCCAGGGAGGGTATATGAGTGGACTCAGAAAAGATTAAATTTATCATGGATTGGCCAACTCCTAGGAATGTGGATGAGGTCAGATCATTCATGGGACTAGCAGGTTATTACAGGTGGTTCATCAAGAACTTCTCACAGATTGACTATCCTATGACATATTTGTAGAGAAAGGAGAAGAATTTTGAATGGACTGAGGAGTGTGCATCTATTTTTGAGTAGTTGAAGCATTTTCTTACAAATGATCCAATCTTGAAGATCGTAGATCCAGATAAGGATTTTGTGGTTTGCACAGATGCATGTAAGGAAGGACTTGGTGGAGTCCTAATGCAGGAAGGGTAGGTGGTATTTTATGATTCAAGGAAGATGAATGAGCACGAGCAGAACTACATGACACATGATCTTAAGTTGGAAGTTAACATTCATGCGTTGAATATGTGGAGACATTATCTTCTTGGTAGGAGGTTCGTCTTGATGAGTGATTATAATGGGTTGAGGTACTTCTTTGACCAACCCAATATGAATTTCATGCAAGTAAGATGGTTGGCTACCCTCAGTGAGTTTGAATTCGAGATTAGGTACATTAAGGGAAAGAATAACAAGGTTGCAAATGCTCAAAATACGAGAGTGTAGGTGAATCACATTTCAATTGTTATCTCTTATGGGACAATTTTATAGGAGCGGATCTTGCATGCAGGGCAATATGATGAGATGAATATGCAGCTGAAGCAGAGATTACAACAACAGGGTGAAGGTGGTAGGGATGAGGTTTATTACCTCATGATAGATGGCTTGTTCAGATTCAGGAACATGATTTATGTACCATATAGCAATGACCTCAAGAAGCTTATCTTGAATGATTTTTATGTCAAGCCATATTCAAGTTACCCGAGATATCATATGTAACAGTCTATGGTTGATTTTATATGTGAGAAATATAAGACCATCGTCATGGGACACATATTCCAAGCTAAATGGTGGGTAAAACATCCTAGTGGGTGTCACTTTCGATTCTTTTATGAGTACAGAAATTGGCAAAGTAATTGACAAAGGAAAAGTGGAAATAATTGGAATTTTATTTATGAAAATAAGGAAAATAGGAGAAAAGGAAGGTGAAGAGATACAAATTTTCATGAGAGGGAAATTGAAGGAAAAATGAAGAAAATAGAGGCCTCAATGATAAAATGGCTTATGAAGATCAGGTCACAAATTTTTTTCAGTTCAGTTTTAGCTCTCTAATTCTCTCACACTATAGCACACTTATAGCTTTCTTGGAGCACTTTAACATTCACTTGGATTTGGAGAAATAAGGCAAAGGAAATTAGTGAATCGCAAGGGAACAGTTGGATCAATAGGTACCATTGGATTTCTTTGCAGGTAACCGGTTGCATGTGTGATTTCCTTGTTTATTTATGGATGCATTGTATATGCATGTGACAACTTGGGTTTAGGTACTAGTCCTATAGCCTAGGTTGGGACAAAAACACTCTGGAGCCCTTGGTGGGTTGAGTTACTAGTCCCTGGAGCCTAGTCGGACAAACTCTCTAGAGCCCTAGAAGGTTGTGGGTTGAGATACTAGTTCCTGGAGCCCTGGAAAACTTAGGTAGAAATCAGTCTGGTTGGTGTTAGTGATGTATGACCATAGATGTGGAATCAATGTGGTTGAGGGTTGAGGTGGTTTTTCCTATGGAAACCCTGGTTTGGTTTTGTCCTAGTTTATTCCATGAAATCCCACATTCATGTTTTGAATATGGTGTGTGGGGGATTGGTTGAAAGAGAGATTTGGTTCAGTCCAATCTATCGTCGGGTGGTACGTGGAAGTCCATGACTTGGTTGGCATTTTCATATGTTAATAACAACTATTTTCTTAATGTGATTCATGAATACTTGTAGTGATTATGTTGGTGATATTATGGTTGAGTTTCCATGGTTTATATGTTGGCTATATAATTTATATTACTTATGGCTCTTGACATGCTTGATGAATATATGAATAATTGATGAATGCATGGACTAAAAAGTGTTATTGTAGCTAGCTAGAGAGGCCTTAGAGCCTTCTTGGTGATTCTCAGATAAAGACTATCAATTAATGATCATATATGCATTCATGACTTGTAGCTTACATGTTTTCCATATGTTTAAAGAAATGTTTGTTATGGATTAGGCATCTTTGGGTCAAATTCTTGCTTGAGTTTTGATCTATTAGCATTGTCAGTACCTTTTATTGTATTTTGGAAAGTCTCGGGAAATTCTAGGGAGTGGTTTAGAATCTAGCCTTAAAAAGTGGCACAAATCCCAAGATCACATGCTTAGAACTAAGGAATTATGCCATAACTGCATGGAGGCAAGCCCGTGAGTGCGGTTATAACCTCATAACTGCATTGAAGTAGTGTCAAGTGTGTGGTTGTTGGTCTAGGTCAGTGAAACAAGGTTCCAACTCAGTGATTGACCACCTGGGGTGTTTCTTCAGCTCCTAGGTGATCTATAGTCCCTGTAGAATGTTAGTTTGTGGTTAGTTTGTAGGCCCCACTTCATCAACTGGAACTGGGAGGTCAAGTCATGTCATAATAACTCTTTGTCTCATGTTTACCTTGGCAGGGTGATGAAAGTGGGTAATTGTGGGAGAGGGTGATTACATCAAAAGACTTTGATAGCAGTTAAGAAGTTATATCATTGGTCAAACTTGAAGAAATAGGTGGCTGAGTTTGTTGCGAAGTGCTTGGACTGTCAGCAAGTGAAATTAGATTGTAAGCATCTAGGTAGTTTTTTGCAACCTATTCTGATTCCATAGTGGAAATGGCAGGTCATTTATATGTAATTCATTACAAGATTGCAAAGGACATCGAACGAACATGATTCCATCATGTTTTTGGTTGACAAGTTGAGTAAGGTATCTCACTTCATCGCAATAAAGTCTACTAATTCAGCTAGTGAGGTAGCTCAAATATTCATCATAGAGATAGTGAGGTTGCATGGTGTTCCCCAGAAGATTATACCATACAAATATGCCAAGTTCACTTCCAAGTTTTTGAAGGAATTGTTTTCATGCTTAGGTACAAAGTTAGCCTTCAGCATAATCTAACATCCGTTGACAGATGGACATACATAGAGGGTTAATTGGATTCTTGAGGACATGTTGAGGATGTATGTCATGCATCTACCAAGGAAGTGGGACATGTATCTTCCACTAGTGGAGTTTCGTATATTAATGGGTATCACAAATCCTTGAGGATGAGTCCATTTGAGAATATTTATGGTCGAAGTTGTAATACTCCTATCAGCTGGAGTGATTCAGTGAACATGGTGCTGATTGGAGTGGATATGTTGGCTGAGATGGAGCAGGAGATTCAATTTATCACAAGGAATTTAAAGGCAACACATGACAACCAGAAGAGTAATGCAGATTAGCATATAGAATTCAAGGAAGTTCAAATTGGGGTGCATGTGTACTTGCGCATCAAGCCCAAGATAATCTCCTTGAGGATTGGACCATGTACCAAGATGACACCAATATTGTGGGATTTTTGAGATCCTTGAGAGGATTGGACCAATGGCCTACAGACTAGCACTTTTTCCAACAACAAAAGTGCATTTTTTTTTTCCATGTTTCATTACTTAAGATATATGTCTAGGATGTTTATGATGTGATTGATTGGTATGTATTACAGGTAGAACTAGAGGGAGAGTTCTAACCAAAACCTCTATGCATTTTGTAGCGGAAACAACTTATGCTCCAAAACTGAGTAATAGAGCAAGTTAAAGTGAAATGGAAGCACTTTGGGCTCGAGGACGCTACATGGGAGATGGCTGATGAGATGCAGGATTTGTATCCTTCTTTATTTTCCGGTTGATAAGATGTGTTTGGTTTATGTGTTTTGATTATATATTTATATATGCATGTGTGTTTTGTAAATACTGCAATGAGTTGCGTTATAAAGCTTCAATAAGAAATATGTTGTCAATATTGCTTTGAGTTGTGTTATAAAGCTACAATATGCAGTATGGTGTTCATGGTTTCAACATTATAGTAAGATGTAAATGTTGCATCGAGTTGTGTTATAAAGCTCCATGGGCGGCATGTTTTTTTTGTTATAAGCGCCATTGAACACCGAGGACGACGTTCTCCCAAGGAGGAGGGGTTTGTAACAACCGTTGGTTGATTTTCCATGTAAATAAAATAAGACCAAGGTCATGGGAAATGTATTCCAAGATGAATGGTGGGAAAACATTATAATGGGCAGCACTTGTGGATTCATAATGACTATAGAAATTGGCAAAGGCAAAGACACAATAATTTGCATTTAATTATGAAAATAAAGGAAAATATGAGAAAAGGAAGGTGAAGAGACACACATTTTCATGCAAAGGAAATTATAGGGAAAATGAAGGAAAATGAAGAAAAAAGGGGACATCAATAATAAAAAGGCACAAGAGAATCAATTGTTAGCTTTTGACAACTTGTGGCTTAGCTTTCGTCAGTTCATTTTTGGATCTCTCCATTCATTTATCTCTCTCGTACACTCTTTCCCACTTAGAGAATTCTTGGAGCATGCTTGGATCACTCTAGCATTCACTTGGATTGGAGAAAGAAATCAAGGGAGCGAAAGGGAAAATTTGGATCAATAACTACAATAGGGATGATTTATAGGTAACAGGTTTCATGTGTGATTTCCTTGCTGATTTTTGGATGCATAGTATATGCATGTGGTTCCATGGTTATGTGTTTCCATTGGAATGGAGATTTATCTGTATTGACATTGGTTTCAGCCTTGCCTTTCCATTTGTTGGATAATCATGGTGGTGTGGGTTTCCCACTTGTTTTTCTGATTGTTTCTTAGGTTCCCTATGGTTGTGTGTTTACAGAAATCTCTGGAGCTCTGAAACAACTTGGGTTGAGTTACTAGTTCCTAGAGCCTACAGGTTGGCACAAATTCTTTGGAGCCTTGTGGGTTGAGTTACTAGTCTCTGGAACTGCGGGTTGGAACAAATTATTTGGAGCCCCGAATTAGTTGTGGATTGAGTTACTAGTTCCTAGAGCCCTGGACAACTTGGGTAGAGACTGATCTGGTTGATGTTAGTGATTTCTGGATAGCATAGTTGAGATCACTATGTTTTATGGTTGAGGTGGTTTGGCCTCTAGAAGCCCTAGTTGGTTTTGTTTTGGTTTAACCCATATGATCCCACATTCATTCTTGGAATATGGCGGAAGGGTGATTGGATGAAAGGGAGATTTAGTTAAGCCCAATCTATGGTCAAGTGGTACGTGGAAGTCCCTGACTTGGTTGGAATTTTCATATGTTAATATGAACTATTTTCCTATTATGATATACGAGCACTTGTAATGGTTATCATGTTGATATTATGAATGATTTGTTATGGTCTCTATTTTGGTTATATACCTGGTCATATGATGTGCTTTAGCTATGGATCTTTTTCATAATTTTTTAAGTTACTAAATGGTTGATGAATACATGGATTAACAGTGTTGCTACAACTAGTTAGAGAGGGCTTGGGGCTTTCTTGGTGATTCTCAAATAAAATTCAGAAGTTTATGATCATATATGAATTCATGACTTTTAGCTTTCATGTTTACCATATGTTTGACGAAATGTTTGTTGTGTACTAGGAAAGTCCTGGTTAGGATCTTGTTCAGGTTTGAATGTTTGGCATTGTTGTCATGTTAAACACGATTCCATAAATTTACAGGTAGTCCTAGACAGAGGTATGGAGGCTTGCTTGAAAAAGTGGCATATATTTCATGACCACATGTTTTGAACTGGGGATTTTGGGTCATAAGCGTTGAAAACTAGGCTTGTGTGTGCGGTTGTAGCCTTCCAACTGCATGCACAAAGTGTCAAGGGTGCCGTTGGTGGGTAAACTCTATGAAAAAGAGTACCAACTCAGTGATTGATCACCTGGGGTGGCTTGCAAGCTTTTGAGTGATCTGTAGTCCCAGTGGTTTGTCATTTTTTTTTCGTTTTGTCAACCCCACTTCCATAACTGGAGCTTGGAGGTCAGGTGATGTTATACTGACACTCATATCATGTTTACCCTTGTGAGCTTGTAAAAGTGGGAGGAGGTGGTTACAAATATACTATTATTAATTAATATAATAATGCATAAATATAGTTAAGTATTAATAGTAAAAACAAAATTGTTTATGTAAATGTAATAAATAAAGAATCACACACATATATATAATTGCAAATATAGTAATAATGTAATAAATAAATAAATGAAAATGTATATGAAAAAAATTGTTTTATTCAGTAATAAAAATAGTGGAAACAATGACATGATTTTTAAAATATAAATACAAAATTCCATGCCAAAAATATAAAAGTACTTTGCGCCTTAAATTGTACATATTAAGGAACATGTTGCAATTAGTTTGACATGAAATTTATCAAAAATTATTTAAATTTATATAAAACTTAACAAAAAAAGGCAATTTAGTAAATCCAAAATATTTTACGAGTCTTTTGTAGACAGGGCATTCACCTTTTTTAGTTGATGAAATTAACTTATTAAAATATAAAATTTTATATGAAATAATTAATGTAAAATGAAGAAAAAAAATACAAAAAAATAATTAATATAATTGTTTGTGGCCTTTTATTACTTCACATTCTGATTTGTTGTGAAACATGCATTTCCATTTCCTTAAGTTGGGGATTGTAACCAATGTCCATGTGATGTACAGTCCATTCTTAACTTGCGGCAAAATCAACTATCGAACGAATGGTTGTATATCGAGCCACAAGTGTGCAAATATATCGTCATAATCTTCTTCCTCTTTCTAGGAGAATCCTCGGGTTATGAACCTTGCCTTGTATTTCTCAATACTTCTATTGACCCCATGTTTGATCTTAAATAGCCATTTTTAAGTGACCATGGATTTCCCCTCTGGTCTTGGCACACCATCCCATACGTCATTATTCATGATTGATTCATATTATTCAGCCATAGAAACCTTCCAAACTTGTTCTTTCACAGCTTCTTCAAAGGTGGGAGGTTCGACTTGGATCATAGTGCTCATGGCTACAATATATCCCTAGTACATGCATGGTTTATTTATTTCTCTAAATGATCTTCGAATGGGAAAACGTCTCTCATCATCCCGCAATGTGTCGCAGAGCCAAAGTGGCCTCTTTGTGGTAGGAGGATCTAAGGGATCCATGGGCTCCATGGGGTCATCAAAAATATCTGTCTCGGATTTAGGCACGAAAGAACCATCTAAAATATCCATATAATCATTCTTATTCTCAGGAGGAGGAGGTGCAGAAAGGTCCCTTTCTTTCCCAAGGTAAACATATTCATCAAACATTACATCTATGCTAATTTCAACATTCCTTTGAGCATTAATATATAATCTAAAAGCTTTAGATTTTTCACAATATCCAACAAACATACATTTTCTTCCCATGGCTTCTAGCTTGTTTCCTTTGTCCTTTGACACATGGAAATATACGAGGCAACCAAAGATACAAATATGGCTAACATTGGGCTTGACACCTGGGAACACTTATTCGTGGGTTATTTTATCCAATACTTGATGAAGCACCTTGTTTTGAACATATACGTCTGCATTCATTGCTTCTCCCCAAAATAAATTTAACAAATTTTGATCGTGGAGCATGGCATGAGAAACTTCTACAATAGACCAATTCTTTATTTTAGCTGCTCCATTTTGTTCAGGAGTATAAGGAACAATCGTATCATTCTTGATACCTTCCTTCTTGAAAAAATCAATGAACTCATTCAAAATGTACTCTCCACCATTTTTAGACGTGAATATATTTATTTTCTTCCCTGTTTGATTTTCAAACAAAGCTTTGAACTCCTTGAACATTTTGAAGGCTTCATCCTTATTCTTCAAATAATATATCCACGTCTTTCTTGAGAAGTCATCAATGAAGGCGATGTAATAGGGATGGCCACCAACAGAATGTATAAGCATCAAACCAAATGAGTCGAAATGAATGAGATGAAGGATTCCATTTGTCTTGTTCTCGCTAGAGGGGAACGATCCCCTTTTCTTATTTCCACTAGCATAACCTGTACATAGCCCATCATGTTGGGCTTGAACATCAAGAATACTAAAGACCAATTTATTTAATTTCAGAAGAGAATCATAATGTAAGTGGGCCAATATTTGGTGCCATAGTTCACTTAGATGATTTTTATCATGTACCAATGCTAGAAGGGGTCTTCCAGTAACTATGTAGAGTCCTTCAAATCTCTATCCCAATGTGAATGCATATTTCATAGGTGATCCAACATGCCAAATAAGAATCTTTCCCCTGATGAAGGCAACCCTCAACCCTTTTTCTTCCAAAGCATATATTGATACCAAATTCTTCTTCAATCCTAACACATACATTACATCATGGAGCACAACATATTCCCCAGACTCTAAATTAAATTTGACGAACCAAAAACCTTTAAAGGGGTGAGTGGATTTGTCTCCAAGAATAATTTTCAAATTTGATGTTGAAAATGCAGCAAGATGATGGAGCTTAGTGAAATGAAGTCGCCTTCACTAAGTGGGCCCGCAGGCGAATTCTAGCGCAAAGTCTATTTTTAGACTATGTCTATTTTTAGACATATGGAGCATGGTTCAGGGATTTCAGTTTGAGATTCTTGGAGCATTGGTAATGTTGGTAAAAATAGATGAGACTCTATTTTTTAGGTCAAAGAGGTCAAATCTATTTTTAGACTCAGCCTCTCCTTAAAATGGTGGAAGTCAAATATTATTTACCCTTAATAATATTTAGACTATAAACAGCAGTTTAATCTCTTGGAGCACTTCAGTTCGAGCTAAAGAAGTGGCTCATGCATCTGAAAGAGGAATCACGTGGTTCCCAAGGGTTTGATGGCATCATGCATGGTTGACTTCAGTTGGACTTCAGTGGCAAAAGTTTGGAGGAGTTAATGAGACAGATAGTGGAGTTGTGTTTTGTTTATTTTAGTTGAACCGATTGAGATTAGTTTAACTAGATAATCAATTAGTTATGAGTGGAGTGAATTAAATATTATTTAATTCATTAATTAGTAACTCATTATTCAACTCAAGAACACATCAGTTCACTACAATGTATGATCAGTTCAGTAGAGACCAATGAAAGAGGTAGATGAAAGGGTGGAGTTAGCTATCAGTTGTGACTATACTGTTGCTATTTGCAACACACAGATAGGTGGAGTAAGCCCATGAGGATTGTGCAGTTCAGGCTGGTGGTTTATCTATATAAAGAGGCCATCCCATAGCATTGAAACACGCAATAGAGGCAAGGCAATTGGCGGTGAGTTTTGAACCAGTAACATGTTCAAAACTGAGCTAGATTGTGAGTAACTTTATGAGAAAGTACTGAGTACTTGTGAGGAGTATTGTATTGATTTAGTTACTTGATTTCTCCATTATAATATACACAATAGCTGCGGGGTTTTCAGCTATAAGCTTTCCCCATACATACTGTGTTAATGTGTATGATGATTTGATGTGTTATCGCTTGATTTTTTATTTCCGCATGTGTGATGATCTGAGTTGATCTAAGTCGAAGAGATTATGTGTTGCATATAAATTCGAATTGTATGTGATCAGGATAGTCTCGGTGGATAATTAATCATTATTCAGCAATTTCTACATGGTATCAGAGCTATTGAAGTTCATATTGATCATCACAGTGATTACAAACATATTTCAGTAGACAGAGTCTGCATGCGGGCCAGGTAGCCTCCGGATTCATCTTTCTTCGGAAAGTGAAAGGTCTGGTAAACACCCCTTGCAGTCGATCTCTGTGCTAGAAATAATTTGTTCTCACGATCTAGAGCGGTTGAGCTTTGAGGTGGAATTCAAAGTTTTGCAACAGTTTTGTTTTCTTGGTGCCGGTGTTGAAAATGTCTTTCAACGGTTTGCGACTCGAATATGCTCTTGAAGGCAGTTCGAATTATGTTGCATGGAAGGATCGCATGGAGGCAGTATTAGAAGATAATGGTCTGAAGGAGTTCGTATATACGGATGTCCAAAAGCCCACTGATCCTGCTGAAGTCGAAGCATGGCAAAAGAAGATGGCGAAGTGTCGAAGGATCCTGTTGGAGGGCGTCAAGGATCATATTGTATCCAGCCTGCATGGAAAGGCTTCTCCATATTTAATGTGGAAAGCTTTGACGGATCTATTCCAGAGTAAGAGCGACCAAAGGAAGCTGGCGCTCAAAGATAAGCTCGGGAACATCAAGATGGAGAAGGGCGACAGTATCGCCAAATACCTCACGAAGTTCACTCAGTGCAGAGATGAGCTGGGAAGTGTGGGGGTGACCGTCGAAGATGAGGACATGGTCGACCTGGCTCTCCTTGGTCTTCCGAAGGCTTGGCACTCATATCAAGATAGTGTCAATGGTCGGGAGAAGCTGCCGGGATGGGAGCACCTTTGGGCGGATCTCATGCAGGAGGAGATAAGGAGGACTACTTGAGATGGATCTTCATCAAAGGGAGCTGATGAAGAAAACTGCGCTTTGGTGGCCAAAGAAAAGAAGGGGAAGGGTAAGAAAACCTCTCATTCTAGTGCAAAGGGCAAGAAGCAGGATATGGCGAAAGTGAAGTGTTTTCACTGCCATGATCACGGACATTATGCTACCAATTGTCTAAAGAAGAAGAAGAACAAGCAAGCGGGAAGATCTGCAGATGGAGAAGCTTTGGCTTCACAGTTCGAGCTTGACTTTTCACTGATCGCATGCTTGGTTTCAAGTGTGTTGGGATCGGTATGGTTCTTGGACAACGGTGCGTCATTTCATATGACGGGAGATCGAGATTTGTTCTCAGATCTGGAGGACAAAGATTTGGGTGTGCACATCGAGATGGGCGATGATGGTAGATACAGTGCGACTGGTATCGGTACCATATCCTTTCAGAGGGAGTCTAGTAAACCTTTTGTATTGAGGGATGTCATGCATGTACCTGGATTGAAGAAGAACTTGATCTCTGTGGCGATGTTGGAGGATAAGGGGTATGATGTGGTCTTCAGCGAAGGAAAAGCCTTCCTGCGCAGTAAGACTACTGGAGAGACTCGGAAGATAGGGGTTCGAACCAAGAACCTTTATCAGTTGCAGGTAGATGGCTGCGCAGCAATGGCATGCAAGGTGGGAGAAGTGGTGAGCCGGGATGATGAGGGCGAACTGTGGCACAGGAGATTGGGCCACCTTCACCATGGAGCTTTGAAGATCTTGCAGCAGATTTCTACTGGGCTTCCTAAGGGCACTCTTGCGCAGTCAGATCAGTGCAAGGGGTGTACTTTAGGGAAGTATGTGAAAGCCACCTTTCACGAGAAGGATAGTCGCGCCACGACGATCCTTGAGAGAGTTCACACAGACGTGTGTGGTCCTTTCTTAGTTGCTTTGACAACAAAGCACAGGTATTATGTGATCTTTGTTGATGATTTCTCTCGAAAGTGCTGGATCTTCTTCATGCAAAAGAAGAGCGATACATTCGTAAAGTTCTGTGAGTTTAAAGCACTGGTCGAGAAGGAGTCGGGGAAGAAGGTGATTGCTCTAAGGAGTGATAACGGTGGTGAATTCATCTCAGCTGAATTCAAGGAGTTCTGCAGCGCAGAAGGGATTCGAAGAGAGCTCATCGCACCCCATAACCCACAGCAGAACGGGGTGGCTGAGCGGAAGAACAGAACGATCGTGGGTGCTGCACGGGCGATGTTGCATGATCATGGCCTACCCCTTCACTTGTGGGCTGAGGCATGCAATACAGCAGTGTATGTGCAGAACCGTTGTCCTCACAAGGTTCTTGGCATGAGTACATCGGAGGAGGCTTATTCTGGCAAGAGGCCTGATATTTCCCATTTGCGGATTTTTGGTTCTCCTGTCTACATGCATGTGACGAAGGATGTGAGAAGGAAGCTGGATCCAACTGCAGAGGTTGGAATATTTGTGGGGTACACCGATACACCTCACAACTACCGAGTATATTTGTCAGACAGTCGAAAGACTGT
Organism: Pinus albicaulis; assembly: GCA_034641835.2. Classification (NCBI taxonomy): domain Eukaryota; kingdom Viridiplantae; phylum Streptophyta; class Pinopsida; order Pinales; family Pinaceae; genus Pinus; species Pinus albicaulis. The sequence goes on from CM076580.1 coordinate 482,747,715, forward strand.
TGTGCGACGGGATATAAAATTTCAGGAGGAGAAAGCCATGCAGTGTTCGCTTGAGAGGGAGCTACACTTGCATGCAGATGAGGAGCCGTTAGTTCCTAAGGAGGAGCTTCCGGATGTGGATCAGCCACAAGAGGAGGTTCAGGAGGTGGAAGAAACCACCCATGCAGCGCCAACCATCGGAGGGCGCATGCGCACTACAGAAGCTGAGCGACTGGCTTGGGATGCAGAGAAGGTTGTAGGACCACCTACAGCACAGCGCAGACAGAGACAGTCACCGGATCGGTACACTGGATACATGGCTCTTGTGAGTCAATGTGTTGTGACGGAGCCATCCTCTTTTGAGGAAGCTGTGGAGGAACCCGCATGGGTTGATGCTATGATCGAAGAATATGATTCGATCGTTAGGAACAGTGCATGGGAGATTATCCCAAGACCGGTGGGAAAATCAGTGGTGGGTTCGCGATGGATCTACAAGGTGAAGTAGGCAGCTGACGAGAGTGTGGAGAAGTACAAGGCGAGATTTTTCGCCCATGGTTTTTCACAGATCGAGGGGATTGACTATGAGGAGACTTTTGCACCTGTCGCAAGGTACTCTTCCATACGGACGATCCTTGCTCTCTCAGCGCAGATGGGGTGGCACATTCATCAGATGGATGTGAAGATTGCGCTCCTCAATGGAGTTATTGAGGAAGAGGTGTACATAGAGCAGCCTGAAGGTTTTGAGATCTTCAGTAGTGAGTCGCATGTGTGCCGACTCAAGAGAGCACTGTACGGGCTGAAGCAAGCACCTCGTGCTTGGTACACTCGGATAAACAGCTACTTCACCGGGCTTAGATTCTCCAAGAGTGAGGAAGATCCAAACCTGTACCAGATTGTGGTGGAGGGAAAGCTGTTGATCATCGTACTGTATGTAGATGATCTGATTTTGACTGGCGATGAGTAGTTGATACTGTCATGCAAGGAGGATCTTGCACGAGAGTTTGAGATGAAGGACTTGGGCATCCTTCATTATTTCCTAGGATTGGAGATTTGGCAGCGCAGCGGAGGACTGTTTGTTTCTCAGGGCAAGTATGCCCGGGAGATTCTGGAGAGGTTCAACATGCAAGGTTGCAAGCCTGTTGACACTCCTCTTCCTGGTGGTTGGAGGAAGGAGGATGCTACTTCAGCGGAGGTAGTGGATGCCACTGTCTATCGACAGTTGGTGGGGTCGCTTATGTATCTGGTCAATACACGACCCGATATATGCTATGCAGTTAACCAGCTTTCGCAAGCTATGGTTAAGCCTACCAAGCTCTTTTGGAAGTCAGGCAAGCATGTATTGCGCTATATCAGAGGCACATCGGGATATGGTCTATGGTACAGACAGGAGGATGGAGCGAAGCTTTCTGGCTTCACTGATGCAGATTGGGCAGGGAGTCCAATGGACCGAAAGAGCACATCTGGAGGAGTTTTCAGCATTGGGTCGACAGCAGTTTCCTGGTACAGCAGGAAGCAGAGATCCGTGGCACTCATTTCAGCAGAGGCCAAGTACATGGCAGCTAGTTTGGCTGCATGTGAGGCTATTTGGATGAGGAAGATCCTCGCAGGATTGTTCAGGTTGCATTTGGAGCCTACAGTGATCTACTGTGATAACCAGAGTTGCATTAAACTCTCGGCCAATCCAATATTTCATGATAGGTCCAAACACATCGACATCAGGTACCATCATATCAGAGATTGTGTTCAACAGAGAATCATGATGCTTTCATATGTTCCCACGGAGGATCAGGATGCCGACATCCTGACGAAGGCGCTCACCAGGAGCAAGTTCGAATTCCACAGAGGCAGGATAGGGGTTGCAGATAATCCATATCTTGCTGAGAGGGAGTGTTGAAAACGCAGCAAGATGATGGAGCTTAGTGAAATGAAGTCGCCTTCACTAAGTGGGCCTGCAGGCAAATTCTGGCGCAAAATCTATTTTTAGACTATGTCTATTTTTAGACATATGGAGCATGGTTCGGGGATTCCAGTTTGAGATTCTTGAGGTATGTGTCATGTTGGTAAAAATATATGAGACTCTATTTTTGAGGTCAAAGAGGTCGAAGTCTATTTTTAGACTGCCTCTCCTTAAAACAGGGAAGTCAAACATTATTTACCCTTAATAATATTTAGACTATAAACTTCAGTTTACTCTCTTGGAGCACTTCAGTTCGAGCTTTGGAAGTGGCTCATGCATCTGACAGAGGAATTACGCTATTCCCAAGGGTTTGATGGCATCATGCATGGTTGACTTCAGTTAGGACTTCAGTGGCAGAAGTTTGGTGGAGTTAATGAGACAGCTAGTGGAGTTGTGTTCCGTTTATTTTAGTTGAACTAGTTGAGATTAGTTTAACTAGCTAATCAATTAGTTATGAGTGGAGTGAATTAAATATTATTTAATTCATTAATTAGTAACTCATTATTCAACTCAAGAACACATCAGTTCACTACAGTGCATGATCAGTTCAGTGGAGACCAGTGAAAGAGGTGGATGAAAGGGTGGAGTTAGCTATCAGTTGTGACTATACTGTTGCTATTTGCAACACACAGATAGGTGGAGTAAGCCCATGAGGATTGCGCAGTTCATGCTGGTGGTTTATCTATATAAATAGGCCATCCCATAGCATTGAAACACGCAATAGAGGCAAGGCAATTGGCGGTGAGTTTTGAACCAGTAACCTGTTCAAAACTGAGCTAGATTGTGAGTAACTGTATGAGAAAGTACCGAGTACTTGTGAGGAGTATTGTACTGAGTTTGTTACTTGATTTCTCCATTATAATATACACAATAGCTGCGGGGTTTTCAGCTATAAGCTTTCCCCATACATACCGTGTTAATGTGTATGATGATTTGATGTGTTATCGCTTGATTTTATTTCCGCATGTTTGATGATCTGAGTGGAAGAGATTATGTGTTGCATATAAATTCAAATTGTATGTGATCAGGATAGTCTCGGTGGATAATTAATCATTATTCAGCAAATTTCTACATTTGACTCCCTCTCTACAAAATTAGAAATAACTTCCTTATACCAAGAGAAATGATGAGTGGCCCCACTATCAACCAACCAACTATTCCACTAATCCATAGGAGAGGAACTAGTAAGGGCATAAATAAGAATATATTCATATTTTTTTCCAACATTACTTTCATACCTAGAGTATCTTGAATTCTTTTGAGGACAATGATCTTCTTCATGGTCACTTGGCACATATCTTCTTCTTATTTCATCTCTTCCATTGTGATCATTCCTTTTGTCATCTCCTCTTCTTCAATAATAAAACCTTTTGTTGTTGCTTCTAGTGTTGTAGCTTAGACCATTGTTATTCTTAAGGAAATATTGAGCCTTGTGGAAATTGTATCATTCAATTTGGGATGATGTTCTATCATTTTTTCCCTTTGCATTTCGAGGTGGAGGATTCCTTGAATTTGATGGACCTCCTTTACCTTTATTCTTCTTGTTTTGAGTGACAAATGCAATGGGATCCCCCTCTTTATGCTTTTGAATCCTTCCACTAGATATCATCCTTGATTCTTCTTGAGTGAGATTTCCAACAATCTCATCAAATGATAGGAAGGCATTGTTGTTGCTTATGGTAGTAATGAAGGTTTCCCAAATGGGAGGGAGACCTCTAAGAGTCACAATCACCAATTCCCTGTGAGACAAAATTTCCCAAACTCTTTGCAATTGATCTATAAGACAATATATCCTCAGAATGTAGGATTGCACAGACTCTCCCTTATTCATCTTCATGTCTTTGAGTTGATATTTCGAGGAGATTATCTCATTCAAATTGTTGAATTCATACATTCTGTCTATCTTATCATATATGCCCTTAGACTTCCTCAAATTTCCAACATATGCTAGTAAATTATCTTGTAAAGCATCAACTATAATTTTCTTTTCATTTAACTCACCTTTCTTGTGCTTGTTCCTAGAAACATCCGAAGCATTCTTTGGAGGCTCATGTACTTTTCCTTGAATGTATTGCAAAACATAATTGTTGCCAACTATAATATCCAACCTGATCTTCCATGCAACAAAGTTCGATGAGTCACCCAAATTTTCATGTTCCTTGCAGAAGGAGGAAGACATCTTGACTTGACTAAATAGGCCTCTTCAAATTTCCAAAGATGATTGCTTCAATGCTAGTCTCCTTTTGGGCTTTACCTTCACCTTATCTCTGATACCATGTTATTTTCACACTTCTCTATGTTGTTTCAATTACTTTTAGAACAATTCACTTCTTCAATTAGAAATATTTTCAAAAACAATTAATATTTCTAATCATCAATAGTAATTGAAGACACGACAATAAATGCAATGATAAAGGAGACAATCAACACATCAACAAGATACACCAGGTTTGGTCAAATGCCAGGGAAAAACCACACAAGGGGGGAACCCTTTGAATTTTTTTCTTCTATTAGATTATCATAATTTTCTCGGTAGAGAGTAAAATGAGCCCAATACATAATCATCCAACAAATTAACCCAATAACATTCAAAAATATGTTCCCGACATCAATATATATCATAGAGAACTTTTCCTGTCTACAGTCAACTGCGGTCATAAGTCAAATTTTAGCCCTAATTCCCAACCGCATAGAGGAAGAACTATGCTTGCAATTGATACCTTCCAACCACACCCTTGAGCATGCTATCCTACAGTTATGACCAAAAATTTCTTTTGACAAGCCTATGGTTGAGACCCAAAACCCTAGAACATGTGTAAGCTTCAGACCTTGTATTTTCACACTTGTACGAACCACTTTCCTCAACCTTGCCTCATATCTGTACGAACCAATCAATGAAGAAGAGAAGAAGAAGATGCTTATTGATGTTCAAATGAACTTGAGGTCACTTGTATTTATAGGATTCCAATGGTGACCAATTTCCTATTAGGGTTGACCTGCATATGTGGGATTTTATTCATAAGTACACTTTCCTTTGTCTAAATTAGGCGCTTCAATAGTCAAAATCGATCCTCTCGAAAACAGGAATCTAGTCCCATGGTTGGAATTTTTCACTGAGCTGACAGAATTAAGATTGTAGACAAGGCATTCACTATTTTTAGTTGATGGAATTAACTTATTAAAATGTAAAATTTTATATGAAATAATTAATGTAAAATGAAGAAAAAAATACCAAAAAACAATTAATATAATTGTTTGTGGCCTTTCATTACTTCACAATCTAATTTATTGTGGAACATGCATTGTTATTTCCTTAACTTGGGGATTATACTCAACAATCCTTCAATCATTTATTTCCATCTCTTAGTGTTTCCTTTTTATATGATTACAAATCAAAATTTCTAATCACCCAATGGCACTTAGGGTAAATTTATTTTGATCCCTTTTATGAATGACTCGTATGTGGGCAATGCCCCTACTTCTCCAATTGAGCTTGGAAATTTATGTGCATGCTTTGGACATGGATCTTATAAATCATAAATGATATCAATGAACTTTGTTTAATTTGGATGTCATTCAATTTTTTTTTAAATTATAATACACATTCAATACATGGATATTCAATTTTATCTAAATTTTTTATTATAGGTAACAAATACCTTAAAATTGTTGTAAAAACATATTTTCAAAAGAATTTTAAAATATTTTTTTGTAACATTTTCACATTATAATAACATACTTGGTAGACCCCTTAAAATTAATTAAATGATCAATATGTTTTAATTATTTACTTCACTTTTCTTCCGTGAGGCATTAGCAATAACCACAACACAATTTGAAAATGATGGCATACTTTATTGCTTTGGAACATTGCCTTTAAAAAAAAGAAAAGAGAAAATATTCTCTTATAATTGAGAAACGATACAAGATACATGCCAACGTGAGATTCAATTTGATTCCAACAGATATAAAATTGATAATGTCATGTTGTCATTGTTCTTCCCAGAAGTGCTTTGAATGAAGTATTCTGAATTATGAGAGGGGTTTTCCTACTATGCGGTGTGTTGTAAATTAAAAATGTGTATATACTACAATCAGATTGGAAAATAAATGTGGTTTACAAGGAATTACCCATACCCAAAGAAACCTTATCAATCTAGAAGAGATCAGTGGAGTTTCCTTTCCAACCTTAAAAAAAAATTGTATTTGAATCTTCCATTCCATTGTTGTAACATCATGTATAAACATCCTAATTATGTTCACCAACCACCAATCTACACCACATTAAAATGCCACCTCTTCTTTGAGAGCAGAAGTAATCTCTTGAAAAATCTTAATCGTTGCGATGCACCTCAACTACCGCATACCACTCTTCTTCTTCTTGTGGTCCTCCTCCTCCATCTTCACAACACCAAACCCACTCAAAATATTCAATACATGATGTCGTTTATTTACATTCTTCCCCAATCCTTCCCTCAATCTGCGATTCCCGAATTTCCTTCAACAATGCTTTGAAACAATTCAATGATTTCGATTTTCCTCTATTGTTATTATTATTATAGTTGGTAGAATTCTTGTTTTTGTTCAAAACCCTCTGCAGAAGATCCATGGCCTCCTCTACCTTCCCTTGCCTCATCAAAAAAACACTTAGATTACATGCCTTGTTATCATCTGGCTCTAATACTTGTGCTTTCTTTCTTGCAATTATTCATTCAAATTTCAATGCAACATATTATTCTTATTTCTAACATTGTAACTGAATAACATAAATTCAATCATTCATCCTCAATTGAATCCACCTGTAAACAATTCATGCAGAACAATATTCATGATGCATCATATACGCACATCCCAAATTACCCTGTCAATAACCATTACATTATCTTTCAACTGATGTTACACAACAATACTAAAATAACATGGCAAGGTTATCAATGATATGTACTAGAGCCCGAGTGGTCTCTTGCTTTACGGAAACCTAAAACTTCCTTCCATGTGACCGTGCAGTTTTGGTGGATTTTCCATTTAATGCAACTCCTTGCTAAATTAAGTAGAGCTTATTCTTCAATAGAATAAAAAATTCTTCTTCAATAGGAGTATTACAAATCCGCCCATAAAGAGCCTCAAATGGGTTCATTCTCAAGGAATCTGGATACCCATTATTATATGAAAACTCTACCACTAGAAGATACTCCTCCCACTTCCTATGTTGATGCATGACATACATCCTCAACATATCCTCAAGAATCTTGTTCACCCTCTTTTTGTTGAAATATGTAACTAGGTTCGATCTTCATAATGGCATATGTAATCGTGATTTTATGTATTTAATGAAAAGAGAAAAATAAATGTATTATTTATTTTCTTGATTCATGGGTTTCATTCTCAAGAGAAATTTATTTTGAGTTCAAGCACCCATTGAGTGCTTCTAGTTTTTTCATAAATTTAATTGAGTCATTGTCATGTATTGAAGACCCATTTTGGCATGTTACATGTTGCAAAGAAAAAATTATTGAGTCAAAATAAATTCAAAAGACCCACCAAGACCTCATCATGGCACAAAGATCAATTCGATCTACATAAAGGGACAAGTCAGCCTCAAGATTTGTACCCCTCACAAGCCTATAAATAAGAACGAATTCAACCTCATTTGGACACTCACTCAAACAAGTTCAATCTCCTCAAGATAGAAGTTGGAAAGAGAGGAAGAAGAAGAAGAATAACAAGATCGAAGTTTTTGGGCCTTTTTCTCTCTCTCTTTCGTTAGGGTTTTTATAGTTTTTGTGGCTAGACGAAATTATGAAGCTGCATCGAAGTTGTGAAGCCTCAAGGTCGAAGTTGTGAAGTTGCAAGATTGAAGCTGTGAAACAGCAAGGTAGAAGTTGTGAAGTTGCAAGAACGAAGCTATGAAGTTGCCTCTAGATCGAAGCTATAAAGCTGCTAGGTTGAAGTTGCATCAAGGTCGAAGTTGTGAAGCTTCTAGGTCAAAGTTTCTGAAGTTGCTAGGTCGAAGTTGCAGCTGGGGTCGAAGTTGTTGGAGAAGATGCTTGAAGGTTTGAAGTTTGTTGCTGGAGGTTGTGTAAGGAAAGATCATCAAGAAGGAAGGATGACTTGGTCTTGGAGTGTCTTGGTCAAGGGTCATAGGACTTGGAATTCGTCAATTGAAGTTTTATAAGAAGAGACAAATTCTAGTGGGTTTTCCTCTCAGTTGGAGAGGTTTTGGCCCTGGCTAATAGCCTATATCTTGTGTCCTATTGTATAAATTTTCTTTATGATTTGGTAGTTGTTTTATGATATATAATGCTAATAATAATAAAGGAAAGAAGAATTGAATCAAGTAAAGTAAAAATACAGCTCAAGTAGTTATCAAAGTAAGATAAATCACCTACACTTGTTGCCTCCTAGATTTATTAACATGGTATCAAAGATAAGGTGACTACATCAAGGAAGGGCAACACGAAGACGAATACTCTAGGGCCGTAGTATAACGAGATCATCTTGGAAACATCAAGAGAATCAATCATCAATAAGGAATAACCCTCTCATCATATTGAAAGGGAATAATTAAGAGCATCAAAGAATACCTTAAAACCCCAGCTCATCCAAAGAACAATTCCACACTTGAATCTTTCTTGTGAAAGTCACGCATTCTACAATCATTATCATGAGGAAGGAAGAGCGAAGAAATTTTGGGTATGTTTTTCTGGGCTATATTCTCCACATGTGTGAAGTATTAAGAAATACTTCTGCAATAGCATGTATCGAATTGCATGCACCATCAAGGATCAAGTTTTGTGCCAAGAAAAGGTCTCCTTTGCAAGCCGAAATAACAAGAAAAATAAGTCAAGTCAAGAAAATTATAAAGGAGGAAAATATTTCCATTTTATAGCCACACATGTGAACTAAGGTTATGGAAGAAAAGGCCAAAATTGCAGAATTTCTATATCAAGCTGAAATCCTGAAGAAGGGTTGAAATTTGAGGTTGTGAAACAAGTTTAACTGGTGATTGCTTTGAAGGAAGAAAAACAGTAAAAAGTGCTGTCATCATCATCAAGGAATCAATGTGATCTCCCTTTGAGCCAAGGATCAGTTTTGAAGAAAGACATATTCACCAAGAATACATCTTTTATTATCTACATCATCATCAAATTCAAGAAGGCATCAAGTTGAAGATTTCATCATCTAGGAGTAGCTTCACTTGACAATTAAGTATTTTAATATCTATATTTGAATATGTCAAAATGACTTCATATTGAAAGGAGAGAAACAAATTGGTTGGGTTGTGTATATTTCTTGCATGGAAGAAGAGGATAGATTTTATCCTCATAGAAAATGAAGTTGTTGGTCGTGTTAAGGTTTTAATTTTCGAACTATCAAAATAAGAATCTCAAGCTCTACAAGATGAAGGTATTGAAAGAAGAAGGAATAACCTCATTCTTTATGAGGGTGTCAGAAATAAGAGACCAACTCCAAGAGTTGGGAGAAATAATTTATTACAAGGAAATTACTACCATATTGCTCAATGAACTACCAGAGGAATGGGGAAACTTCACATCAAGAATCTATGGGAAGAAGAAAGCTACTCCATTCAATGAACTATGGTCATTGTGAAAAATAAAAGAAACCAGGTTGAAGGCAAGAATCAATGTAGGATTAAGCGAACAATCTCAAGCATTTTTTGCCATGTCTAGAAGAAAAGGAAAGTTTTGGAAGCTTGTTCCTCATAAAAAGAAGAAGAACATGTCAAATTTGTAATGTTATGGTTGTCATGAATATGGGAACTACAAGAAAGTTTGTCCAAAGATCAAGCAGGAAAACAACAAAAGAGGAACGTAAGAATCCCATATCACTAAAGAAGTGGAAGAAGATGGAAAGAAGAAATCCAAAATGAGGAATAAAATATCTTTACTATGATTGAGATATTCTTCCTCACCTAGTTCTTTACAAGTTTCTATTTCAAGTTTTCTATTGTAAAGTATAATAATCATGGTAGGAATCATTAGAAGCATGATAGGATGCACCATGTTAGTAGATGGCATCATAAAAGCATACGATTGAAAGAAAGAGCTCGTGACATAATCATAAAGAAGCATGAAAGATAGATGGAAAAGTATCCTATGGTTGTCACTTGTAGAAGGATGTAGCTCTTGGTAACCTCATTAGAAGAATAAGTAGTACTTATGGGAAAAAGAAATTCATCTAGTATAGATCTCATTATACATAATTCAAACAAGAGCATTTACAGGATAAGGATGATCAAGATCCTTCGTTGGAATCTTCATCGCAAGATGCACCTACTGGAAGAAGCAATTGTCTCACTGAGAATTCCACCTTGTATGTGATTCATGGAATTATGGTATGATGTTAAAAGAATTGAAGCGAGTCAAGGTGATCGAATTTATTTCAATCAAGGAAGTTGTTGAAGAAAGAATAGATTACCAAAAAGGAAGAGATGAGGTATGTATGCTTGTATTTGATAAAATTGAGTCATGTCATATAGTTGCAGATAGTGTGGATAAAAGGTCCACCTCATGAAAAAGGGATCTCCTCCTTTGGAAGGATGTATAAAGGCATGGTTCACATATTGACTAGATGAAATCAACATAATAAGTCCTCATATGGAATATGAGGTGGTTGACAAAAATGAAGGAACTATGAATGGAAGTTCTTGAGAAGCAATATGTGAAGAAAGTAAGGAGAGATCGTAAAAGATGCAACTATGGTCACATAGAAAAGGAAATCAACATTTGATGACTAGAAGGATTGACTATGACATCTCCATGGAAAAGGTATGAAGACTCTGAAACAGTCTGAAAAAGAAGGAGACCCTTGACATTGTATATCTTGAGATGTGTCAATATGTATACAAGATGTTGATGTGACAACAAGCAGATGTCATGATGAAAAGACCATCACAAAGGTATGTTTGATTTAATGTTCATTCTTGATTTTTGAACAATATTTGGATGGGCTAATGCAAGGCTACCAAAGGAAGAGTTGTAGATGTCATCTACAACTGATACTCATGTGGTAGGATGAAAGATCCTGAAGGAAACATGATGTGAAGAAGGTAGTAAGGTATGAAGGAAAGGTCAGATATGGAGTAATGGATCACTTTCTGATGAAAGAAAGGATGACATGACCAACATGATTCATGAATAAAAGTGATGGATGGTCGATGCCCTACAAAGAAGAAATTCATGACATCGAAAGAGGGAGTCCTACAAGCAGTTCGTTGTCCCATGATCTCCACCTAGAGAGTTGTAGGAAGCAAGTCCCTGATTAAGAGGGAGCTTGGGTACATTCCTTTTATAGAATGGGTTGGTCATCCCTGGATGAGAGGGGGTGACCAATGTGGTTATCTACTTCATGTGTCATGCACTAGACCAGGGCTAATAGTTGTAAGTCCCTGTGAAGGCTATGAGGGGAGAATGGAGGATTGGGCAAGCATCTGGCATCTGATACTCTTTGAGGATGTGGTAGGGCATCCAAGATAAGAGTAGTCGTAGAGGACAGATATTATTTGAGGACTGGGAATCCAAGATAAGAATAGTCCTAATGGAACATACTTTGATAGAACCCAAGTGGCGTATGTTCCAAGAGAGACAATGATGATGGTGTCTAAAAATCATTGGTCTCGCCAGCATTGTGCTCTGATCTTGTGGAGAGATAAAGTTGTTAGTCAAGGCCTTGTTGTGTGACAATGTTAATTGATATGATGTTATACAGATGGGTTACCAATTCGACTCTTTTTATGAGAATTCTCCAAATTGAGAATGTCCAAGTACCTTGTATGGATTATGAATACCTCCGTAGTTAAGAGGGAGTGTTGAAATATGTAACTAGGTTCGGTCATCATAATGACATGTAATTGTGATTTTATGTATTTAATGAGAAGAGAAAAATAAATTTATTATTTGTGTTCTTGAAGCATGGGTTTCATGCTCAAGGGAAATTTATTTTTAAGTCAGGCACCCATTAAGTGCTTCTAGGTTTGTCATAAAGAGAATTGAGTCATTGTCATGTATTGAAGACCCATTTGGGCATGTTACATATTGTAAAGAAAAATTTATTGAGTCAAAATAGAGTCAAAAGACCCTCTAAGACCTCGTCATGGCACAAAGATCAAGTCGGCCTACATGAAGGAACAAGTCGGCCTCAAGATAGCAATTTGCACCCCTCACAAGCCTATAAATAAGAAGAATTCGACCTAATTCTGGAAAACTCACTCAAGCAAGCTCTTCAGTTCCTGGGATAGAAAATATAAATGATGAAGAAGAATAAAAACAACGTATATCGTTTGGGCCTCTCTTTTCGTTAGGTTTCTGCGTTTTTGGCTAGGCAAAATTATGAAGTCGCATCAAAGCCGTGAAGCCGGGAAGCCGCAAGATCGAAGTTGTGAAGCCGCAAGATCAAAGTCGGAATTGTGAGTACAACGTTGTGAAGCTACAAGATTGAAGCTATGAATTTGCCTCTAGATCAAAGCTGTAAAGCTACTAGGTCAAAGTTGTTGAAGCTGCATCAAGGTCGAAGTTGTAAAGTTGTTAGGACGAATTTGCTAAAATTGCTAGGTCGAAGTTGCAGTTGGGGTCAAAGTTTTGGAAGGTCAAAGTTTGTTGATGGAAGCTGTGTAAGGAAAGATCATGAAGAAGGAAGGATGACTTGGTATTGGAGGGCCTTGGTCAAGGATCATAGCCCTTGGAATTCGTCAATTGAAGTTCTATAAGAAGAGAATAATTCTGGTGAATTTTCCTCTTAGTTGGAGGGGTTTTGGCCTTGACTGATCGCCTATATCTTTTGTTCTATTGTCTTGTTGTTATTTATGATTTGGTATCTATTTGATGATAGAGAACACTAATAAAAATAAAGGAAATAATAAGTTACTCAAGTAAACTAAGAGAAATCACCTACACTTATTGCCTCCTAGATTTATTAGCACTCTCTATGTCCATCTATCTGCAGATGATAAGTTGTATTGAAGGCTAACTTTATCCCCAAGCTTACTAACAACTCCTTCCAAAACTTGGAATATTTTTTTGATATAATATTCTTGGGAACACCATGCAATCTCGCCATCTCCTTGATGAATATTTGAGCTACCTCACTAACTGAATTAGTAGACTTCACTGCAATGAAGTGAGCTACCTTGCACAACCTGACAACCATAGCCCTGATGGAATCATACTTATGGATGTCCTCAACATAATTTTAATTGAATTCCATGGAAATGGCCTCCCATTTCCATTATGGAATCAAAATAGGCTACAATAAGCCAACTAGATACGTACACTCTTATTTCACCTGCTGACAATCCAAACATCTAACAACAAACTCAACCATCTCTTTCTTCAAGTTCAGTCAATGATAGAATTTGTTAACTGTTGTTAGAGTCTTTTAATAACCTAGGTGACATGAAACTCCCTCAAGATAAGCTTTTTGAGGTCACTTATATCCGACACATAAATCATGTTCTCGAATATGATTAAGTCATATGTCATGAGGTGATACTCCTCATCCCTACCACCTTTACCCTACTACTGCAATCTTTGCTTCAAGTGTTGGTACTTATCACCATGTTTCCCTACATGCAAGATCTTCTCTTGTAAATATATCCCATAAGAGCTTGCATCTGAAATGTGATTCACCTTCACTCTCCACCTAAGAGCACCTGCAACTGTGTTCTCCTTGTCGTTAATGTACCTAATCTCAAATTCAAACTCACTAAGGGTAGCCAACCATATAATTTACCTAGGATTAATATTGGGTTGGTAAAACAAGTACCTCAACCCACTATGATCACTCATCAAGACAAACTTCTTTCCAAGGAGAAAATGTCTCCACATATTCAATGCTTGAATGACAGCTGCCAACTAAAGCTCATGAGTCACATAGTTTCACTCGTGCTCATTCAACTTCCTTTACTCATAGCATACCACATGTCCTTCTTGCATCAATACCTCACCAAGTCCTTCCTTGAAAGCATCTATACATACCACAAACTCTTTATCGAGATATGTAATCTTCAAAATTGGAGCATTTGCAAGCAAATGCTTCAATTGCTCAAATCTAGTTGCACACTCATTAATCCATTCAAAATTATTTCCTTTTTTCTGCAAGGATGTAATATGATAGCTAACATGTGAGAAGTTACTAATGAACCACTTGTAATAACTTGTTAGTCTCGTGAATGATATGACCTCATCCACATTCCTAGAAGTTGACTACTCCATGATAGCTTTAATCTTTTCCGGGTCCATTGATATCCCTTCCTTACAAATGACATGTCCTAGTAATGAACTTCAGGCTGAAAGAAACTACACTTGCTAATATTGGAATACAGTTGATGCTCTCTCAACACTATTGTGATGTGCTTTGCATGCTCTTCCTTATTCTTGGAGTATATCAATATATCATCAATAAACACTATCACAAATTTGTCCAGATAAGGATGCAACACACTGTTCATCAAACACATGAAAGTGGTTGGAGAATTAGTAAGACCTGATGATATCCTGATCTCAAATCAATCTTCTAAAACACTGTTGTTCCCTTTAGCTGATCAATCAAATCATCAATCTGCAACAATGGATACATGTTCTTGATAGTCACCCTGTTCAACTACATGTAATCAATGCACAACCTAAGAGTACCATCCTTCTTATCTACAAACAATACTGGTCCACCCCAAGGCAACACACTTGGCCTTATGTATCCTTTATCAAACATCTCCTTAAGCTCCAACTTTAATTCCATCAATGATCTGAAAGGAGTGTATTATTTATGTTGTGCTAAGTGTCCTTTCAGTTAAATAAACATGTACAAATTGTCTCCATAAGTTTGCTTAAGGTATGAGAGTTTTAACCATGAAAATTTAGATGAATTAGTGAACTTTAAGCATGCAAATAAGCCTTCAAAACACTAAACAACAGTGCATAACAGAGAAAAACATTCACACATAAGTTTTACACAGTAGGCATGATGAAGCAGTTCACCCCTCCTGGGCTACATCTGCTGGTCCAACTCCCAATGGCATGTCCCTCTTTGTCATTATGCTCAAAATTGTAAATTACATATGTTTGCAGGCCTCTAATGGCTATTTTCTCTGCACCAATGGTTCCATAATGCTCAAATTAGTCTACGTAGATTCTTGTTTCACCAAAAATGGTCACAAATTGATCTATCTATGCCTTTTTCCCAATGTCAGCTAGAAAATCTCCACTAATTGTGGAGAACTACAGTTAACTGTCACTAAATATAAATTAAATCCTAAAAATAGGGGCGCGCTATATTCTCCGTCGGATTGATCATTTGGTGAAACATATAACGATTGGGCGGGGTGGTCACATACCCCGTTGTTAACTCTGCATATAACATTTGTCAACTCCGCATATAATAAGATTTTGGAACCCAGAGTTACGGTTCCACAACCGTAGCATTTAAGAAATGTTTGAAACCACGCCCATGTGACTGCACTGAATCTGTCGGAAGTTATGGTGGTTAACATGAACACCACATAACATAAGTCACGATCGTAGGTGAACAAACCTTACCTGTTTCCCGCTGGTGGTTACAACTACTAAATTGTCACTTAACCGTTGTCAACTACAACATGTGCCCACGTTTGATGTTACCGTCGAGGTTCAAGTTTTATGCCGCCGGTTGTTACATTTGTTGTCGAGGTTTTGACATGTGAACAAGTCTTGGACCTGAGTGTCGGGGTTAAGATTTCAATAGCCGTCAGGTTTTAAAAAATTAATGATGCAGGTTGGAAAATAACATGTGACCAGAAACTTTGCCGACGGAATAACGGTTTAATAGCTACCAGGTTTAGGCCAGGGTTCCAGCGCTTGGGTGCATGGAGGGGGGGCTGGCGTCCCAAACCCCTAATCTGAAACCCAACAACATTTAAATACAACTTCCGCCCCACTAATGTTAAGATGTAACGTATAGGCGGGCTGGTAAAATAATTTGCTGCAGGCATGAGGTCACGGGGTCAACCCCCATCAACTCCACAAAAAATTTGTCACATGTTCCTAAGGACACGTGGCGGCCTCTGGGCTGGCCATGTGTCGCTCATCCATTGGCTCATCAAAATCTCATCCAACGGCTAGAAAACCTCTGTAAAATAAACAATAACCGGCCCAGATTGAGCCACATGGAACAATTCTGTTGGCTTTGAAGAAAATGGAATATTTCGAGAATATTCCTGTTGACTGTACCTGCCTACTGACTGGGCATCCAGTCACCAAAATTTTGTTGTTTGGGTAAACGAATAGAACACAATATCTTCCTCATACGATATCAGTTTTTCGAACCGTTCACAACGCCGGAATCGCAACGACGAGACCTTTCTGATTGCTTAGGTTCATACCTGTTTCGAAAACTTTCATTTTTTAGCATATGACTTGATCTCCTGATCAATCAACTATGGAATACTCATCTTGTAAGGTGCCTTATATGTTGGTGTTGCTCCTGACATCAACTCAATAGAAAAGTCCACTTCCCTACTGAGGAGGAAACTCTAAAATATCTGTAGGAAACACATCCTGAAACTACTGCAAAATAGGATATGTCTTTAGGACTTCATCATCCTCAACATCCTTCCCTTTGTCGCTAGAAATATGAATTTCAAACAATACACATCCTTTCCGGTGACTGCAATTTTCCTGCATAGTTGTAACCATTCTCACTGATGTAGGCTTCTTCTTTCCCTCCAAAATCTTCCTTTCCCCATCATGATCTAGGCACTCAATAACTTTATCATAGTAGTCCACTTCTTGTGAATGAAAAACCAATCCATGCCCAAAATCATACTATATGATCCCAAAGGAAGCACATTTATATGTGTTGATGTAGGCATACCATTCAACTCAAATGCATAAGATCTAACACAATGATGAACACTTCTCTTGGTTCTTGTAGCCAAATACACCAACAAATATTTTTCAGGCACTTCTTCATTCAAGCAACACTTATCCACCAGGTCAAGACCGATAAAACTATAGTTAGATCTAGGATCAATAAAAATGGAAACAAAATGATCATAAAGCTTACCTTCCATCTCGAAAATGGATGTCTGATGGTCAACCTGCATGTTATCCACTGATGCATAAATCCAAGGAATACTCTTCATAACACCTCCAAATGTTTGTGCCTCTTGAGCACTATAAATCTTAGGTCTTCCATTCTAATGTGACGGACAATCTCTCCTGCGATGATCTCCACCACAATTCGAACACTGCTAAGGCTTCCTTCCATCAACTTTGTTCTTCTCCTCAAGCTAATAACCATGTCCTCTGTCAACTGCATTGTACTTCTTATAAGGTGCCACATTATCCTTATCACCTATGTCCCGAGGTCTTCCTCGCTTCTTAGTCCACTTTCATTTATTCTTCTCATTACCTTTCCAATCTCGCTTAGGCTCAATATTATGCTTAGACTGCTCATAATAATGCTTTAGCTTCCTAATGACTTCCTCCAATGATCGAGGCTCATCATACTCAATTCGATCTTTAAATGTTAAATACATTCCAATGATGAACCTTTGGACTTTTGTATTCTCATCCTTGAGGTAGGGCACACAAGTTAACAACTCCAAAAACTTGGCCATGTAATCTTCATCTATCATAGAACCCATCTTCAATTCATAGAATTCCTTGGTATTTTCGTCATAATATATCTTAGACAAGTACTTCTTCCTAAAGAGTCTTTTAAAATCATGCCAACTCAATTCCTCTATACTGATGCCTCTAACACGCTTCACATATTCCCACCAGACATCTGATCTTCCCTTGAGACTTAAGATAACTATCTTGGCTTTCATATTCTCTAAATAGTAATGTAATCCAAAGAACTTCTTCATCCCAAGTAGCCATGCTTCTGCATATTATGGTTTCTTCACACCCCCATAAAAATTAGGAGGCTTGGATTTCTTGAACTCCTATGGAAAATACTACATCTCACTTCTCCTATAAGGATGCTGACGATGATGTCTCTCAGAACTGGAACTAGAATAAATTCCATGATTGCTAGCTCGTTTGACAGGTGTATCCAAAGGTATGCCACCTCTAAATGTGCCATCCCTGTCCAACCTCTTGATCGAGACCCGCTGCCATATTCCCCATCATTCCTTTCCTCTTGTCCATAACTGATCCTCAATTGTCACTGCTTATGCAAATCTGAAAGGCTCTGAAGGATGAATTCATTAAATTGGGCTTGCTTTTCCTGAGCTATGAAAGCCTTTCCTGTTAATCAATTAGCCTGTTATTGTTTTCCTTACAACTTCTAATTTATGCCTTCAAAATTCTTAGTGTATTTTCTAAATCAGGAGAATACTCATCTCCTTGTTTCTCAACTAATCTATAAGGAGATTCACGTGAACTGTAATCCACCATTTTACTTGCCATCTCTAATCTTCAATCTCCTACAAACATGCCATTTTAGATAAACCAAATATAGATAATCAACATCATACCTTAGTGTGTTTCATGGGAGGCTATCGTGTCTGCATAATTAATCCATATTAGCATGATATATTTACAAATAACAACATCAACATATCAACATATACACATCATCATGATGACACAAACTGCAATAATAACCTTCACAATGCATGTCTGACCTACCCTGCATGGTAACCATAACAATCACAATGCATTTACAACAAACACATCTAGCCCATCCATCCAAGTGTTTGAACCTATAAGCTTTGATACCAACCCGTGCTATTAGATATCACCCAAAGAGAAAAAAAACCCTCTCTGATACCAACCTGTAACCAAACCTCCCACATTTACCCATTTCTACAAGCTCGCTAGGGTATACATGAGACGATTATCACTATGATATGACCTGGCATCCAAGATTCAATTATGGAAGTGGGGCCAACACACCGACAACTTAAAGACATCCCTCAAGAAATACAAACCACTCAGGAGTCTGTAAACCACTCTAGATGGTAAATCCCTAAAATGGAGCTCTTTTCACCATGGAAAATCTCGAACTGCACCCACAACACAACATCAATGCGGTTATGGGGTCCTAACTGCACACATATTCCTGCTTCCATACGATTATGAGCCAAAAACTCCATTTTTGTGCCAATAGTTCCAAGATCTGAGCCACTTTTTCAGGCTAGCCTCTAGACCACTACCAAAAGCAACCTGTAATTTTCTAGAAACATAAACAATATGATGACAAAGCCAACCAATCAAAACTAAAGCAAGAACTTTACCTAGACATGCCTAATCCATTATAGAGATTTTTTCAATCATATGGAAAACATATAAGCTATAGTTCATGAATGCATATCTAATCATCAATTGATAACCTTCATATGAGAATCACCAAGAAGGCTCTATTCCCTCTCTAGCTAGCTTCAATAACACTTTTTATACCATGCATTCATCAACCTTTCAATAAATTATCAAAACATTTCAATAGCCATAGATAGAATACATCATATAACCAATATATAACTAGAATGGAAACCATGTTAAATCGACCATAAAATCACGAGCACAATCACTGCAATTCTCATATATCACAATAGGAAATAACTCATATTAACATGTGAAATTCCAACCAATTCAGGGACTTCTACATACCACCCGACCATAGATTGGGTTGAACCAAATCTCTCTTTCAGCTAATCACCCCTATGCCATATTCCAAGCATGGATGTGGGGTCATAAGGGTTAAATCAAAACAAAACCAACCAGGGTTTCCATAGGCCAAACAACCTCAACCCTAAACCATATGATTCCACCTCTATGGTCTAGATATCACTAACATCAACTAGATCGGTCTCTACCCAAGCTGTCCAAGGCTCTAGGAATTAGTAACTTAACTCACAAATAATTCAGGGTTCCATAGCATTTTTCCAACCCATAGCTCTAGGGACTAGTAACTCAACCCACAAGGCTCCAAAGTGTTTGTCCTAACCTGCAGGCTCCAAGAACTAGTAACTCAACCAATTTTTAGGGCTACAAAACATTTGTTCCAACCCACAACCATTAGGGAACTTGAGAACTAATCATAAAAACAAGTGGGAAACCCAAAACACCGTGGCTATCCAGGGAATGGAAACGCAATGATGAACCCACTTTAAATCTAGGCAAATATCCGTGCCAATTTCAACACACTACCAAGGAACCACATGCATATACCATGCATCCAAAAGCCAATAAGGAGATCACTAGTGTACATTGTCTTTCATTTCTTATACTATGTATTGTATCAAATTTCATTTTCAAAATAGGAACTTAGTATTGATGGTAAGGATCATGAATTGAAAAAATAGAACAATAACACTAGAGAAACAAATGCAGAAAGAGAGAGGGAAGATAACCAATGTAGTTATACCCTTAAAGCCAATATCCTGCATGAGACACACACATACAAACTAAGGGTAAAGTATTTGGAGTTGTTGAATTCACATGCGATGCCTTGGCAACACAATGATAATGTTTTAAAGTGACAAAACAATGTTTCATGTGTAAATTGTAGTCCAACCAATATTAAGTTGGAAACTCATATTGTAATACTTGACATTTCATATAATATATTTTATGTGTTTGAAATTATTTATAGTTGTGTTTGATATCATTTAGTATTGTAATTAACATATGTAACTTTGATTTTTCACATTAGATGAACATGCACATTGTATGTCATTTATTCAATTTAGTCGCAATATCATACTAACTAATTTATGTTCATTAATAACTAACACATAAAATCAATCTAAAACTACTAAATTAGTAGTTTGTATTGATTAATGATGAACACAAATAAAATTAATTTAGAATGACTAAATTAGTCGTTTATAATGATTATTAATGAAAAGAAATGAAGTGAATATAAACTACTAAATCCGGTGTTTATATAATGAATATGAAACTACCAAAAAAAATAAATGACCACTGTAAATGATAAATTTGTCATTACAAATGACCACTAAATTTTGCATATATACGCCTATTAATAGCTAATTTAGTCATATTTATTTGGTCATTAATTGGTTTCAAACGATGACTAAAATTTGCATATATATGACTATTAGTAGTTAATTTTTAGTATCTTACAACGTGCTTACAACGCGACCAACATTTTGGTCATATTTCTTTTGTCATTAATTGGTTTTCTCGGGTGATCATGTAGTAATATATTTTGTTGTGTATTTGGTCATTAATTCTGGCAATTAATGGCTAAATAAATGCTTAGATTAATGACCAAATTTATGACTAAATATACTATTAGATGATAAAATTGAGACAACCCATTAATGATTACGCTAAATACGACTAAAAGTTGGTCGTGTTATAACATACTGTAAATTAGCCACTATTTGTTTTTTTTTTGACAGAAACGGTTATGTAGTATTAATATAAATTAGCCACTATTTGTTAGCGAATGAAAAATGGTCATTTATATGCAAAATTTAGTCATTTTTTAATAAATAATTAACCATTTTGTACTAGTGATACATGCAACCTGTTACCTGCAAAACAATCCAACTGTAGCTGCTGATCCTACTATCTCCTTACACTTCCTTTCTTTTCTTCTTCCAAATCCAAGAGAATACTAGAGTGCTCCAAGAATACTCCAAGTGTGCAATAGTGTATGAGAGAATGAACTAGAGCTCCACCACAACACTGTCAAAAAAATGTTCAAAATCTAGCAACTAATTCTCTGATAAATTTTTATTATTGATGTCTCATTTTTTATTCATTTTCCTTCATTTTCCCTCTAATTTCCCTTGCATGCAAATTTGTGTCTCTTCACCTTCCTTTTCTCCTATTTTCCTTTATTTTCATAATTAAATGCCAATTATTGCCTCTTTTCCTTTTCCAATTTCCACAACCATTAATTAATCCACAAGTGATGCCCATTAAAGTTTTTTTCCCAACATTCATCTTGGAATATGTGTCCCGTGACCTTGTTCTTATTTTATTTACATGGAAAATCAACTAAGGGTTGTTACATCTACTTATTAAATCTCCCACATTTCTGTAATACAATCACAAGACATAAAATATCGCAGAGCATAGTATATGTTGTGTAGTGCTTATAAATATGGGATTTGTTTGAAATTATATCTTAAAAGGACCAATGAGCACATTATCAAGAGGTTCATGTGCTTGAATGGAGTAATGGTGTCTAAAGGACTTTATAGTGGTGGGCTGGTTGCAGGTGTTAAAGACAATTTCTCAAATTGCGAGATCACTTGTTTTGTCTCAATTGAAAATTCTTCTCGAATCTTCTTTGGAGTTTTGTTCATTCAGTCTTCATTCTTATCTCCTTCGAATTTATCAACTATCGCGTCCGTTAGCCGAGTTATAAAGTGTGCATATTTCTATGCAATATCCGTCGATTTTCTTTGGTCGAATGGTATCCACGTTCATATACAATTTAACACACAAAGAATTCAATTAAACAGAGCTCAAACTAGAATCAAACAAACTCAGACATATTTCGAAGGAAAATAAAACCTCCGAGATTTGACAGTCATGCCTATATTCCACAGAGATACAGAGGAAATCAAAATTTCTTCAATTCAATTATTCTACAGCCAAAATCCTCATTCACGCATTCAAAACTTACATAAATATTGTTCATACAATCATTCAAATCTGATTCAAAGGATCAAATTTGTCCAATTTTGGATAAAATCCCTTTGCACGATATTCTCCCTAAAAATATCAACTAAAAACTAAATACATTGAATTGATTACAAAGCAGTTCAAATCTCTAGATAATAGTTCATACCCTATCTACTAAAACTATAATTTGACAGCTAAAGGAACCCACTCCTTTGTTTGTAATTTTTTTTTTGTATTTTTGGATTAAATTGACGTCCTTTTCCTCGAGGCCTCATGCTCCTGCATCATATGACAAAATTATTCATGGGCTCCTATCCATAAGCTCCCCTACAGAACTACCTAATTTCTGTAGCATGGTATCTGTCATCCAAGTAGCCTCTGCAATTGGTTGATCTTTCCACTTGACCAAATATTGAAAATACTCATGTCCTCTTGTCTTCTTAGACAATATTTTGTCTAAAATCTTCTTTGGCTGAAATGTCTTTGTTGTGGGTAACTGTTTCAACCAATCAATCTCTTCTTTGCCTTTAGTTGTATCATCTGTGTCTTTGTCTTCATACCTGTACAAATCAACAACATTGAAAATTGGAGATATTCCAATGTCAGGAGGTAATTCAAT
Organism: Pinus albicaulis; assembly: GCA_034641835.2. Taxonomy (NCBI): domain Eukaryota; kingdom Viridiplantae; phylum Streptophyta; class Pinopsida; order Pinales; family Pinaceae; genus Pinus; species Pinus albicaulis. The sequence continues at coordinate 482,770,876 of CM076580.1, forward strand.
TTCATATGCATTTGCAGAAAATTTTCTCAATACTCTGCATGGTCCAATTTTCTTAAATTTCAACTTGTTATACACCCTTTTCGGAAATATTTCCTTTCTCAGGTGTGTTAGAACCAAATATACAACCTCAAAGTTAACTTCTCTCTTCTTCAAATCTGCTCTACTCTTGTACTTGATGTTGTTGTCATGTAACTGTTGTTTTACCTGTTCATGTATTGCTTGAATTTCTGAAGAAAAATCTTCTCCTTTAACACTTCTCATCTCTGCTTTTCCCAAATTTCTTAGTTCATACACTCCTCTTGGGTGCATTCCATAAACTATATGGAATGGAAACTGCCCTGTACTCCTGTTAGGACAGTCATTATAAGCATATTCGGCCTGTGCCAAAATTTGATCCCACTGTTAGGATGTTCACCTGCAAGGCTTCTCAAAATATTACCCAAGCTTCTGTTCACCACCTCAGTCTGTCCATCAGTCTAAGGGTGATAAGCTGAGCTGAAACTCAGTTTAGTACCAAGCTTTTTCCACAATGTCCTCCAAAAATGACCAACAAATCGGGTGTCCCTATCAGAGACAATGCTTTTAGGTAACTAATGCAACCTTACAATCTCTTTGAAAAACAAATTAGGAACATGAGTAGCATCACTGGTTTTATAACATGGAATAAAATGTGCCATTTTAGAAAACTGTCAACTACAACATAAATTGCATCATTCCTTCTCTGTGTTTTAGGTAAACCCAAAACAAAATCCATACTTACCATATCCCAAGGTCTATCTGGAATAGGTAATGGAACATACAAACCTGTGTTTTGACTCCTTCCTTTTTCATACTGACAAACTTTACAATTTCACACATATTTTTCCACTTTAGATATCACCTTTGGCCAAAAATAAAAATGACTCAGTTTTTCATAAGTCTTGTCTGCACCAAAGTGTCCACCAAGTCCACCACTATGTTTCTCCTTAATTAAATTTTCTCTCATAGAACAATTTGGTATGCACAACTGATTTATTTCAAATAGCAAACCTTCTTGCAAGAAAAATTCCAGCCACTTACTTTTGTCCAACAAAACAGGATTATTGCGTGCTTCAAATGCCTCTTTAAAATCCAAATCTGTCTTATACAATTCTTTAAGAAAATCAAAACCCAACACTTGAATTTGACTTTCTTGAACTAAAATGATTTTTCTACTTAAGGCGTTTGCTACTTTGTTTGCTTGGCCATTTATATGTTTTAATACAAAATTGAAACTTTGAAGATATTCTACCCATTTTTCATTTTTATGATTCAGTTTTGGTTGTTGCATAATGTACTGCAATGCATGATTGTATGAATAAAGCACAAACTCTTTAGACATCAAGTAATGTCTCCACTTCTTTAATGTCTGCACAACTGCATAAAATTCCTTGTCATAAGAATAATATTTCCTTCTTGTCTCATTTATTTTTTCATTGAAATAAGCTACAGGTCTATCTTCTTGACTTAACACAACCCCAATAGCTTCCCCACTGGCATCACATTTCACTTGAAAAGGTTTGTTAAAATCAGGCAAAACTAAGATGGGCTTTTCTGTTTTTTTTTTTTCAACAGCTGAAAGTTTTTCTCTGCTTCATCAGTCCATCTAAATGGTTGTCTGTCCTTCTTTATAGTGTCAACAGTAGGAGCATTGATCTTACTAAAATTCCTTATGAATTTTCTATAAAAACTAGCAAGACCATGGAAACTTCTTACCTCAAAAACACTCTTAGGTGAAGGCCATTCTATGATTGCCTTTATCTTTTCTGGATCCATTTTCATTAGCATAAACAACAAAGCCTAAATATATCAACTCTTTCTTCATGAATTAACACTTTTTAAAATTTACCAACAACTTTTCCTGATGCAACTTCCTTAAGGCATAATTCAGATGTCTCGTGTGTTCTTCTTTATATTTGCTATAGATTAATATATCATCCAGATATACTATTACAAATTTACCAATAAATTCTCTCAGTAATTCATTCATAAGCCTCATAAATGTACTAGGAGCATTTGATAATCCAAACGACATTACCATCCATTCATACAACCCTTCATTTGTTTTAAAGGTTATCTTCCATTCATCTCCTTCCCTTATCCTAATTTGATGATAGCCACTCTTTAAATCCAATTTTGAAAAATATCTTGCCCCACTTAAACAATCCATCAAATCTTCAATTCTAGGTAAAGGAAATCTATACCTGATTGTTATTTTGTTGATTTCTCTTGAGTCAATGCACATTCTCTAGCCTCCATCTTTTCTTGGACTCAACACTGTTGGAACTGCACAATGACTCAAACTCTCTCTGATCAGTCCTTTATCTAACAGTTCCTGCGCCTGCTTTTTTATTTCTTCGTTTTCAGTGGGAGTCATCCTATATGCTTCTTTATTTGGAAAATTTTCTACCTGGAATCAAATCTATATGATGGTTGATATTTCTAATAGGTGGAAATTCATCAGGCAAATCATCTACAATGATATCCCAATAATTTTTCAGCATCTCTTGAATTTCAATTGGTAAATCAGAAATTTTAGTGGAAGTAATCACTACTTTGGGTTTGCAAATTAATGCAAAGTTTACCTCATCATCTTCAATCTGCTGCAGGCATTCTTTTCCACTCAGTAATAAAGCTTTCGGATCAGGTCTTCTTGATGCATCTTCTTCTTCTATAGGCAACAATGTATGATTTACACCATCTTTACAAAACTTGTATGTGTTCTTTTTTCCATCATGCATAGCTCCTCTGTCATACTGCCAAGGTCTACCCAGCAATATGTGACATACATCCATAGGCATCACATCACACATAATTTTGTCTTTGTAGCTGCCCAACTGGAACTCCACTTCACATTGTTCATTCACTAACAGTTGATGTCATTTCTGAAGCCATGACACCTTGTAGGGTGTTGGATGTTTCTTTGTCCTCAATTTCAATTTCTCCACCACTTCTGTAGAGACAAAATTATCAGTGTTGCCACTATCAATTACCATTTGACAACATTTTCCTTGAACTTTGCACACACTTCTAAACAAATTCTTTCTCTATGTTGGTTCAACAACTTCCTTTGTTGGTTTTAATAGAACTTTGTTAACTACCAAAGATTCTTCTTTATCTGGTATATTCTCTACTTCTGCCACTTTTGTTGCTTCCTCTTCACTCTGAGCAGCAATTAAATTTCTCTGATTTGTCCCCACATTCTCTAGACATTCATAAGCTCTATGTCCCAACTTATTACATCTATAACATTTGATTTCTCTTCATCTGCCTCTGCCTCCTCTTCCTCTGGAAAAACTCCTTCTGCCACTTACATCACCTTCTGTGGGTGTATGCTGACTTGAGCTACTGCTAGCTCCTTCTCTAGGTGTTGTAGATCTTCCTCCACCACCTTGACTTCCTCTTTCTCGGAAAGTACCTCTACCTCTGGAAAATTGCTTCCTCATGAGTTTTTCTTCAGCCTTCAAGGCCATCTGATAAGCCTCTTCCACTATTTTAGGAGGCAACAGACTTATCTCATCTTGTATCTCCATTCTAAGACCATTCATATATCTTGCAATATTCTCTGTTGTATCTTGAATTTTCCTTGCTCTTATGCTCACTTTGTAAAATTCCTCTGTGTATTATTTTATTGTCATTGACCTCTATCTAAGATTTTGCATCTGTCTAAATAATGAAAGTTGATGATCACTTGGAAAAAACTTACCTCTGAACTTTGCCACCATCATGTTCCAATTTTTTATTGGCTACTTACCAAGTCTCCTTCTTTCTGTCTACACTCCATCCCACCAAAGTGTTGCACATCCTTTCAATTTTGTAACAGCAAATTTCACCATTTTTCCTTCTTCCATTTCTTCACAATCAAAGAAATTATCCATGTCATTAACCCAATCTATCAACTCCTCTGGGTTTAAGCATCTAGTAAAAACTGAAACTTCAAGTCTGGGTTTAGATGTGGATCCCAACACTAATTTAAAAAATCTCATTTCAATAGTAAGTTCTGCAGGTCCCCACTCTTCTTCAACTTCAACTTCAGGATCACTGACATCTCTAGCATCTGCTTCTCTTTGATTTCCCATTTCCACTGCTTCTAATCTAGCTTTCATCTGTTGCATAGCTTCCAACACTTTAGCATTTGCAACTGGTCTTCCTCTTCTTCGACCAACACCACCTCCTCTTCCAACTCTAACAGCCATGTTGGATTTCTTTTCCTGATATTTGAGATCTTGCTCAGTGTCTAAAGGCTGCTTTGATACCAAAAATAGTGGGCTAGTTGCGGGTGTTAGAAACAATTTCTCAAATTTCAAGATCACTTGTTCTGTCTCAATTGAAAATTCTTCTTGGAAATTCTTTGGAATTTCGATCATTCAGTCTTCAATCTTATCTCTTTCAAATTTATCAACTATCGCGCCCGTTAGCCGAGTTATAAAGTGCGCATATTTCTATGCAATATCCATTGATTTTCTTTGATCAAATGATGTCCACATTCATATACAATTTAACACACAGAGAAGTCAATTAAACAGAGCTCAAAATGGAATCAAACAAACTTGGACATATTTTGAAGGAAAATAAAACCTTCGGGATTTGACAATCACGCCTATATTCCACAGAGATACAAAGGAAATCAAAATTTCTTCAATTCAATTATTCTACAGCCAAAATCCTCATTCACGCATTCAAAACTTACATAAATATTGTTCATACAATCATTCAAATCTGATTCAAAGGATCAAATTTGTCCAATTTTGGATAAAATCCCTTTGCACGATATTCTCCCTAAAAATATCAACTAAAAACTAAATACATTGAATTGATTACAAAGCAGTTCAAATCAATAAATAATAGTTCAAACCCTATCTACTAAAACTGTAATTTGACAGCTAAAGGAACCCACTCCTTTGCTTGTAAACTTTTTTTGTATTTTTGGAATAAAATTGAAGTCCTTTTCCTCGAGGCCTCATGCTCCTGCATCATAGAGCCTCGATGGATTCCAATGGCCAGTTCTGTTGGTTCATCCAGACATGCCACATCTTTAAATGCACTGCCAGCATGGTCTCTGACATTAGTATCTTCCTTTAGCAATGCAATGGCACCAACAGGATCCTTCTCCCCAACTTATATCCACAAAATTTCAATTACTTCGACTCCAACTCTGGATTCATTATTAAAATAAAATGTTATAAGAAATATAAGAGAAAATAGTTCACCTAAATGTGCTTAGGTCTGTCGTAGGGGGTGTCTCAAAATGATACCTTGTACAAAGCATGAAACACGTCTGTTTTTTCTTGTATTTTAAAAAAACTAACATTCCTGAGGAGGCTCGAGCTTCCCCACATATTCCAAATGGATCCTTCACAAATCAACTGAAGTGACCACTCTTCAAATGAAGCAACAACTCTAAAATCGTTTCAATTTATTTTATAACGTGTGGGATCAATAAATCACAAACCTCCATTCCCCTCTTAGGCGAAGCATATTCCTTTAAAATCTAATCGCGTCCATTGTTTTAAATAAAAATTAAAAGTCAATGAACCTCCATCCACCTTGAGTTGAAATAAGGACGCCTACGACGAATTAGTGTAATTTGAACATATTATTATTATAATAGAAATTTTGTATAAAACATATTCTTTGTTTCAAATGTGACACATGGTTCTGAAATTGGGTAAAATGAAGATTTCATCCTTATCTTTATAATTTAACTATAGATATGATAATATTGCAACGTCTATTGAGGTTTTTTAACTCTCCAATACATCAATTAAAATATAATTAAAATGTTTTAATGTGAATGTGTGATGTTGTAATAGTTCAAGGTACATTTACTAAAAACACTCGTGCTTTATTGTTTCTGGTCAACAATGTCTCTTAATATCTGATAGTCTCATCCATTCCCAATAGATATAAATTATTTGAATAATGTAATATCTTTGAATAATTTTGTTGGAAAATAATTAGCCTTAATGTGTGAGAATGTCATACATAATATATTTTTTGCGGTGAATTTTTTCTTTTATTTTATTTTTAAAGTTACTATTATTTATAACATTATTAAAAAATATGGTATATTTACATTATAGAGGGTGACAAAGAAGTGTGATGTGTCTAGTTTTGGAATAGTGATATCAGAAATAATAATGGAACACAAACCATGTTTTGAACTACCTAACTTATGGAACACTTCATATGCATGGTTGTTTCACAAAAGGCACTTCTTTAGGGCTATGATTTTTTCGTGGAATAAGCGAAGACACTGAGCCTTTGTTCAATAATTTAATTTCTTTCACTGTAAGTTGGTCGTGTTAACTATAGTTCACAAACTGACCATCTTTAACACTTTTGAGGAATTGGAAAGCTAAATAATTGCAAAATTATAATCAATAAACCCATGTTGATATGTTGGTCCTTTGTTTCCTACTACATTCCTTGGTAAAAAATGTATCAAGAACAAGCCATTGCAGCCTACAATGTGGATGAGATCCAACTCTAGAAAATAGGTCTACTCCAAGCCTAAAACCTTAGTCCCTGAAAACATTTCTTCTCGTGCTATGTTCATACTTCTAACCTAGATAAAAGAAGCTAAAAACAATTCAGTTGTTTGTGTCTTGATTATCCTAACTAAAATTGTGTGGATAGATTGATTACAATGAAAAACAATAATGAGAGTAAGAGGCTTGATGATTCCTTCTATGGGGAAGCAATGTGGATGGAAATCTATTATTGAGAACTTGTCATTGGGATTTGACAAGTCATCACTATTTCAAATTGTTGAGGTGATGACCCTATTGTGCCCTTTGGACTATGGATCTGATATGAATTAGTGGTTTTATACCATTGGCTCATGAAAATATCTCAATAGTCCTTGGAAGATTCTCTTTATATATTACCACTACATTAATTTTGAAAGGTCCATTAGAAACACCAATTGGGGTTTATTTAATAATGTAGGAGTATGTCACAGCCTCTTGCATCACATCCTACCATCATATGTTCATTCATGTTTAGCCTTGGAAGATGACCCTTTGAAGTATTCATTTTCCATATAAATACAAAATCCCTTGACCTTTGAACAATATAACCACCCTGAATTAGTTCAAGATTCTTTTTCCCCTACTTTGGGGGCATGCTAAATAACATAATGATCAATTCGTTGTGGGGTGTGTATCCTTACTTACTTGACCTTCCCTTCTGCTCGTTCATATGACAAAAATAAAAATCCTTAACTGACATTTCTTTGTAGTGACTTCTTCCAATGCTATCCTTAAATGGCCATAAAAAATAGTTGGATATGCCAAATAAATTTTGCGATGAAATCGTTTCTACGATGATAAACATTTCCTATACTAAAAATTTGATATCCTACATTACTTTTAAGGATTGATTTGTTATAACATATAAGCTATAATATACCACAATCTTTATATTAACAAGGGTGTCCATAGAAATAATGTCTTCCTATTAACACAATGGTTGATTGGTTGTGGCATGACCATACTTATGTAACCTTCCTCTTAATTCCTTTGTGAAAAAAAAAAAAACTTTAATTGAGAATAAAACCTATAGTACATATTTCTTATGATATATGCAAAACACCATGCAAATTTTATGCTTTGATCCTTGATGTGACGTTTTTTTCTTGTAGACTTTCTCCTAGGAATCTTATTGTGATAGGTAGGGCCGGAGGATTGTGACATTTGGAAGGTTTTGCACAAAAAAATATGTGAAGGTTCTTTATATAAAGTCTACATGGCACTTAGTGCTTACATTCTCATATACCTATTTTTTTTATTTGAAACATCAATGTGAAATTTGTTTTTTAGAGTTCTTAGAACGTTGTAGACTTTTTGCCTATAAGCTTAATGTGATGATACATAAGGAAATCATAACATTTTTGAGGTTTAAAAAAAAACCTCCATATCAAAATCCTTTTTTTTAACATAATACTTAAATCTTTTTATCCTCATATACCAATTTTTCTTCCAAACATAATAATTTATTTTTTCTATAAAATTTTAGATTAAAACAAAAAAAACACCTCCCATATCAAAAATTTCAACTTTTTTACACAATACTTAAATATTTTTATCCCCATATACCAAATTTTTCTTTGATAAATTTTCTGTAAAGTTTTAGATTATAACTTGAATAGATGGAAACCATAACATTTTCAAAATTTTAGAAAAAAAAATAATTATCACAAGGTTCTAAAAAATTGCTAACCATTTTCCATTCCTCATACTCATCAACTAATTAAAAATAGATGTTGTAAAGTTTTGGGCAATAAAATTATCATGTAAAAGTTACAAAGGAGAAGATTTATAGGATATTAACTGCTTTTCATTTTTACAAAATTACTAAAAATATAAAATATTTTAAATACAAATATATATTGTTATTTATAAATTTAAAAGTACACTTTAAATAATATATAATCAGTGTTAAAATATTATTTTTAACTTTTAAAAACAACCAAAACTTAAACATAAAATATTTACTGCAAATAAATGATATTGTCTAATTATTATTCTTCTTCTTTTTGGTAATTTTTGGCTCATTGTGATTTTTTGTTTTTGAAAATTCATTTTAGAATTTCTAATATATTAAAAAAAACTCAAAACATTTAAATTATACAAAATTCACATATCTTTTCCACATGAAAAGTCGTAGTTTTTATTAATGTAAATAAAAGTTACATGTTGTATATGCGTGAGCATATGCAGATCAACTTTGTAGCTGCCAAATATATAGTGTTGTAATAGTTTTCAGAAAATATAAATACATCCACTATGAGAACATATATACATACATCCACTATAATTTTGTTCAATATATATACAGAAAAACTATAATCAAAAAATGTTTATTTAGTTCAGCTATAGAGATCTATTAGGGGTCGTCCCCCCATCTGAGTGCAAGATCAAAAGGTCTGTGGAAGAACTGGTAGAAAGCATGCTCGTTCTGTTCCTACACCTCCATATGTGTTGTCAATAAGTGCGTCGCCTCCTTGGAAAGGAGGTCAGAAATAGAATTCCTCTCCCTGAAAATGTGCCGACATGAAATATGATCAAATTGTGCTTTGAGCAGTAGAGTTTTAGCCAATATATTCTATAGTGTGTGTGTGTGTGACATGTCGATAGATCAGAAAACCAGTCAATGACAATCTTGGAATCCCCAAATATTTGTAGATCATGTATATCTTTGGTGATAGCAAACTGAAGTAGGTACAGGAGGCATGATAGTTCTACAAAATTGTTGGTGCCACGACCAAGACCAATTTTGACTTTGTAGTAATGATGATCTGAGAGATATAGTATAAACCCACCACCACAACCATGAGACTGTGCAGATCCATCAAAATATGCCCAAGGGTATGAATGATCTATGATCTCAGGGGTGATGATATGTGAGCAAGGAGGAGGAGGGTCATCAGGGATAAAATGATAGATGGACAGGATATGGGCAGCAGATGAGGGCCAGTGATGGGGGGTGTCATGAAAGATGGACCGATTGCGAGCCATACAAATATCCCAATAGATAAGAATGGGCAAATTCTGAAGTTTGTGGGGAGTAACAACATGCCACCAATGTTCCCAAGCATATGTAATGGAAAGGCCAGTCCAGCGCTATCCAATATGAAGAGAAGTAAGTGTAGTTGTCCAAAGTTCCAGGGTAACACCACAGTTCAGAAATAGGTGTTGTGTGTCGTCTGTCGCTTCTTTACAGAGTGTACATCTGTGCGGTCCAGAGAAGGTTCTTTTCTGTAAATTGGCACCAGTAAGGATTTTGTCGCTGAGTATACACCACATTAACAGTCGAGCTTTGGCAGGTCCTTTGAGCTTCCAGAGGTAGCACCACCAAGGGATGAGTGGATCAAGTTTGTTGTTTCAGTAGATATGGGAGTACCCTTCTTTTGGTGTATACCGTCCCATTTTAGATATGGTCCAAATAATTTCATCGTCACAAGCCTTCAATCGGACACGGGTTTCACGTAGGGCATCCAGATATGTTGTCCAGGTTCTGGTCCATTGTGGATGGAGTTGCAAGGCCCGATGATCCAGCCACCCTTGTGAGAAAAGTGTTGTGCTTTCCACATGCACAATCTGATTGAGTGACCTGTAACCAGATTGGTTGAGGGACGCTATAAGTGCCTGCGGAAGTAGATGAGCATTCCCGCAACCAACCCATGAATCATGACCTATATGAAGCCTTTGTCCATTACCAATCTGCCATGTTAGGTCGTCCTTTATACACCCAATCGCAGATGTGATCGCACACCAGATAATGGAAGATTTAGTGTGATGCTCTAGTGGTGACCGAATCCATGCAATGGGCGAGAGCAGGTGAATATATTTATGAATTGTCACCCTAGTCCATAAATTGTTTCCCGTCAGGATTGTCTAACCAAGTTTAGCAGCTAAGGCAAGTGCAAAGGTTGGTAGGTCTTTGATACCCCATCCTCCCCACCGTTTGGGTAAAGCAATACGGGACCAATTAGTCCAGGCAAAAGTGTGTCCCTCTTTTGCGCCTAGCCAAAGAAAACGCCTGCAAATTTTCTGGATTTTAAGAAGAATTCCTTTAGGAATCCATGCAAGTGACATCTAATATACAGGAGTGGCCTCAAGTACATATTTGATCAGTGTCAACCGGCCAGCTCTTGACAACCAGCGATGGCACCAATTGTTCAACCTTTTTTCAATTTTAAAAATGAGCCAATTCCAATCTGCAATTTTGTAATTCACAGGTTTGAGAAAGAAACCCAGATACTTCAAGCCATCTTCAATCTAGTGAGATTCTAGGGAAATCTCTGTTGTGCATAGTGTATTTTATGTGGAGTGCAGCCATGGCAGGTCAAAGTGGATTTGTAATTATTGCACTGCATCCCTGTGGCAATACAAAATAGATTCAATATCGCTTTATCACCGTGGAGTCACTAAGAGTCCCATTAAGGAAGAGAATAAATCATCTACAAATAGGAGATGAGTGAGTACACAGTTGTGTGATAGTTTAATTCCTTTCGATCTGCCTCTAGATATTTCCTCAATAATGTATCTTCTAAGTCCTTCCATAACCAATAGAAATAGTAGTGGAGAGAGGGGAGACCCTTGACGAAGCCCCCGCTCTGCATGAAATAAATTGGTTGTTGCCCCATTGATTAGAATGCTACATGAAACAGTAGTTATGCTGCACATAATACAATTGATAGTTTGTAAGGGAAAACCCAAATGGGTGAGTAACATGCGGATAGAAAGCCAACTGACTTGATCAAATGCTTTAGCCAGATCAATTTTGAGAATCATCCCTTTGATGCGTTTAGTATGCATAGAGTGTAGTCCTTCCTGTGCAATGCCAATAGCTTCATGGATGTGTCTATTTTCAAGAAAAGCAAAATTTTCAGGAGATATATAAGTAGATAGAATAGGTTTTAATCTATTAGAAATAATCTTGGCCATGATCTTATATATGCAGTTGCATAAGGAGATAGGACGGTAATCATTGAAAGTTGTTGGGTGATCAATTTTGGGTATGAGGGCAATAAAAGTAGCGTTGAATGCATCATAAATGCGTATAGATTGGCGAGTTTCTTCCACTACTTCCAGAAGATCATGACCTAATAGATCAAAGAATGCAAGATAAAATTCCACCGCCCATCCATCAAGGCCAGGGCTCTTGTCCTTTTTGAGCCATTTTAGAACATATTCAAGTTCTAGACTGGAGACAGGTTGCTGAAGTTCATCCTCTGCTGCATGATCAACATACCTGGGGAATAGAGATGTCACCTTGATAATTTCAGCCAAGGTTGGTTGAGGAGGTGCCTTGTAGATCTCCTTAAAGTGATTGATACCTTTCTGAGCAAGATGAGGAAAAGTAGAGGCTTTTGTTCCATCGTCATTTTCAAGGTCCCAAATAGTGTTAATAGCCTTTCTACCATTGGCGAATTGAGGTCCCAAATAGTGTTAATAGCCTTTCTACCATTGGCGAATTGATGAAATTTTTTTGAATTTTCATCCCCAGCTTTGATCCAGGTGGCACGACTTTTGAGTCTCCATGTCTCATTCCTTGATTGTAAAATCTTCAAGCGAGAAGTCTCCAGAGCAGTGAGCTGGGAATTTTCCTTGTCAGTGCCAAACCCACCCCCAATAGAGGATTCCAATCTATGGATTTGTTGTTCAATATCAATTAGTTCACCATCCTATGTTATTTTTTTGTGCTTAGCCCAACTGATGGATTCCTTTTTGATAGTGAGAAGTCTGTGGGCGAATATGGAGGATGGCGAGTTTAAGTGCGATGGCGGAGGAAGTCTCCAAAGGGTATTCACCATATTGAGATAATCATGATCATGTAACCAAATAGAGCAGAACTTGAATGGGGAGGTCGACTTTTTGAGTGCCCCAGTAATTTCCAGATAGACTGGAGAATGATCAGATATGCCCTCTGAGCCAATCCATTGTTTGAAGGATCCAAAGGTATGAAGTAATCCTTCTTTTATGAGAAAACGATCAAGTCTTCGAGCCACCAGGTCATCCCCAGTGCGCCTGTTACGCCAAGTGGGAGATGGGGAGGTAATCAGGGGATCCACAAGTTGATGTGTTGTGAGCAAGTGTCTGAAGTAATCAGATAATGAATCCGCATGTGCATTAGGCCCCCAATATTCATAAATCCCAAGAGAGAAATTCAGGTCCCCAGCCAAAATAATATTTTTCGGTCGCATGAAATATGCATTCATGAAAGATTCCCAAAATTGTTGTTTTTCAGAGCAGGGGCCATAGATATTAATAATGGAGAAATGCAAGCCAAGGGATTCCGAGAATACTTCCATGCCTAAGGCATTTTCCCTACCCCAAACATTAATAATGTTGATGTGTCGGGGGTTAATACAAAGTCCCAAACCCCTCGAGCACCTAGAAGCATCAACAACATGAATGGTCCAACCAGGTAATAAAGAGGTGAGAGCACGAGAAACCAGTTCCGCAAATCCATGCGTTTCTTGTAGAAGGATAATATCGACAGGAGTAGAACTAAAGAGTCGGTGAAGTGCAAGTCGCTACGTAGGGCTAGCCAGCCCACGACAGTTGAAGGAAAGACAAATCATTGGGAAACCAGGATGGAGGATTGCCTTGCTCTAAGAATCCCATCAATAGAGAGTTGTGTGCCGAAGGCGACTTCAATTCCGGCAAGGTGAATAGCTTTGGATATATGTGAATGTCGACCCCGGATAGGTTTATGAGAGGGAACAGGAAAGACAGTAGGAGTGCCCAATCCAGTTTGAGAGTGTGTACACGGTCGAAGATTGTAGGAATGAGATCAAGAGGAATCAGAGGGTTCATTAACAATGGGGAGGCAAGGTGCAGAGGAAGTGGGTAAGGGGGAGGAGAGAAGGGGTGCAGGGAGGGAGGAGGAGGTAATCAAGGGAGATTCCACATATAGGATGGGTAATGAAGGGGGGGGCGGTGGGGGGAAAGTGAAAGGGAGAAGAGGATGGTGGACAACAAATAGGAGGGACGACAAAACCATCCAGTGGATACTCATGACACATTATAGAAGTCGAAGAAAGAAATGATAGGAAAGTAAAAGGAAGGGAGGAGGGAGTACCCACATTCGGAGGGAGTCCAGTAGCAGTGGTAGCAGATATGGATCGAGTGACCCTAGAAGGAGCATCCGCAACGTCAGAGGGTTCCACCATCAAGTATGTTCCAGTTGAGACAGTATGACCAGGGTGCGATGACCGTTTTTGAAGTGAGACAGATACAGGTGCAATAGGATGTTTGCTACTACTGGTGTGAGAAGTTGGATTCAATCCCGATAGTGGACAATCCTTGAAGACGTGACCCACTTTGTGGCATCGGTGACAACGAAAGGGTACTCCTTCGTAGTCCAAGATCTGCTCCCTGGTGGAGTTGCAACATTGAATGTTGATGGCTTCCTCCAGTCCTTCCCGTGTATCCAGATGAACCAGTATACAGGCATACACCATCTTACCAGAGTTGATGTAAGAACGATCATGGTCTAGGTAGGTGCCCAGGAGATTTCCAATGTCTTTGAAAATCTGATCAGTCCATAAGTGATAAGGAAGACCTGGAAGATGGACCCAGATGGGGCCAACACCTAGAGGTTCACGATCAGGATCAAATAAGGGGTTCCGTCTTTTGAGCAGAGCCAAAGCCATCTCAATGTACCAGAACTGAGATAGGATAATATTAGGGGGTTCTCTGGAGGAGAAATGAAGAGAAAACCAACCTTTGGTCAAAGTGTGAATGGTTGGCGACTCTTGGATGAGATCTCCCCAAATCTCTTGTGCCCAGAGTTTCAAGCGCTTAACCCCATAGTTCCTGCCGCAAACCCTTCCAACTAATACCCTGTCAATAGTACCCATAATGTCGACCATCTGAACTCCAGCGCCGAGGGTAATGAAATTGGTGTGATGATTAGCTTTTACGCATTTCATGCGGCGAGGAGCGGTACCTGGTGGGAGAAGAGCGACAACTGAATGTGAGGGGAGGGTAGTCGATACAGATGGAAGAGGAGCGGAGGCAGGAGAGGGAATAGTGAAGAACCCAGAAGTACGACGAGCCGCTGATGGGTTAGACGCAGGAGGAGTGAGGGTCAAGGGGGGCAGGATGGTGGGTGAGGGTAATGAAGACCGCGGAGGCGAAGAGTGCCGAGGGATATGGGGAGTCACAGTAAATAAGGGGGAAAGAGGTGGGTAGGTGAGGGTCTGAGAGAGGAATGCGAGGGATCTGGGAGATGGAGGTCGGAGGTCTGGTGCACTGATATCTAGTTCATCAGCCAGTAGGATTGCTGACGATGATGTGGCTAGATCAGGGACCATAAAGGAGTCCAGGTAAGGGAAAGAGACGGGGGATGGCACCAAGGAATAAGAGACCACAGGAGCAATACCACAAGGAGAATATGTCGGTAAAGAGACTTGCATACCCGAGGAGAATCGATTCGAGAGGGTCCAAATGTCGACGTCTTCATATGGGTCCTCCGAGTAGTCCACAAGCTGCTCATCCTCGACCCCTTCCATATCAAAACCCAAGACAAATACCGTTAAAAAAACAAATAAAATCCCAACTATCGCCAAAAGATGAGGACCCGGTTAGAACAGTAAGCGAGCCCTAACAGTCACCAGAAGACGAGGGCCCGGTCAAAATAGTGTCAGTTGCAATAATTAGGCAGAGTCCAGAGAACCGAGCACCGTCAGTGAGCGTTCTGCATCGACGAGGGCATAGAGTGGCCAACGAAACCAGTTAGAAGAAAATGAGTGGTTAGGGCCGAGAGAAACCCTCTGAGCAAATGCCAACACAGGCCATCAAGTGAGTTCAGGGTCGGCAGGTAAGGTGGTTAATAGACGCGGCGCACAGGTTGGAAGACACATATGTACAGTAACTTCCATGGTTGCCCAGAGCACCAGTTCGCCGCCTAGCACAAAATTCACATATCAAACAACAATTCTACATAATTTCAAGCACATTTGGCCAAGCTAGAAAGGAGTTGCCTAGCCAGGGGAGGGGAGGAATTGTGAGGAAGGCCAAAATTGGCCGAATCGAGTTTTTTTTTTTTTGAGAAATCTTGCAATAGTAACAATGTTTGAATCATGTTTTTTTATGGGGGAAATAAATTCAACATCATTAAAAACCTCCTAGACAAATTTGATAGCTATAACCTAAATTTTCAAAAATGACAAATTTTCTTAAAATCTTACCCACATTTCCATGATTTTCGGAGCCAAAAAAAAAAAAGCAGTGTGTGGCGAGAAAACCAAACCTCCCAAATGTGTGACATTTTATAGCGAAATAAAAACCTCCCGTCACCCAGACCGACATAACTTCATGCAAAACCTTCCACAAGTCAACTGACTTCAGTTATGCAGATTACGACAACCATAACCAAAATTCAAACTCTACAGATGGTGCAATTTATTACAGAAAAGGTATGTGGCGGATCGCTGCCGTTCACTTGTCAAGAAGAAACCGGTGCCGATCAGGGTGTGTGGTGGCGACATTATCCGCGCGGACCCGACAATAAATGCAGTCTAATTAACGAATGTTTCACTGTGGAATCGAAGGTGTGTTGCGAGTGACGACCAGCTACTTTGGTAAGCCATGAAAATAATACCCTACCCTGCATGACATGCTACGACTGAAATCTCCTTTAGTCTTTCTATGGCTGGCAGTTTGTCCTCATATATGTTCCGGGCTGACGAATGAAGGACGGAGAAAACAGCCGGTATTAGAGTAGCGATTGACAGGTGTTAGTAATATCTTTCCTTTCGTTTTACATTTCTCGCGGTTTCTGTTATTTTTTTTGCATTTTTGGAATGGTGAATGCTTGAAATAGTGGAACTGCATGAAATTACTGGCATGTGAAATAGATTCCTGAAATAATCTATTACCTTTATGCTTTTTGCACGTCTTGATGACATGCCTTAAGTATACTGAATTATGAAGGTGAGGAAATTGAAGCGCAATTTTATGTGCAATAGAAATGCAATGCAGTCTTACCAGTGTGTCAAGACCCAAGTTATGTGATCAATACCATGGTACTTTCTTGTTCGTGTCAGCTAGAGAAATATGCAGTGGCGGTGATAGTATTTGGAGTTCAAACAAAATTTTCTCCAACAATGGTCAGAAACATAAATTTAACTAGCCTAGTGGCATTTTACTACAGTTTGTCATGAAAGGGTAGTGGCGAGTATCTTATTGATCAGTTATTCCAGTCTCCTAGAACATTCATCCAGAGGAAAGGCGTCTCTTCTCTTCTGTTAGTGCCAGAGTTTGTCTGAGCATGATTAGCTGAACTGATTTTGCTATTCAATAATAAGGTTGACTCCTCACAGTCCTTCTTAATGCCCTTTGTCTTTGTTGCTTTTTATTTTTTTGTCGATGGCCACAAGGTACGATATAGAGCCACCTGCAAGATGAAAATATGTTAAATTTCCATGAAACTCTGCAACTACTTAGATGAATAACTGAAAACCGAACCTAGTTTACTTTCACCAAGATACAAAGCTTCTTAACAACTTATAAGCAGTGGAATAAAAACACAGAGATAAAAACACATCACACAAATTGACACACTTGTTTTCCTCAGGAAACCCAACAGGGAAAACCTGCTTGCTTGATGTGGTATTTTATTGATTGTCTTGGAGCAATTGAATCTGTTACAAAGCAATCTGTCTCTTTTGAGAAAGCGTTCTGCTTTTCACACAAATCTCAGCTGATACAATTGATCTTGGCTGGCCTGGATCTTGCTTGATCTCGTCCCTCTAACACACAATTGTTCCTCTGCTACCTCCTTGACTTGCTCTGCAAAACCTCCTCACTTCTGCTTGATCTCTGTGCACTAGAGACTCCTTAATCCTTGTGCACTAGGTCCCTATTTCCTAGCGCACATCAACCCCTATTCTCTAGTGCAGATCAATTCCTTTTTTATAGGGAAAATGCCTATATACTTGGGCACTTCCCGCCTCCTGTTTCTTAGGACCCAACTCCTCTTCTCTGCGCACAACCAACTCCTAAGTCCTAGTGCACTTGTGCTTCCTATTTCTTAGGACACAATTCTAGCGCTTTCCACAATCAAGGCTCTCTCACAAACTCGTGTCCTCTGTCTTGTCACAAACCTTTGTGCACAAAACAATTGAATTTCCTTGCGCCTTTGTCCTCCTCTTTATAGGCCCAATTCAAACATGCAAGGAGACCTAGTTCAAATTTAGAACTTGAGTTCTAATTGACAAGTTAATTAAGAGTGACACTCTTCCTTTGTCCAATTAACACTGGAGTTCTTAACTTGTTGTTACACAGTAATTTGTCACCGTCCCTACAATCCCCATCTCGCCCATTGGAGGGTCGTTTCTGTGACCAATAAGCAGTGTCATGCCTTGCAAATACCATCATTGCATCCCTTACCATGAGGACAACATTCCTTCTGTTGATCATTTCCTGAGCAGACCCTTAAAAACACCTGTTTTTGCCTTGGCGCCGGTAGCCCGTTATGTACTCGCGCCAATGGGGGAAAATTAACACTGAGCCCGCGCTAATTGGCGCTCTGTCCCAGTGTTGCACCCGCGCCAATCTGCTTTTGGAAAGTTTTTTAAAAAAGGAGGCGAAGTTTCGATTACAACAACTTCGTGGATGAGTCATCAGGAGTGGTTTCGACTGAATAACCACGACCTTCCTCCCTTTGACCTCTTGTTTCCACCATATGGGGAACCTCCAAGGATAAAGGCCTCCCTTCCACTATTGTAGGGATCCCAACCCTCCTCCTCTCCTCTATAAATATAGCCTTCTTCCATTGATGAAGGAGCCGAAGAAGGCCCGAAGGATTCCCGGAGAATCTCAGTTCCCAAGAGCTTTCATGTTGCAAGAGCCTTCTTGATTCCCTTAAGGCCAAATCCAAGCAAGGAGACTATTGCCAAGTATCCGGAGAGAGAGGCTTGTCCCATCCTTGACAGGCTTTATCGAGACATGTTTTGCTAACGACCCGCCAAAGGAGAATTCGGCGTCGAAGCTTTGGTTGTATTCTTCTTTTTGACTCATTAATGATAAGTGACTATCGGTTATGGTTCCACTCTTGTTCTTAATCATGTTCATGAGTTATGTCCTCTTCAACTGACATATAGTTGTATATACTGGACTTTATGCTTGCGTTTGTGTTGTTTCTTGCATGTGCAGGTGTCCGATCACGGAGATCGTGAGGATTGTGATCTGCCAGGACAAAGGAACGGGAGCACCACCTCTTCTACAAACGACAGTGTTGGATTCCAGGTAAGCCTTCCTCGCAAGTCGGTTTATTTACAATTAGGAACCTGCACTGTAGCGTGTTTGATTGCTGCTAGACCTGATCTGGGCTAGTAGGGATCGCCTCTGTTCGCAGAGGGGATTTACCTCCTCAACACTTGTCCTTCCTTCAATCAAGATTGAAGACTAACTCACTCTAAATGAACTTATAACTGCCACCTCGTTCTGTAGTCAAACTGATGAAGACTCCACTCAATTGAAGCTCCAACTCTATGCATGTTAACTTGATGATTATTTCAGTAAACTAGAAATAACTCATCCTAACTGAAGTCTAACTCATGGGGGCAATTCGATGTCTTCACTGACTAAGGCACAAGCCAGAAGACCTTGCTCGCTACATTTTCAACAAAATCTACACTTGTGCATTCTCTGCTAGATGCATCTTCATCCTCCCATTACTTTTCAAATCCCTCTTTAATCCCCAAAATATGTGGAAAACCTCCATTTGTTCATGTTATTGGAGTCTTCCATCTTAAAACTCTTAAGTGACAAGGCTTTGATGGTGTATTCTTGATGGTGAGCAACATTTCAATGGTTGTCCTTGGTGGGTTGTTGGATTTTTGTGGACTTGAATTGGACGTGGTGCTCCTCTCTTAGGATATTTTCATGAGAACCTCAAATTTTTCAATTTACAATGAGTCAAATGGTGCCCATTCCTTGGGCATCTCTCACTTCTTATTTTTGGGTGATGTTATTCTCTTAGGGTGATTTCAACACCGATATCGAGCCTTTACATGTATTGGTGCATGACTGATTTGAGGATTCCTTTTATCTTTAGGAGAATGACTTGGTCTCAATGGGTCTCCACAGTTTTAGATTATATGTTGGGACCCCTCATAGTGTATGTGAAATACCTTATCCAGTGAGGTGAATTTCTCTATCTGCTAATTTTGAATGGTCTCTGTTCACATTGTTTTCCTACCTTTGACAACTTCACTTATTTACCTCATGGTGCAAATTTGGTTGATTATGTCCTAGTCAACTGAGAATTGCTTCATTACATCTGGCACCTTACAATCTCCACCCTTCTTCCCCTTGCAAGTAGTGCACTCATAACCTTCTCCCTTTGTAGCTTCCTTGCTTCTCTCCTCACCACATCCTTTTTTGATGCACTTTGGACCTCCATCCATTATGATGAGGGCCTTGTTGATGTTTAAATATTTTTCCTTTGGTAATGGTTTTTGCTCCTTCCCCATTTTTCGTCCCTTGATTCAACGTCAATCAAATACAAGCTCCTCTCAAAGGCCATATAAAATGATGTTTTGGACTATTACCCTGACACCATTCGACATGTCTCCTATGCTCCCAAACATGGCATCTAAGTATTTTCCTATGAACCACTAATATGACAAGGAGTGTAAACTCCTCCATAGCATGTTCTAATTCACTCTATCTCCTAACCCGCCTTACATTTCTCATCCTTAGAAAACTTATTGATATCTCTTCCATTATTAAAAGTGGGAGTTCCTTTCCATCAAGAGACTTTAGCTTTAGGAGGCCTTCTTATATTTTCCTAAGAACTCTTGGCACACCCTTTTCTTTAAACAAACTTATCTCCCACTAGATTTAGTTTCTTAATCCATGTTTTCTCAGACCACTTGCGTTTATGATATCTTGGGGCAACATTCAAAACACATCTTTTGGCCACTCACCTTTTCATATATTTTGTCATGGAGACACTAGGGGAACAATCAAGGTTATTGTGAAATTTGTTGATTTTTGTAGCTTGGGAGGTACTACAAACCTTGAGGATCGAGGGTTTGGAGGCAAGAGCTCCATAAGTGGCCTTGTGGGCTTGAAACCCAAGCCTGGGGTTTTTCACCCATCTATGTTTGGGACAAAACCGGGACGAATTTTCGACATGTGATGGATGGGGATGATAGTGCTCGTCGAGATGAATCCGACACATCGAAAATCATCTGATTCCGAGTTGTCGTTGAAGAGTTATGAATTTTTGAAGTTTGTGTGTGGGCTTATTGCACAAGGTTAAGGTCGAATTAGTGGTTAAGTGACCTTATGACAACCCACATAGTAAATTCGTTGGAGCCACTTGGAGCCTATAAATATAGGTAAAGTGCAAGGAATTTATACACATCTCAAGTACATCAAACATCAAGGTTAGCTTTGAAATTGAGTGCGGTTTTGAGGCAAGAGGAAGAAGATAGTGCAACCGAGTTTGTGTGAGGGTATTCTTTGCGTTTCTTGGAGAAGATCTTATGTGGAATGGGCCGCAGCCCAAGGCAACAAGTAAGGTGACTTAAGGCCAAGTTTGTGGGCAGAATCAAGTGTCTCCCTTGCCATATTAGGCCACAACTAAAGAGGTAAGTTAAAGAGTATTTTTCTGTGTTTTAAGGTGTGGGAACCTCTGGTATAGGTGGTTGCAGGATTGCTGTAGCAACAACAATTGTCTTGAGGTGGTTTGAGTGCCGTGAGGCCTTAGGGAGAGGGAAGACTCTAGTCTACAACCACTAAGACCAGCAACGCAGGCAAACAGAGGCAAGGACGACTTCATTTAGTGGTATTTCCTTGTGTTAAAGAGCAACAACCTTCACAGTAGGAAATCACATGTTGTGAGGGTTCCTGAGAAGGAATCTTGGGCCTAAATAATGTGTGGAAAGACCTAGTAAAGGGCAGTAAAGGAGCAATTGGTTGGATAAGGAATACAATGGTATTTGGAGCTGTGGTTTAGGGATGTTGAGTGCCCTAACCAGTTGTTGTATGCACATAAATCAAGGACAAGGAGGCAACAACAGGTTGTGGTTGCAGATGACTCCTTGTTGATTGTTAGATGCTAGGTGGATAGGTGTCCTAGGAGAGGACATATTGAAGTTTTTTAGTAGCTATAGGAGGGATTCCTAGGTGTGAGGATGCCCTAGCTAGGTGCAGATGCTACAACAAGTATTGGTCACTCGTGAATTGTTGGAGGGCAGCGTGAGAGTGGACCAAGTGTGGACATGACTGGGCATTTATGGTCTGCTGGAGGATAGTGTGATATTGCCCAAGTTGGAGCCCGGTGTGCAATACTTTGATGGACAAAAGTAGTTGCTAGAGTGGCAGTTGTTGAGCTCAAGGGTTGACGAATCAAAGGAGCATTTTGTGGAGCCTGAGACTTGTGTGTGGAGAAGGAATTCTATAGTAGATGATGGGCAGTCTTCCTAGCCCGTGTTCATTGTGGGAGATGGACATCTTGCAATGATAGGTGGAAACCCTCCGTGCCCTATGTTGGTCTTCATCGGAGAAGCACATGAAGAAAATAGTGGGCTGAAGTCCTTGAGTAGCTGAGGAGAAACAATGGGCATATTGAGAGTTGTTCACAAGTGGAGCTGTGAACAACTCGACAGGAGTCTCGATATGTTGACTCGTCGGTGGACGAACGATCAACTAGTGAGCAGATTGGATAGCCGAGGTTCAGTGGCCAAATGGACTTGGAGCATTGATAGAGGTAGGAGCTGCAGATCAGAAGCTGAAGGGCCGGGCAGGTATAGGGTGTTGGAAAGTGTAACTAGGTTTGGTCTTCATATTGACTATGTAATTATATATTTATGTAATGAAGAAGACAAAGATAATAAAATGTATTTTTGTTAAGCTTGCTTCATGGGTTTCATGAGCAAGGATTTTATTATAGGTCAAAAGACTTCTTCTTGATGTCTTTTAGTGTTTTTTCATCTTGTCATAAATAGAGTCATGTATATGAAGTACAGTCAATGATGGTATGCCTTAAGACCTTGTCATATAAGCTTGAAGAAATGGCTCAAGTATGATGATAACACTACTGCTCAAACCAACATAATACATGGTGTATACACTCTTCAAGACAACATTCATCACGCTGGAAAAGATCCTCTACAAGTCGGCTTATATACCCTCAATCAAGTCGACTCCATAACTAAATGACAGGTTGGCTAATTAACAGACAGGGTCAACTATATATACCCCTGTATACTTCGCAGAAAAGATAGAACAAAATCTCGGACAAGTATGAGATTTTCAGACGGAATTACAGGAATAATTCAGATCATATTTTGTGATAAAATGCGAGGATAAGAACTGAGGTTTGATGTGAGAAAGGTGACTGTCCAAACCAAGGATAAAAGTAGATAAGTTTGTGGTCAATATCCGAGTTGCAGTGCGAGGAAAGAAGGAAGATAAATCTGTGATTTACACCCAAGTTACAGTGCGAAAAGAGGAGGAAATGTATCACAAAAGGAGAGGCTTCGAAGACATGCGAAGTCAAGGATAGTGTCTCGAATAACCTTGTCTATAATACCTGTATGTAAAGAAGTTTGTGGAGAGGCATTACTATTCTGTCATGCAAAGTGAAAAGACGAGCTGCAACAGTAAGAATGATCTTTGTCTTGGACACTAAGGACAAAGAAGAATAAGCAAAAAAGAAGTGTTTGGGTAACCGAGGCTAGATCAAGAAAGATAGTGTTAGAGACCGAGTTCTTTAATGATGGTGGGACGGTGCAGAAAAGAAGGATCAACTTAAGAAGTCAAGGAAGAAGCAGTGACAAGGTCTTGGAGGCATACATAGGTCAAGGGTATGAGTCATGGTCATGGCACTCGTCAACTGAAAGTCTATAAGAAGAATTTCTTGCGGGTTTTCCTGTCCAAGAGGGAGAGGTTTTCCCTGGCTCGAAGAGCCTAAATTTGTGTCTCTTTTGTTTTTGGTAAGTGACTTGATGAAAGACATAATAAGCTAAGAAGAGAAGACATAAGCTCACAAGTAATTATCAAGAAGAGAATTTGAATTAAGCATTGCCCTACCTAATTCTCAACATGGTATCAAAGCTAAGGTGTTGAAGACAAGGGCTACTTGAAAAGAAGACACTCAAGGATCAAAAGAAGCAAGAATCAAAATCTAAAGCCTACATTGAAAAGTCAATTCAGTTTGCAAGAAAGATTCTCAAGCCATTTCAAGAAGACCTTCAATCTCATACAAAGGATTCACTCATCAAGGAGATAATATTTTCCATCAAAGATTTATATTGAAGACATTGTTGGAAGAGACATCATCATTCTAAAGACATCCTTTATTATCAAGGATCCAAGGTCACCTACATTGGAGAATTCAATATGAGAGGGGGTTCCTACCATCATCTTTATCAAGGAAGCTGATAGAAGGAAGAAGTCACTCAAGTAAGTATCTCTATGACCTCACCTAAATCTGTCAAAATGACTTATTGCAAAGAGAGCAACAAATTGGTTGGGTCATCAAACTTCAGTGCATGGAAGAAAAGGAAAGATTTGAATCTAATTTAAAATGAAGTTATGGGCTACATCGAAGGATCTACAATTCAACCTTCAAAAGAAGACATTCAAGCTTATACCAAATACATGAAGGGAGACATAAGAGCCTGAACGATTCTTATAGAATCCATAAAGCACTCTCTCATTCCTTATGTATCAAATCTAGAACCCTCAAAAGAAATATATGATAAATTGGTGGAGCTATTCTCGAAAAGTTCTGCAGCGGAAATAATGTCCCCGAGACAAAAATTATACAAGTTGAGAATGTCAAGAGAGGAAGGAATAATTCCATATCTTATGGAGATTTTCGCAATACGAGATCAACTGTAGAAATTGGGAAGAAGTAATGTCTGATGGAGAAATACTCACTATGGTACAAAATGCTCTACCTAAAGAATGGGGAAGTTTCACTTCAAGCATCGATGGGAAAGAAGAAGCAATGTCGTTCCAGGATCTATGTAAGATAGAAGAAACAAGATTGAAAGCCAAAGCTGACACATGATCAAGTAAAGGGAATCAAGCCTTCGTAGCCATGTCCAGGAAGAAAGGAAGATTCGGTAAATTTGGTCCTCAGAATAAAAGAAGAAGTATGGACAAGGTACGATGCTTTGGATGTAATGAACTTGGGCATTATAAAAGGGATTGTCCTAAATCTGAAAGGGGCAAGAGGAAAAAGGAAGAAGCCCATGCCATAGAAGAAATGGAAGAACCTGATGCAAAGAAATCTAAGAAAGAAGAAGCGAAAGATCTCTACAATGATTGAGATCATCTTCCTCTTTAAGTGATTTCTATCGGTTATAAAATAGTACATTAGAAAGCATTGTACATTAATGGCATCGCGATAAAATGGAAGGAGCACTTGTCATAGGAGGATGTTCGCAATACATCTATGAAAGAAGTAGCTCCTGGGAACCTCACTGATAACAACATTGATGAAAGATAGTCATCTACATCAAGGGTCATCATTCAATAATCAATATGGAAACATACGCTGACATTTTTCTATTGGAGTCCTCTCTGGATTCACTGGCTAGAAAGAAAGCAAAAGGTTTTCATCAGGAATTCTATCTTGTAGAATTCTGGGATTAGGATATGATGACATATTGATGAAGCAGGTCAAGGGAATGAAGTTCTTCATTCTAAAGAAATTGCTGCAGGATGACTCAAAAAGAAAAAGATGAGGTACATATATTTATATGCTTACACTGGATGCTATGGAGTCATGTCTTATGGTTGAAGGTGATGGACTTCTACCTTTAGACGTATGATCAAAGGAAGGAGGATCTCTTCCGTTACATAAGTTGTCACTAACAGATGAAATCAACATAATATGCCCTCATATAAGATATGAGGTGGTTATATACAAACAAGGAACTGGATACTGGAAGTTCCTGGGAATGAAGCTGTGTGCAGAAAGAAAGGAAGAGATCATGAAGTGAAGCCATGTCAAGAGGCAGTTATCATTCGGAAGCCAAGAAGATGTGACTAGGAGATCTCCTGGGAAGATATGTGGACTTTGATAGAAGTATGGTAAAGAATAAGACCCTTGACAATACATATCTTTAGGAGATGTGTCAATCTGAATAAAGGATGTCGATGCCTACCGGAAGATGTCATGGTGAAAGTTCATCACTGAGGTAACTTTTGATTTAAAAGTTCTTATGTATATGTTTATCTAGATAAGTTTATGCAGGGATGCCAACCATGTGGAAGGATGTAAGATCCTTGGGAGATGGTTCAAAGGAAAGCAGCATGGCATAAAGGTGGACCAGATGTGAAAGACTGATGAATCATCTTTCTGGTAGATGACATGACTCATGGATGAAAGTTATGGATGATATGTGCCCTATGAAGCTAAAGTTGACTATTCCTCAATATCGAAATCCATGACATCGAGGAGAGGAATTCTTCACGAGCAACTGGATGTTTTCATCATTGCTGTTGCAAGTCCCTGGTTAAGAGGGAGCCCGATACTGAGTTTCTTACTTGGAAGAAACTTGAAGTATGTCCTTCCTAAATTAAAAGGAAGTGACAAATATGATTCTCTAAATTCATGTGTCATGCACTACACCAGGACTAACAACCGTAAGTCTTAGTGAAGGCCATGAGGAGATAATGGATAGACACATCATTCTGGTCTTCACTTGGAAGACAAAATGGAGGATTGGTAATCATTTGGCATACGATACTCTTTGAGAATGAGATAGGGCATTCAAGATAAGAGTATTCGGGGACTGATATTCTTTGAGGGCTAGCTACCCAAGAGAAGAATATTCCAAGAAGGTCATACTTTGGGAACACCCGGGTGGAGTATGTACCTTGAAGAGACAATGACTATGGTGTCTATAAGTCATGTGTCTTGCCCACATTGTAGCCCATTGTCTCGTTGAGAGATGGGGCAGTTAGTCAAGGCCTTGCATTAGGACAATGTTGGTTGATATGATGCTATATAGATGCGATTACCAATCTGATTCTTCTTATGAGATTCTTCAGATTGAAAGTGACAATGTACCATTATGAATACCTCCTTAGTTAAGAGGGAGTGTTGGAAAGTGTAACTAGGTTTGGTCATCATATTGACTATGTAATTATATATTTATGTAATGAAGAAGACAAAGATAATAAATTGTATTTTTGTTAAGCTTGCTTCATGGGTTTCATGAGCAAGGATTTTATTATAGGTCAAAAGACTTCTTCTTGATGTCTTTTAGGGTTTTGTCATTTTGTCATAAATAGAGTCATGTATATGAAGTAAAGTCAATGATGGTATGCCTCAAGACCTTGTCATATAAGCTTGAAGAAATGGCTCAAGTATGATGATAACACTACTGCTCAAACCAACATAATACATCGTGTATACACCCTTCAAGACATTACTCATCACGTTGGAAAAGATCCACTACAAGTCGGCTTATATACCCTCAATCAAGTCGGCTTCATAACTAAATTACAGGTTGACTAATTAACAGAGAGGGTCAACAGTAAATACCCATGTATACTGCATAGAAAAGACAAAACAAAATCTCAGACAAGTCTGAGATTTTTGGACATATTTACAGGAATAATTTGGATAATATTTGGTGATAAAATGCAAGGATAAGAAATGAGGTTTGATGCGAGAAAGGTGACTATCCAAACCAAGGATAAAAGTAGATAAGTCTGTGGTTAATATCCGTGTTGCAGTGCGAGGAAAGAAGGAAGATAAATCTGTGATTTATACCTGAGTTACAGTACGAAAAAAGGAGGAAATGTATCACAAAAGGAGAGGCTTCAAAGATATGCGAAGTAAAGGATAGGGTCTCGAATAACCTTGTCTATAATACCTATATGTAAATAAGTCTGTGGAGAGGCATTACTATTTTGTCATGCAAAGTGAAAAGATGAGCTACAACAGTAAGAATGATCTTTGTCAAGGGCACTAAGGACAAAAAAGAATAAGCAGAAAAGAAGTGTTTGGGTAACCGAGGCTAGATTAAGAAAGATAGACTTAGAGACCGAGTTCTCTAGTGATGGTGCTGGATGGTGCAGAAAAGAAGGATCAACTTAAGAAGTTAAGGAAGAAGCAGTGACAAGGTCTTGGAGGCATACATAGGTTAAGGGTCTGAGTCATGGTCATGGTACTTGTCAACTGAAAGTCTATAAGAAGAATTTCTTGTGGGTTTTCTTCTCCAAGAGGGAGAGGTTTTGGCCCTAGCTCGAAGAGCCTAAATTTGTGTCTCTTGTGTTTTTGGTAATTGACTTGATGAAAGACATAGTAAGCTAATAAGAAGAGAAGACATAAGTAAAAGAAGTAAGCTCGCAAGTGTTGAGATTTTGTGTATTTGGGGTAGCATCAGTTGTTCTCTAGCTCCCAAATTTTGTGGAGGGACTAGAGTACACTTGATCTACAAGACCCAGAAATTGATTTGGGAAATTTCATCTGGTTTCGGAGATATTAAATTAATTAATTATTTTAATGTATTTCCTAAGTTAAAACTTAGGGAACTTAAATAATTAAAGTGAATTTAATTAAACATGTGATGAAATTGTCTTAAGTCACACAGATCAAGCTTTATTTTAATCTTAGCCATTGATTCAAGATCTGATCATGGCCATTGGTTTTCCAACGAGAAAAGTATAAAGGAAAGGCTTGGGGTCATTTGTAAAGAAACACAGAGGTAGAGCACTGAAGCTAAGCTGAGATTCTAGGGCGGGTTTGCTAAGAATTCTCAGAAGTGTTTCAGCTGCAGAGAGGGGAATTTAGGCCAAGGGGATGATCTGATCCTAGGGTCTAGAATCAGCAAGAAGCAGAGATTAGCTTAGAGAGGCAGCGCAAAAAAGCAGGAGAGTAGCAGTAAGAAGGGCAGCAACTGTGCTACGCAAGCGCTGCGCAGCCCCTCAAGGACAGCGTGATTTTTTGCAGGAAACCCTCAGGGGTTACGTAGAGACCCTAAGGGGCAGCGTAGGGACTGCGTCACCCAGTCTGGGGTAACGCAACCCTTTCCGGAGTAGCGCTGAGGGACGCAGAGGCTTCAGGGGCAGTGCTAGGGTTTCTAGGCCCTAATTTTGGCTGAGTTTTGTAAATCCTGTTTGAGGGTGTGGATCAATTATTTTGGCCCTAGATTAGCCAGTGAGCTATAGATCTATTATTTCTCTGTCAGGTTTTCCAGATCTGGAACCCAGGCTTGTTGTATTCAGAAAATTCTTAATAATAAAACCCTCCAGCAGCTAGAAGCCCAGTTTTCCCGCATTGGGTTTTTTTGGGGACTATTTGTCCAGAAATAATTGTGTCACTTTGTCTATGTGTGCATGAACTTGTTCTAGATCTGGATTGGTGGAGATCTGTTATGTGTTTTGCTTTGATCTTGTTAATTTTGGACAACTAGGTCCAAACTCCATGTTGTGATGCTCAGATGAAGATGCCAATATTTTTATTGGACTCCTCTTTCGGAGAGGTGCAAGATCGATCTAAAGATCATCTTGATCCGATGAGCAGAACATTTATTTTGAATTTATTCAAAATATGTGCAGGTCGGCCTAAAGGTTTGGAGCCCCAACAGTTGTGTCACACACCCTCATTGATGGATATAAATTGGTCAACGTTGGAGGACATTTTCACTCATCACATCCTCACACATTTTTTCTCTCATCATCTGATTGGTTCGATCACCTTGGAGGCTCTTCTCTTCACATGTGGCAAATTTCAGCAAGGAGAAAATTATGTTTTCGGCCTAGGGTTTCTACCGCAGTGTTGACCAGCGTCGACTTTGGTCAACGCATGGTCAAATTGACCTGAAACTCTCCCAATCTTTCGATTTCCTCAATCCACATGTTTTGGCACAATTCCCGAGGTTGGACGTTGACTTTGACTTGGCTACGTTGACTTTGTTGCTGCTTCTGTTTGCGTTGATCGTTGACTGACAGCGTTGAATTTCGTTGACCTTTGGGGTTGACTGATCTGGCTGTCCTAGAGGGTTGTGTGACACTTTTGGTTGGCTGACCGTATTGAGACTTTGCTGGTTGAAGCATCCTGTTGACTGTCGTAACGCACAAACACACTTATATATTTTTTGCTTGTCTTCTGTTGATCTACTAGTATGTTCTATCATCATTTTACTTTCTTGTTTATGTGATTGTTGACTTATATTGGGATAAAAAGTAAATTTGCATCAAGCATAGAACATCTACAAAAATTTACATGGTATCAGAGCTGAGGTGAAGACAAAGCCCTAGTTTGTAGCAATCACCAAAGAAGAGGATGGGTTCCTCAAACTACAATGGCTTTAAGGCTGATGACAAACTGACTGGGAAGGAAGACTTCCATGCCTGGAAGATGACATTGGATCTTAATTTGGAAGACCAAGATGTCATGGACTATGTGCAGGGTAAAATCCAAGAGCCTCCATCCACTGCAACTGCTGCTGCCAAATCAAAGTACAAGAAGGGGGAAATCAAAGCAAAGCTGATGATCAGGGACTCAATTCATAAGAGTCTGGTTGCCTACATCTCTGAGCTGGGCACATCCAAGGAGATGTATGATAAGTTGGTCAACATGTTCAAGGCCAACAATGTGAATCAAGTCTTATTCTTCAAGAACCAATTGAAGAATCTGAAGAAAGGCAGGGATGAATCAGTTCAATCATATTTTCTGAAGCTGGCCGAAATCAAGAATAATCTTTTGGCTATTGGGGAGACAATAGCTGATCGAGAGATGGTTCTCACCGCACTTGGAGGTCTCTCATCCGAATGGCATGTATTCAACAGTACCATTCTCAATAACAATGTGATACCTGATTTTGACGAAGTACAAGGATGAAGGAATATGAAAATGAAGGAAATGCTGCCTTCGTTGCTCATACTAAGAAGAAGAACTTTGGTGGTCCAAGGAACAAAGGAAGAGCAGGGGCCCAAGGGAAGAAAGGCAAATGTTACACTTGCCACAAACCTGGACACTATGCTAGAGAATGCCCTTTCAAGAAGGATTCTCCCGATGATGATGACAACAACAATAACCGGAGGAATGGCAATCAAAGGAACAACAGGTTCAAAGGAAAGAGGAAGGCTTCCTCTGGTGGAAATGGGCAACCTTTCAAAAGGTCGAGAAATTCCAGGTTATGAAGAATCAAATGTTTTTAATGATAAAAGAAATGAATACATTCTTGTATTTTCCCTCTCTGCTGCATCTCCACCCAATACTATGGATGTCTGGTTGATAGATAGTGGTGCCTCAAGGGACATCACTGGGTTCAAGGAAGCACTTTTTGATATGGTTGAGAAGGATGTTAATCTAAAAATTATCCTTGGAGATATTGCCACATATCTCGTGAAAGGGACAGGGACTGTGACCCTCCACTTGTCTCAAGGTCAAGTCCTCTGCTTGCAAAATGTACTATATGTACCTGATTTGAAGAAGAACCTTGTGTCTATATCGACCATGGAAGACAAAGGTTTCAATGTGGCATTCGTTGATGGGAAGGTGCGTATCTGGAAGAAGAGTTTCAAGGAAGCTGTCACAATTGGGTTTAGAGTTGATACACTCTATCAGGTTGGAGGAACTCCATTGGGAGCGATGACGTGTGATACTATCCGATAGACTGAACTATGGCACCGGAGGTTTGGACACCTTCACTACAAGGCCCTTCCCGAAGCAAGGAAGGTGGTGACTGGGATGCCGTGTTCACAAATGATCATGAAGGTGTATGTCAGGGTTGTGTCGAAGGAAAGCAAACAAGGGGACCTTTCCCCTCAAGTGTCACAAAGACATCTGATGTCTTGCAATTAATACATTATGATCTGTTTGGTATGTTGCCCGTGACATCCTTGGGAGGATGTTCTTATTATATGACGTTCATAGATGACTTCTCTTGCAAAACCTAGATATACTTCTTGAAGAAGGATGAGGCTTTCATGTGGTTCTGTACCTTCAAAGCCTTGGTGGAAAATCTGACAGGGAAGAAGATCAAGATATTGAGGACCGATAATGGCACTGAATATGAGACGAACAAGTTCAAGAACTTTTGCAGAGAAGCTAGCATCAAGAGGGAGACCACAATTGTCTATACTCCTGAGCAGAATGGCGTTGCTGAACGAAAGAACAGGACCATTGTGGAAGCTGCCCGTGCCATGCTATGTAACCAAGGTCTTCCGAAGTTTCTGTGGGGAGAAGCTGCGAACATTGCTGTGTACATACAAAACCGATGCTCGCATTCTGCTCTGGACTCCAAAACACTCGAAGAGATTTTCTCTGGTAAGAAACTTGACGTCTCACATTTTAGAGTTTTTGGATGTCCTGTTTTTTTTCATGTACCGAAGGAGGAGATCAAGCTGGATGCTTCTGGAAAGAAGGGAATGTTTGTGGGCTATAGCGAAACTTCGAAGGCCTATAGAGTCCATGTGCCTGGTTAAAGGGAAGTGGAGATATGCCACGATGTTACCTTTGACGAAGATGCTTCCCTGAGGAAAGTAGTAAATCTTTCGAGATCTGAGGAAGATCATGAAGCAAGGCTTGGAAATCAAGAAGAATCGAAGGATGAGACGATGCTCAATGTTGAAGGACCGATGTACCCTATTGATCCACCTCCTTCAATGAGGAAGAGATCATCATGGCTTAGGGACACTCTTGAGGATGCCGAGGGACATATGGCCCCAAGGGGGACATTCCGTGAAAGTAAGAAGCCGAATAGATACCAGGGGTATCTAGCAGCCATGAGTACTATCGTACAATCTGAGCCTGGATCTTTTGAGGAAGTCGTAAAGCATCAAGTCTGGAAGGATGCTATGCACGAAGAATATGAGTCCATTATGAAGAATGATGTCTGGGATGTGGTTCCAAGACTGGAGTACAAAGCAGTTGTCACCTCGAGATGGCTCTATAAGATTAAGCATGGATCTGATGGAAGTGCCGAAAAGTTCAAGGCAAGATTCGTTGCCCGTGGCTCCTCTCAAAAGAAAGGCGTAGACTATGATGATATATTTGCACTTGTGGCCCGATATACCAACATTCGATCTATCATAGCCCTTGCTGCTACACAAGGATGGAATTTTCATCAGATGGATGTGAAGACCGCATTTCTGCATGGTGCAATAAAGGAAGAAGTGTATGTGGAGCAACCTTTGGGGTTCGAAGTCCAAGATCGGGACAACCATGTCTGTAGGTTGAAGAAAGCCCTCTATGGGTTGAAGCAAGCACCCAGAGCTTGGTACGAGAGGATAGATAGCTACCTGATGAAGTTGGGCTTCACTCGTAGTAATGATGATCCAAACCTTTACTTCAAGGTTGATAGAGAAAAGCCTCTCATTCTGGTGCTGTATGTGGACGACCTCTTCCTGACAGGTGCTGACCCTCTCATTCATCAGTGTAAGAGGGAGCTCGCTGCTGAGTTCGAGATGAAGGACCTAGGACTAATGCACTACTTTCAAGGCTTGGAGGTCTGGCAGAGACTTGGTGAGATTTTCCTTTCTCAAGGAAAATATATTGTGAAGCTTCTAGAAAGATTTGGTATGGTGGACTGTAAGTCCGTGTCGACACCGATGGAGCTTAACTTTAAGAAGTTGAGTGGCAGCGTTGCTGGGCCTGTGATAGCAAATCCTACTGAGTATCGTCAACTCGTAGGGGCCCTGATGTTCTTAGTGAACACTCGTCCGGACGTATGTTTTGCAGTGAACACTTTGAGTCAACATTTGTTGAGCCTCATCACTTTCACTCGGTTGGTGCCAAGAATCTGTTGAGATATCTTCGGGGCACGATAAAACATGGGCTGAGATACACTGCCGGGAGCATGACACTCCATGGATATACTGGTGCCGATTGGGCTGGCAGTGTGGTGGATCGTAAGAGCACATCGGGATGCTGCTTCACACTTGATTCTGCTTCGATATCATGGATGAGCAGGAAGCAAAAGTCGATGGTTTTGAGCACTATGAAGGCCGAATACATAGCAGCGAGTATGGCCTATTGTGAAGCAGTCTGGTTGTGAAAGCTCTTCAGTGAGCTGTTTGAGCATGTGCTAGATACCACTGTGATACTCTGTGATAACCAGAGTGGGATTCGGTTGTACGAGAATCCCGTGTTCCATGATCGATCCAAACATATTGATATCAGGTACCACTTTATCCGGGATATGGTACAATGAGGCGTCGTAAGGCTCGATCATATAGGAACTGATGAGCAGGTCGCGGATATTCTCACAAAGCCCCTGGGGAAGGTCAAGTTCCTAACCTTCCGTGAGAATCTTGGTATCGTGGAATGACCCTATTCCGAGGGTCCTGTTGGACGATGAGCTCTGGGGGGCTTGGGGATAGCTTATCGGAGCTATAAGCAACCACAGGGCTAGGCTTACCGAACCTTGTTGGTGTGCTTCTGCCCCACCGTTATGATGATTGAGTTGGTTCACCTCTCATGATCTATGCCCCATATGCATCCTACCCATTGAGTTCAGGGTTCATGGGAAGTACCTCTCATTTGGCTAGTGAGGTGGGAAAAGCTAGAGATTAGTAGCAAATACTGATGGACGCATCAGAGATTGCTGTACTCTCTATCTAGGATGGCACATGTCCAACCACTTGATCTGGGATCAAGTATAGTGAGGTTTCGGACCTCCTACCGACTTCGGGTCAGATAAACCAACTTTGGGTTGGTATGAGACTCTTTTTGAGTCCTATAGAGGTTTCAGACCTCTGGGCTGAATCTGTCAGCCGAGAATGATGTCTTTGTGACTGACCCACTTCTGTTCTGAAATAAAGAAGCCAACAAAGAAAGTTACAGCAAGATGACGCACGATGTTTGGATTGCACAGGTGGATGGAGTTCTCCCTAGTTGAGAGGGAGTGTTAATTTTGGACAACTATGTCGAAACTCCATGTTGTGTTGCTCAGATGAAGATGCCAATATTTTTATTGGACTCCTCTTTCGGAGAGGTGCAAGATCGATCTAAAGATCATCTTGATCCGATGAGCAGAACATATATTTTGAATTTATTCAAAATATGTGCAGGTTGGCCTGAAGGTTTGGAGCCCCAGTAGTTGTGTCACACACCCTCATTGGTGGATATAAATTGGTCAACGTTGGAGGACATTTTCACTCATCACATCCACACACATTTTCTCTCTCATCATCTGATTGGTTCGATCACCTTGGAGGCTCTTCTCTTCACACATGGGAAATTTCAGCAAGGAGAAAATTCTGATTTCGGCCTAGTGTTTCTACCGCAGCGTTGACCAGTGTTGAGTTTGGTCAATACATGGTCAAATTGACCTGAAACTCTCCCAATCTTTCAATTTCCTCAATCCATTTTTTTTGGGCACAATTCCTGAGGTTGGACGTTGACTTTGACTTGGCTGCGTTCACTTTGCTGCTTCTGCTGTTTGCATTGACCGTGTTGGAAATAGTAAATACTGAGAGGGGGGTGAATCAATATTTCTTTTCAATTGTTATTTTTACCAGTTAGATCACTTATATTTAGAACACAAAATGAACAATAAGAATAAATGCTTTTCTTATTTTCTTCTTTTCAATAAATCAAGTACAATATATGTAGGGCTCCAACCCTAGATGAAGACACCGATCTTCAATCTTCTAGGCTCCAACCTGTATTTGCCAAGCACCAACTTGGATTTCCAAGGCTCCAACCTTGTCAATTCTGAGGCACCAACCTCAAGGGCTCCAACCCTATATCTAGTATAGGCTCCAACCTGGTCTCTTGAGGACTCCTATCCTCTAGGGCTCCAACCCTATCATTCAAGGCACCAACCTTGTCTCTATGAGGCTCCAACCTCCTGCTTCAATTCGTCAAGATATATTTGGTTATACTTCATGGCTCCCAATAACTTCTTCAACAAGCCTTGACAATCTTCAGCAATACCTGATCCAAATCACTTCATCAATGACAACCTTGTCTTCTTAGAAGGTGTCTCCAAGACTCTTCATGTCACCCAATCTATTTTCAAGGTCACATCATCAGGGCCTTCAACAATGCAACATGATTTCCAAGGGTGCCTTCGAGATTAGTTTAAGTCTTCAATAATGCTTTCCCAAGATGTCTTTATAATATCTTCACAATGTCTCCATCAAGCTTCTTGATGCTAGCTTCAAGGGATGTTTCCTTATACTCTCTTTCAGAGGTCTTTACATCAACAAGGCTGCTGCTTCAATAATCTCCCTTGACATCAAAACACTGTCTTCTATAAGTTACTCTTCAGGACCTGTTTCAAGAAGTCTTCAAAACAATGCTCCAAAGGATTAGATCTGCACACTTCAAAAACAATGTTTCAACACCAAATCTGTTATGAGGTGGTTTTAAAGTTGCTCAACCAGACTATTTCAAAATCTAATTCTAAGATCTGCATTAGCAATTCTCCAAAATTTTCCAGGGGCTAGTCCATCAAGGTCTTCCTCAATATCGCTAGTAAGAGTCTCCAATGCTCTTCATTGTTGTACAAATGTCAAACAGTATTCTTCAAAGAATACTTCATATGGGCTTCAATGCTATTTCAAATAGGTCTTTAATAGGTTCTTTAATGCAGATAAGAGACAACTCCAAGAGGTGTTTCTAACTTTCTACAATCTTCAACAAGGCTGCTCTAAAAGAAGTGTTTCAACAAATTTCAGTAATATTTCTCCAAGGAATTCTTTCTGCTTCTGAATCTATCTTATGTCTTCAAAAAGGATGTTGAAACACTGCTGCAAATTCCCAACTGATGTGTAAAACTTATAACTTTGGGAATGCTCCAAAAGTCTCCAGGGTGTAAAGCAGTTCCAAGGCTATACTTTAACTTGGTCTTCTATTCTGCTTTAATCTGCCCCAAAGGTATCCTTAATTCTGTTAATAGGACACTCCTAAACAATGCCCAGACACTTACAACTAAGTGCACAATGTGCTAGGCACAGATCTGAAGATAAATGTCCAAATAATTTCGCACAGGTCTGTACTACAGTTCAAAACCCTTTACTCTGAAAATTTTGTCCACAAGGAACATAAACAGGTCTGAGCTCCTTATATGCCTCTTAAGGACTTAAACAGTGATCTGATCTTAAAAGAATTGCCCAAACAATATTTTCTTATCCTCTTCGGCCTCCTTTATGCTTCTGTGCTTATTCTCTGAGATTTTGACCGAATTCCTTGACTGAAATGAGGGTCTGCAGTCTCTATATATACATATTTTGTTGCTTGAACGAAGGGACACATCTCTGTATGGAGGCTGACTTGAAAGACAAGGTGCAGGTCGGTTCACTGTCAAAAATATATATTATTTTAACTTGAAAATTCAATATCTTACAAACTATTTGGAATTTTGGGGCATGTAAGAGCTCGTTGGAAAGAGGGAAAAATCCTCTTTAATATGGTCTAGGTCCCATTGAGAAAAGATGCCTCTAAGGTGGCAAAAAATATTTTTCTTTGTGACTGTCCTTAAATTTTATGCATATAACTATTGGGACAGCATGAGGAATGTTTGGGACAGTATGGTTTCTCCATTGTTTGGCTTATTCATCACCATAGGATCATGTAGGATATCCATGTCATCCAATAATAGTGCAGTGATATGTCACCAACCAAGTGCAACATTTATTAATTTTCCATTAGGATAGTTCCGAGTCCTTCTTGTCATCTCTTTCCATTAAGTGATTTCCAAGTCCTTCATGTCATGTCTCCAATCATTGTCCATGTCATTAAGACCTTCATCAAGTGCCATCACATATGACATCATCAAGTGTGGTCATTCATGTATAGTCCTTCAATATCAAGGGTAAGGACATCATCCGGGTTTTATGGCTTCTTTATCGAGAGCAAGTATACATGAGGTTATGGTGTCTTCATGATTAGTTCAGGCATCTAGGACAAGACATCTTCTTAGTGGCTTGACATCATAATGGCATCATTAATAGCTTGACATATTCATTAATGACGTCCTTATCAAACAAGAGGGACTTGTCACCATGAGCAAGGACATCGTCATATTATGCATCACAAGAATATTTGCTATCCCAATAATGCCATATTGACATCAATGACAACCTTGATTAACGATCTCCCCCTTTGTCATTGATGGCAATATTCTTGCCCTTCCAACGTTCTCTCCCCCTTTGACATCAATGGCAAACGGGGTGCCCAAGTACTCCCCTTGTCAAGCTGCTTCTTTTCTTCATCAAGAGTAGTTCTTCATAGGTATGTTACTCCCACTGTAATGGTGCTCTTCCTTCTGGCAATGTGGTCCATTATTTCTTCATGATGAACCAACTCCCCCTGCCTGAATAAACTCCTCTAGATTATTTAGATAAGAAATTTTTCTGCCTTGTGATCAAGTGGAAGAAATATTCAACAATAGTCCATTAGATAAGTAATCATGTTCTTAAATGGAGTTTCTCCCAAGAGATGACCTATCAAAAGATGATTGTCCATGTGACTCATCAAGAATTTCATAGGGCCTATTCACGGATAGCTTCTGCAAGAACGATTAAGAATCATAAGCTGCCCATGACAGTATGCATGGTCTCCTTTGGGGAGAGTCTCATTATCAAACACTTGGAATATCAAGGATGACTTCATCAGATCAACAACATGTGTTGTTGGCTGGAGTGTTCAAGTGACTTTCGGATTCAACTTGCTTCCTTCTCCATACTTGTGTAACTTTTTTCTCTGGCTTGGTTGTCATGGTTTTAGCTTGTTTAGGAACCCAAGTCAAGTTACAATCACGTGCCATATGTCCAATGCTATGGCAATTGAAGCACTCTATCTTGTTCATGAATAAGAAATCATGAGTTCTTCTTGCAAAATTGCTTCTAGGAGATTGACAGGGACCATTATATTTGTCTTTGTCAATGTTCCACCAAGACTCCGGTGCGGGGAGACTCACAGGGGGGACGTGTGGGAGTACCCTGAAATTTTAGGGAAATTTGGGGGTGCGGGGAGTTGTCGGGGTATATATATATATATAATTCATATTCATATTCATTGTTAAATAATACTAAATACTAAATACTAAATTTAAATTCATAATTGAAATGAATAATGACATACATTGATCCATCCTCATCATTCATTGAATCATTTTGATACATAGTACATACATATTTGATATTATCATATTACAATGTATATCATTCATATGACATACTCAGTATTCTAATTTCTAAATTCTAATATTCATCCATAATCAATGATCATTCAATAAATAAATTCAATAATGAAATCTCAAAATACATTGAACCATAATTCCATATCATTCATCATTCATCATTCTACAATCTACAATGTACATTGATTTAAAAAATCAAAAATTAAAAATTAATTTCATCATTCATCATTCTACTATTCTAGAATTGAAATTGAAAGCAAATTGAAAACAATGAACATGCTAAAGTCTAAATAGTAAAAGTCTAGAAGTAGATAATATCGTGATTCATAATAGATAAGTTTCAAACTCAAAAATAGTTAAGAGTCAAGAGTCTTCAGTCTAAGGTCATCAACTGAAAAGTAAATACTAAAAATGGATAATGAGCATTAAAAATAAAATCAATATCAAGGACTCAATCTCAATGATTGGTCCTCGACATCCATCTGCTGCATGAAGTCATCGGGACCATCAATGGGAATGTCAATATCTGAGTCAGAGTCACTCTCTTGAGTAACCAACAAAACTCCAACCAAACCATGTTGCAGCTCGTCTGGTCCATCCTCATCATCTATCTGTGCACTATCCTCTGGATCCACGTCCCATTGTGTTGCCGGTCCCTTTCGATACTCTGGTGTCTTCCTATGTGCAAGACATAGAGAACTGTGCACTGCAACTAGCTTCTCTGCTCTCCTAGAGGAAAGTCTATTCCTCTTGATAGAGTGGATGAAGCTATATGTGGACCAATTCCTCTCTGCTACAGAGGAACTAGCAATCTGAGACAATAAGCGAATAGCAAGTTGTTGGATATCTGGAGCATCATCCCCATGCATGTTCCACCAACTAATGGGGTCTGTCTGGCCTAAATCATTGCGATCTTCCCTTGCATCATGCTTGTTGAAGGGACCATTGAGACTTGCAAATTGCATCCATTGTCTCCTGATTGTTTTCCCTTCTTCTGAACTATACATCTTTGTAATGGCAGCTCGAAATTCCTTTTTGACCTCAGGATCTTCAATGGGAAGAATTCTACCAGTCCTTGGCACATACCATTTTGGGTTGAGAGCATATGCTGCCATGTGCAAAGGTGTATTCATTCGATCCCACCTACGCTAAATAATGGGTCGAATCTGGGTCGTATAAAACTCTAAGGAAGGGTCTTTCTCACGAATGGCCACCCTTACTTGATCCAACATACTATCAAAAGTCTCATAGATTTCTCCAAGAGTAGGAGAATCTATGTCAGTGTAGCGAATGACCTCAACTACAGGACGTAAGAGTGACACCAAATAACCACAATCTGTCCACCAATCATTATCCAATATCTGAATCCTGATTTTCTTCCCTTCCTCTGTCTTGGATTCTGCCCATCTATTCCAATCTGAAGTCACAACCATGGCCTGCAATGCTGACTGCACCTCCAACATCCTCTCTAATAAAAGAAAATAACTAGCATATTTGGTATCAGTAGGCTTGAGGAATTCCTTCCTCGCATGAGACCTGTACATGGCTAAAGAGGTGTGGTGATTGCAAATAAACATTTGCACATTTCTTGCAGCTGTCACCAAGTTAGATACCCACTCAATTTTGCCAATGTCTTTCAATGCATTATTGGGCGCATGCACACAACAAGGTGTCCAAAAAATATGCTTGTATTTACTTTGAATCATTAATCCTGCTGATCTACACACTGCTGCTGCATCTGTCACAACCTGTATCACATTTGTAGAGCCAACCTCCTCTATAGCATCACGAAGAAGCTCAAATTGGAGCGTTGCATATTTGCACTTTCCAGAACAATCAATAGCTCTAAGAAAAAAAGGCCCCTCTCGGCAAGTAACTATGATGTTGATAAGTGGACGTTTGGCAATGTCTATCCACCCATCCATAACAATAGAACAACCTTCCCTCATCCATGTCTGCCTCAGTTTTTCCTTTTGCACATTAATATCGCCCACTTGCCTTTCTAATATCACTGTCTTCAACTTATGTTCACCTGGGGGCACATATGAGGGTCCTGCTGCTGCAATTTCTTTGACCATCTCCTTGTAGTAAGGAGAACGACTAACATGGAAA
Source organism: Pinus albicaulis (assembly GCA_034641835.2). Lineage (NCBI taxonomy): Eukaryota > Viridiplantae > Streptophyta > Pinopsida > Pinales > Pinaceae > Pinus > Pinus albicaulis. The sequence goes on from CM076580.1 coordinate 482,811,605, forward strand.
GGAATGCCATTGGCAAAAAGAAATTTTCCAATGGCATCATCTGTATCATCACGGTTTAACTTACCATACATCCCTGCAAGAGTTGGTCCCATTGCACAAGAACGAGAACCCTTAGTCTCAACAGGAGATGGTGGAGGCATATTTTTCCTATCTTTTAAATTTCTTTTGGAGCTTGTGGCTTCATCAAAATTTTTCCGAGCTTCGTCCGTGAATTTTCTACTTGCAAAGGTGCCTTTTGCATTTGCTGCCATTTGCATCCTTAAGAGCTCTGATTTTTGCAATATGGTTAATTTTGTGCATATGTTAACCCCTTTGCCACCTACACCCAAAAGATGCATCTTGATCCGAATATAACTGCCAACCCAAGAATGACCACAAACATTGCATTTCCAACGGCGTGTCCCACCTCTTTGTTTCCCTGGTTTTGGTTGGGTTGAAGAGTCAGAGTATTTGCTAACATATAACAAAAGAGGTTTAATTGGATTAAATGTCCCATTTGCATATTCTGCCAATGCCCTTGATGGGGTTGTAGGTGATGGGGTTGTGGGCGAAAGAGTAGCTAGACTACTGCCATGGTGATGGGTTTCATTAATTGCAGATCCCAATGGAATTTCTGTTTGAGGAGTGTATTCATTATCACTGTCAGTGTCACTGTGGCTGCTCATGCTGTTTTGATCAGTCATTTTACAGTTGTTTCTTGCTGTGTTTTAATTTATTTTGTAAATTTTTTAAATTTTTTTGCCCTGCATGAAAGATTTTATAAAAAAATTAAATTTTAAAAATTTTAATTTAATGGAATATACATTCTATTTTTAAAATTTAATTGTCAAATGATAAAAATAACATGAAAATCAAAATAGTAAAAATTTTAATTAAAAATTTAAATGCCTGGATGGCGGACAACAGGTTGCGTTTTCCTGTAAGCAGCAGTGGCGGAGAGCTCCTCTAGGCAGTGGAAGTAGATGGACGAGGGCGGGCGGGCGGATGGCGGACGGGCGAGGGCGGACTGTGGCGGGGGCTGCAGTCGGGTGGGCGGGGGGACGAGGACGGGCGGACGGTGGCGAGGGCGGATTGTGGTGGCAGCTGCAGTCTGTTCAAAAGACAGAACAACGGAGCCGGGAGAACAGGCAGAGCACCCGACCTGTGGCTGCTGTTTGCGGCTGCTGGCTGCTCACGACAGCGGAGAGGCGGAGCACACGTCAAGCAGGTGGAGGCTGGAGCACACGGTGAGCAGGCGGAGGCAGTCATGTAATATTCCTAATTAGCACCGCTAATTGGAATATTTGATTTTTGTATAGTTTTGCCGACTATAGTTAATTAATAAATAAAAGTGAGAAAAGGGGTCCAACTCACTTAAATAAAATAAAGTGTTTCCCTAGTAGAGGCAACGTTGTAACTTAAAGGGGAAAGCCTTGGGGGTCCACACACACATGAGAGAGGCCTCACGTAAACTCCTAAGGTAACTGCGCGGGTCAAGGAGGAACTCAAGGACGCAGTTAGAGTTTTGAGGGAGCTAGCACTATAAAAGGTGGGGGGTTTCACTCCATTTGGCATTGTTGATTTGATATTGATATTGAGAGAACTGTACTTTGTCTACTTGGGCACGTCGGTTGTTTGGTCGATGCCACGACAGCGATGTTTAGATGCAAAGGCGAGTGTCTCCGGTCGGAGATCTCACCCTTGGCTCGGGGGACTTCGATGTACTGCTCGAGCAAGGTTTCTTTTTCTTCGGTTTCGGTGGTGATTTGCGGTAGTTTTACGGTGGACATTTGGTAGAGGAGTTACCCATTTCTTGAGGCGCGCGAGCTAGGGCGGAGGGACGCTGGATCCGAGCTAGGGAGGACGCAGAGTCTGATGAGCGGGGTTGTTGTGTGGGATTTTGGCAGCAGGTCGGTGTTCCCGGCCACTCGAGGAGTTTGGTTATTTCATCCGGAGGATTTGTGTGAGTAGATTTAGCCCCTTTTTGCCCGGCGTTTCCTTCGCGCTCGCAACATATCCGTTTGGCGAGACGGCGTTTTCACCAGTGAGGGGTTTATTTGGCGTATTTTCGGAGGTGGAGCATACGCTTCCACGGTTTGCAGGTTTTGTCACGGTTGAGATCAGCTACCTTTCCGGTTTTCAGCTCATTCCGGTGAGGGGATCGACCCCTAGTTCCGGTGCATTGTAGCGGCGAGTTTTCCACGATGAGTTTCTTCGACCCGACTAGAGCCGCGAGTCCCATATGCGACCATTCTTTATTCGAGAGGGGTCTCCACTTGCCTAGGGCAAGGATAGGTGCACTCATTCGATTATCTTGTACCCCTATATATGTATTCTCGAGTTAATAAAATGGCTTAGTGTTACGGCATTTTATGTGTACTTGTTCCATATTCAGTTCCGACATTTTGTTTTATATATACTGTAAATCATATTTCGTATGTATTCTTGGTTATTTCCGTTGGGAATATTACAGTGGTATCAAAGCATAATTTGCCCACTGCGTGATCTATGACATCGGGAAAGAGATCATACGAGCAATAGCAAGTTGCGCATTTACAAAAACGCAATTGGAAAAAGGGCCAAAATATAAAGGGTCAAATTTTGAAGTTTGGAATTAGAAGAAACGTTTTACGGGTTTTTCGCGGGTTTTCGGACAAGGATCACCTTCCCTAAATTCTTGGAATTTTTACGAGTAGTTTTCGAGTGGGTAAATCGGAGGTGGAAGTTAAGCAACGGTATGGTTTTGCGGCGGCAGTGCGATTTCGAGGAGCACGTAGACACATAGCGAAAGAGCCAGATGGCAGGGTTATGAGAGGAGATTTAGAGAGGTGCTCCTCCAAATGCGGGGATCCGTCCATGAGACTCAACTGCAACGGTGGAGGTTGCGCAGATGCGGGAAACCCCAAGAGATTTCGGATTGGTGAGGGATCGAGCACATCCCACCATTTGCGAGAGCATGATGCCACTCGGCATATGGCATCACATACACCCACACGCCCTACCATGCCTACCTTCTTGCCCTGAGACGGGGACGAGACGAGCGGCATACGAGAGATGGATCCGGCTCGGATGGGCGACATTCTGCGAGTGCCGAGCTTTCGGACCCGGCGTTCATGGAGGCTCTCTCGTTCGGAAAAACATGTCAGATCCCGAGTATGGCATTAGACTCAGTGATCATCACCGAGGCACCAGGCATCATCATGGTGGAGACTACCACCGCACGACTAGTAGAGATTATGTTCGGCTCCGGCGTGATAGTAGACCTCACAACTTTCCGCAGAGGGAACAAGCACTCACATGATAGGGGCTTACGGCGCACGATTAGTTGATTCCATCTCTCGAGCATTTGACGGGTCATCCGGGCGCTGGAAAAAAGCTTGGGTGGACAAGTTGGATACCTCTTTCACTTGGCAATGAGGTATCGAGAGGAAAACCATTAAAATGGTTACCTCGCACTTGGAGGATGAGGACACACAGGGAATTGCGGGGAGTTCGAGGATACACCTAGTGTGACACGGGACTCACCATCATTAGAGACCTCCTTGGCACGATGCCTGAGATTGATATCGTAGTGGAGGAGGTAGAGCCTACCATGTCAGAGCCATCCACCGAGGTGATGGCTGGAGCCATGTTTGAGTCTTCGGGTGGTAACGGCACCTACGACGGATGGGTGAGGTATCGGGAGATATATCCACTATCGATGAGGCACTAGGGAGATACGGAGGTATTGGATGATGGTCGCGACCGACGGTATCATCGGCTTCGGACGGACAGGAGGTTTGAGGAGAAGGCCACGTCGATGCTGGGGAGGCCATTTTGTTGCGGGACCGGGAGGCTGGAGGGTATGAGAGTGACTTGTGCCCAAGTCGGCGTCAAGTTGGTCCGCGTGGGGAGCACTGGATTCCCACGATGGTACAACCGGAGAGGCACGTGGGAGCGTCGGATCATTCCCCCTTCGGGCATGCATGGATGGGACCGGCGGTGTTGTTGGGTCATCTCTTCCCGTTGGAGAGAGAGGCGAGCCACCTAGTCGAATCTCATATGTTGACTTGGATAGCGGTATGAGACGATCGAGGGTTGCACGAGTACAACATCCATATGTTGAGGTTGGATGGAGAGAGATTTTGAGTTGGTACTCGGTGGAGCGGGCTATGGAGATAGTGGTGGACCCGAGTGCGATTCGAGCGGGGAGTTCTAGGTGTTGAGCATACGGGGACCCCGGTTGGCATTGGGATCCGGTGGGATCACCTATCATTTCGAGCGGTCGGTGGCCTATGCCTTGGAAAGGCTCTGATTGGCCTAGTAGCGAGCATGTGCGGTTTGGGTCGGCTCCGGTGGCCAACCGAGTTTATGGGTAGACTCCTAGAGTTGTCTTGGCACTGACATTCATACATGGGATCACGGGGTGGTCGGCACACCTTGGCGAGGCTTGTCTGAGGAGGTGGCATTGGCGAGGCCACCGGATGGCACCTTGTATGGGGCCAAGGGATTCTTCACCTTTGTGTGGGAGCACGGAGGACGCGGCGGAGCCGAGTAGTGGTGGTAACACTACTGCGGCCCATAGGGGAGATTCACTTCTCGGACCCCTCGAGGAGGATTTGCGTGATGATCCATTTGTCGGCGGGTATAGTGATACGACGGTGGAAATGATGTTACCGGTTGATGGTAGTTGGACATGTAGAGGCACAACTCTATGTCATCACATCCAGGGATGTGTGGGAGCCTCTAGCATTGAGCGGTGGATTGCGGTGTGGACATGGAGTAGCATGGTGGTGTACCATGGTGTGTGGGAGCTGTATGGTGGAGTAGGAGTATCCTACATCACATTGAGAGCATGCGGAGCGTGACCGTGCTGGACACGATCGGGGCACGAGACGGTGCGAGTGCTACGGGCGGTGAGCACATGGTCATCCGCGGCATACTGAGGTATGCCTCGGTGTGCGGTGGCATCGGGAGGTATATGGATGATCGGTGGTATGCGAGGGCACACAGGTACTACACGGCAGGGTCTTAGAGCATTGCTTCCGAGAGAGACTCATGGACGGGGACATCGGGCTTACCTTTGAGAGTAGTTCACCCGGGATCGATGGAGAGAGACGGAGGAGCGATGACAGCGTGTCCGTGGGGACTCACACACTCGACTCGCTTCGACATCACTCACAAATACGGTCGATTATGCTTTGACCTTTGGCACCTTGGGGGTGAGCAGGCGAGGGGTGCGAGGGCTCACCCAAGATGTTTGGATGACACTCGGTACACTAGGCGAGGGACTTCTCGGCGGTGGCAGGTTAGTGTGCGTAGTTGACGACCACGGTTGGGGGATGAGGTGATCCTTTGCGGAGAGGTGGTGCATCGGTGATCATGAGCCTACGCTTGGGGAGCGAGTCATGAGGGAGACATGCATCATTTTCCCTCGGGGGCATGTCGAGATCATGCATGAGCGAGAGATACAGTACGAGCGGAGGTAGTATCCCGGTATGTGTTTGGGAGTCCGGTACTATGCATCGACACTTTGTCGAGAGGGTGGATAGCATGTTCGATGCGGATGAGATGGCGGAGGTAGAACGGGAGGGCATTCCTTACGTATGCCGGGGTGAGGACTCCTTTTCACATGGGTCCACGGGATCGCAGTGAGGGTCGACTTACGGGAGCGAGGGCGATCATGCATGGATGGTGACGCGACGGGGCTGACTATTCAGTGTCCGGGGTGAAAGCGATCACTTCGGGACTCTGCGAGAGATACTGCGGGTGAAGAGTCACTTGCGACAATTCGGCCCTAGAGCGACGGGTGATGGAGCACCGAGTCGGCAGAGGAGGACACTACTCACATCGGGCATGATATTCCTTTGAGAGAGAGCCGAGATGGGCACTCACATCGAGTCTATGGTGGATATGCGATTTGGCAACCGCGTAGTCGGTCATTGAGGAGGAGCGGTCGGTCGCCTGTGACATCGAGTATCGTGTGACAAAAGCTTTCTGGATCCATATCCTGCGGAGATGTTGGAGGTAGATGTGATAGTTTGGCGGTGGGAGATGATTACGGGTTGGCGGCAACCTTCCGGGACATGTCCCATGCACGTTGTTAGTTGCTAGCATCACATGCTTCTCTCCAGGGATGGAGCGCGGAGATCGCGAGTTGGTACCCTCTTGATGGTGCGGTACTCTTTCAGTAGAGGGCGCGGCGGAGCGGGGAGCCCTTAGACATAGTAGATGTTACGAGTCAGTTGGCGGGAGGGACACCGATTCTGATTACTTAGGGACTCCTTCCCAATGTCGGGGAGAGCAGGATCGGCATGGGATTGAGTCGGGACGTGGATTGGAGAGAGGTGATGAGTTGGTATGCGGTTGGAGAGGCGACAGTATGCGGTTACTGAGTACATCACGAGCGAGGGCGAGAGCATGGATGCTTATTGGTGGTCTTCACCTCTTAGAGCATTAGTCATAACCGGAGGGCGGTGCACGGTCACGAGCCGTGGGACTTGGCGGTTATTGGCTACGGTGGCGATGGGACCGGGAGGATTGTTGGTTCGGGCAGATGCTTTGTGAGAGGTCACTTTGGGATCCCGGCGTTGAGATATCCCTTCGTATCGAGTGATGCGGGAGACGGAGAGGTTTCGAGTGGGACCGAGCACATTTTGTAGTATCGGTGGGAGCATCGAGCTAGAGTAGGCTTGTTCAAGCATTGCTTGAGAACAAGCAATTTTTTGCCGGATGGAGGATGCCACTTGGGAGAGCGAGCGAGACTTTACGGCATCCATCACTTCGATTGCTTGAGGACAAGCAACGTTTCTGCGAGAGACATGATATTCCTAATTACTTACAGCTAATTAGGATATTGATTTTTGTATAGTTTTGCCGACTATAGTTAATTAATAAATAAAAGTGAGAAAAGGGGTCTAACTCACTTAAATAAAATAAAGTGTTTCCCTAGTAGAGGCAGCGTTGTAACTTAAAGGGGAAAACTCGGGGTCCACACACATGAGAGAGGCCTCACGTAAACTCCTAAGGTAACCGCTGAGTCAAGGAGGAACTCGGGGACGCAGATTGGGGTTTTGAGGGAGCTAGCACTATAAAAGGTGGGGGTTTCACTCCATTTGGCATTGTTGATTTGATATTGATATTGAGAGCTAGACTTCGTCGTCTGCCCGAGCACGCCGGTTGTTTAGTCGGTCGCAGAGCCTTGTTTAGTGCAAAGCGGAGTGTCTCTAGGTCGGGAGATCTCACCCTTGGCTCGGGGGACTTCGAGTGCATCTGCTCGAGCAAGGTTTCTTTTCTCTCGGTTTCGGTGGTGATTTGCGGTAGTTTTCGGTGGACATTTGGTAGAGGAGTGCCCATTTCTAGAGGCTGACAGGTGCTAGGGCAAAGGACGCGGATCCGGCTAGGAGGACGCGGATCCCGATGAGCCCGGGGGTTGTTGTGTGGGATTTTGGCAGCGTTTTTCGGTGTTCCCGACCACGAGGGAGTTTGGTTATTTCATCCGGAGGATTTGTGGGTAGAATTTAGCCCTTTTTGCCCGGCGTTTCCCTCGGCCTCGCGTCGTCGCCGGAGACGGCGTTTTCACTTGGTGAGGGTTTATTTGGCGTATTTTCGGAGGTGGAGCATCCGCTTCACGGTTTTCAGGTTTTTTCGGAGGATTGAGATCACTACCTTTCCGAGTTTTCCAGACTCATTCCAGGGTGAGGGGATCGACCCCTGGTTCGGTGCATTGCAGCGGCGATTTTCCACGGCGGTTCTTGACCGACTAGGACGCCCGGTCCCTATTGCGACCATTCTTTATTCCGAGAGGGTCTCCACTTGCCTAGGGCAAGGATGAGGTGCACTCATTACGATTATCTTGTACCCCTATATATGTATTCTCGGATTAATAAAATGGCTTAGTGATGTTCGGCATTTTATGTGTACTTGTTCCTTATAATCCCGCGGTTCCGACATTTTGTTTTATATATCTGTTTGTCATATTTCTGTGTATTACTGGTTATTTCCCGTTGGGGATATTACAAGTCACCAGTTGGGAGAGTCGAAAGTTTAGTTTTAGCTTTGCTTTCTGAATGGGTCGATAGTTTAGTTTTAGCTTAGGTTTGATTTTGTTTGATTTTTTTATTTTTTATTTATTTTTTAATACACATAATTTAAATTTTTTTTAATACAAGGCTTTATTAGGCAAAGTTAGGGGTGCCCGACTCCACTCAAAAGGGGATGCCTAGAAGCACATTTTTTAGGGGGGACGCCCAGAAGCTCGTTTTTTGGGGAATCGTGACTCCCACACTGGGGAAACGCACCCCCCTGTGACTCCCCGAGACTCCCCAAAAAGGTGCGTGGGGAAACGCACCCCAAGAGACTCCCCGTCCTAGGTGTGAGGGGTGTGTGCACCCGACCCTGGGGGACACAACCCCGTGGAACACTGGTCTTTGTGATATGCCCTACAATCTTTTGCCATGTGCCCAAAGTTTGTACGCAGGAATAGCAATATCCAAGAAATATACTTTGGTACCTAGGAGATGAAGAGTTCCTTGAAGTACTTATGAAGTCTTTTTGCATTGGAATTCTTTGATGATATTCATTGCCTTTTATATTTTTGACATTATCTGCAAGTCTTCTTGGAGTAGGACTTCTTCTAATGCCATCTTGACTCTCGCCTTTGCTGGAACTGGGAGTATCATTTTTCTTGGCTTCCTCACATCCTTGTTGTTTGAAGCATTATCATTCTTGCTTGAGGGTTCACTTGCATAGCCAAGACTTGATTTATCAAGGGGAGACTTTTGATGACTTAGGATGTCATCTAGGGTTTGAGAGCTTTTCAAGTTCTTATTCAGCAAGTCAACTTCCTTTTTAAGAAAGACAATTTCTCCTTTCAACTTTTCACAATCTTCATCTTTCACAACTAGTTGCTTCTTCATTTCTTCCATCATCCTTGTTGTTTCGATTTTAAGGGAGATGATATTTGATTTCATTATGAAGACTTCTTCATTCTCTTTTGCTAGGCTGCTCTCCATTTCTTCTTTTATTCTTGTAGCTTCACATGTTTTGACCTTGAGAAGATTCATGTTTGATTTTAGTTTGAAGATTTCTTCATCCTTTTCTTCTAGTTGGCATATCATGGTGTTTCTCTCCTTTTCTAGTTCATCAACTTGTCCTTCTATGAACACCAAAGTTTCCATCATCTCCTCAACTCCTTGTGCTTGTTTCCTTGCTTCTTCTAGTTGAGATCTAAGAGAGGAGACCTCTTCCTTGTATTGACCAATCTCTGCCTCAAGAGTTTTCAAACTCTTAAGTCTTTGTTCAAGGTGGCTTGACAAAGTTTCTTCCCTTTTCTTTGCCTTATACAATTGATTTGTCATAAATATGACTTCTTCATGATGCTTTCTTTTGTTTTGATGAAATTCCTCCTTAAGTTTGGCGAGCTCCTCATCTCTTTCTTGTACTTGAAGCTTGAAAAGGTCAACTTCCTTCCTTGTCTTGTCTTGGTCACCATCTTGTGCTTTCTTCTTAAGTTCTTCATTTTCCTTTTTCAAACTGTTAATCTCTTCCATGGAAGCCATAAGTTTATTCAGGAGATCTTCAAATTCTTCTTTGTTCTCTTCATGTTCTAGGTCTTCTTTAGCCTTGTTGTCATCTTTCTTATCTTCAACTTCATTGACTGATTCTGGACTTCTTTCTTGTTTTCCATCATCTTCTTGACTAGAGATCATTGTCAATGCTCCATTTGAGTGAAGATCATGAAGTTTGTCCCATATGACTTTTGCTGACGAACATTTTTCAAAATTGGCCTTCATAGAATTTGGTAACCCATTCAAAATTGCCTTCATTGCTCTTGTATTGTACTTTTTGGATTCTTCGTCCATCGTGTCATTAGTAATCACTAATTTCCAAACTTCAATTCCTTGAGTCTTCAAGAAATTTCTCATTCTTGCCTCTTATATATCAAAATTTCCATTGAACAATGGAGCCTTCGCAAATTGATTGACTTCAATTTCGATGGTTGAGGAAGACAGATATTTAGGAGGATTAGAGACTTTCTTCCTTGGCTTTGCCATTTGTGTTCTAATGATCAACCTTCAAGCTGTTAGGCTTTGAGTGAAGGTACTGGCTCTGATACCAATTGTTGGAAATACTGAGAGGGGGGTAAATCAGTATTTCTTTTCAATTGTTATTTTTACCAGTTAGATCACTTATATTTAGAACACAAAATGAACAATAAGAATAAATGCTTTTCTTAATTTCTTCTTTTCAATAAATCAAGTACAATATATGTAGGGTTCCAACCCTAGATGAAGACACCTATCTTCAATCTCCCAGGCTCCAACCTGTACTTTCCAAGCACCAACTTGGACTTCCAAGGCTCCAAGCTTGTCAATTCTGAGGCACCAACCTCAAGGGCTCCAACCCTATATCTGGTATAGGCTCCAACTTGGTCTCTTGAGGACTCCTATCCTCTAGGGCTCCAACCCTATCATCCAAGGCACCAACCTTGTCTCTATGAGGCTCCAACCTCCTGCTTCAATTCATCAAGATATATTTGGTTATACTTCGTGGCTCCCAATAACTTCTTCAACAAGCCTTGACAATCTTCAACAATACCTGCTCCAAATCACTTCATCAATGACAACCTTGTCTTCTTAGAAGGTGTCTCCAAGACTCTTCATGTCACCCAATCTATTTTCAAGATCACATCATAAGGGCCTTCAACAATACATCATGATTTCCAAGGGTGCTTTCAAGATTAGTTTAGGTCTTCAATAATGCTTTCCCAAGATGTCTTTATAATATCTTCACAATGTCTTTAACAAGCTTCTTGATGCTAGCTTCAAGGGATGTTTCCTTATACTCTCTTTCAGAGGTCTTTACATCAACAAGGATGCTGCTTCAACAATCTCCCTTGACATCAAAACACTGTCTTCTATAAGTTACTCTTCAGGACCTGTTTCAAGAAGTCTTCAAAACAATGCTCCAAAGGATTAGATCTGCACACTTAAAAAACAATGTTTCAACACCAAATCTGTTATGAGGTGGTTTTAAAGTTGCTCAACCAGACTATTTCAAAATCTAATTCCAAGATTTTCATTAGCAATTCTCCAAAATGTTCCAGGGGCTAGTCCATCAAGGTCTTCCTCAATATGGCTAGTAAAAGTCTCCAATGCTCTTCATTGTTGTACAAATGTCAAACAATATTCTTCAAAGAATACTTCATGTGGGCTTCAATGCTATTTCAAATAGGTCTTTAATAGGTTCTTTACTGCAGATAAGAGATGACTCCAAAAGGTGTTTCTACAATCTTCAACAAGGCTGCTCTAAAAGAAGTGTTTCAACAAACTTCAGTAATATTGCTCCAAGGAATTCTTTCTGCTTCTGAATCTATCTTATGTCTTCAAAAAGGATGTTGAAACACTGCTGCAAATTTCCAACTGATGTGTAAAACTTATAACTTTGGGAATGCTCCAAAAGTCTCCAGGGTGTAAAGCAGTTCCAAGACTATACTTTTACTTGGTCTTCTATTCTGCTTTAATCTGCCCCAAAGGTATCCTTAATTATGTTAATAGGACACTCCTAAACAATGCCCAAACACTTACAAAAACTGTCAACTAAGTGTACAATGTGCTAGGCACAGATCTGAAGATAAATGTCCAAATAATTTCGCACAGGTCTGTACTACAGTTGAAAACCCTTTGCTCTGAAAATTTTGTCCATAAGGAACATAAACAGGTCCAAGCTCCTTATATGCCTCTTAAGGACTTAAACAATGATCTGATCTTAAAAGAATTGCCCAAACAATATTTTCTTATGCTCTTCGGCCTCCTTTATGCTTCTGTGCTTATTCTCTGAGATTTTGACCAAATTCCTTGATTGAAATGAGGGTCTGCAGTCTCTATATATACATATTTTGTTGCCTGAACGAAGGGACACGTCTCTGTATGGAGGCCAACTTGAAAGACAAGGTGTAGGTCCGCTCACTGTCAAAAATATATATATTTTTTAACTTGAAAATTCAATATCTTAGAAACTATTTGGAATTTTGGGGCACGTAAGAGCTCGTTGGAAAGAGGGAAAAATCCTCTTTAAGATGGTCTAGGTCCCATTGAGAAAAGATGCCTCTAAGGTGGCAAAAAATATTTTTCTTTGTGACTGTCGTTGAATTTTATGCATATAACTATTGGGACAGCATGAGGAATGTTTGGGACAGTATGGCTTCTCCATTGTTTGGCTTATTCATCATCATAGGATCATGTAGGTTATCCATGTCATCCAATAATAGTGCAGTGATATGTCACCAACCAAGTGCAACATTTATTAATTTTCCATTAGGATATTTCCGAGTCCTTCTTGTCATGTCTTTCCATTAAGTGATTTCCAAGTCCTTCATGTCATGTCTCCAATCATTGTCCATGTCATTAAGACCTTCATCAAGTGCCATCACATATGACATCATCAAGTGTGGTCATTCATGTATAGTCCTTCAATATCAAGGGTAAGGACATCATCCGGGTTTTACGGCTTCTTTATCGAGAGCAAGTATACATGAGGTTATGGTGTCTTCATGGTTAGTTCAAGCATCTAGGACAAGACATCTTCTTAGTGGCTTGACATCGTAATGGCATCATTAATAGCTTGACATATTAATTAATGATGTCCTTATCAAACAAGAGGGACTTGTTACCATGAGCAAGGACATCGCCATATTATGCATCACAAGAATATTTGCTATCCCAATAATGCCATATTGACATCAATGACAACCTTGATTAACAGACTGTTGACTGACAACATTGACTTTCGTTGACCTTTGGGGTTGATTGATCTGGCTGTCCTAGAGTGTTGTGTGACACTTTTGGTTGGCTGACCGTATTGAGACTTTGCTAGTTGAAGCATCCTGTTGATCGCCATAACGCACCAACACACTTACATATTTTTGGCTTGTCTTCTATTGATCTACTGGTATGTTCTATCAGCATTTTACTTTCCTGTTTATGTGATCGCTGATTGACATTGGGATAAAAAATAAAGTTACATCAAGCATAAAACATCTACAAAAATTTATAGATCTTAACTTGAATTTATTCAGTTAATAACTTGTCTAAGTAGGAGGAGCATAACCAGATTAATAGTAAAAAATTTCTGCATAAAGTGTAAAGATCCAGAAATTTCCACATGGTATCAGAGCAATTGCAGATCTAGGAGGGTCACCAACAAGAGACTGAAGGTTCTAGCTGCTGAAAGCAGCTGGAAAAGCAACAAAAATGCAGATATGAAGGGACAACGCAGTTTTCAGAGTCAGATTCACGAAGAGGGAAGAGTGACGCAGTCTAACACTATCTGCTAGCAAGCCCATGCAATCACTGCATAGAGGCAGCTCAGAAACATCGCTGGATTAGTTTGAAGCCTGCTAGTGTGATGCGAATCTGAATCTGTCAGATCCAGAAAAGATTGAAGAAAAGCTACAGAAATTCAGAAGGTACTGGTGGGGTTAAATTTTCTGAAGTTTTCAAATTTTTAGCCTAAGCACAAGTGACAAAGAGCGGGAGAAGATCAACTTCTCAGAGAGTTTCTAGCCAAAAGGAACTTGCAGTTTGATCAGAGGATAAAAAAGAGCTGAATCATTATTGATTTGGCAGATTTCCAAGAAGGGAAATCAGTTGTCAGAGGGAACAGAAGGTGCCTGTTTCACCAAGGGCCTTAGATCCATTTCTCTAGCAAAGAGAAAATGAAGTTCTGACACATTCTGAGCAGATGGCTCCTCATGGATTGCGTGATTAGGACAGGTTGGATGGCCTCTCAAACTTTTCAGTTTGGAAGGCAAGGATCTGGATAGTCCTTGAGGCATACAATCTTAGAGACCACGCAGAGCAAACTCTGGCCACACTGACAGATCCGGATCTCTTTCGGAAGCATAAGGAAGCTGCTTGGCATGCCAAGCGGCTGATCATGGATGGAATTAAGGACCATATTGTACCACACTTAGCTGAGAAGAAGACAAATAATGAGATGTGTAAGGCCTTAATCTCCCTATATGAGGGAAAATCTGTCCAAAGGAAGATGCTGTTGGAGACACAGATGAGGTCATTCATGATGACCAAGGGAGAAGATATGGAGCATTTCCTCTTCAGACTGCAGTCGATTAGAGATCAGTTGATTGCAACTGGTGCTAAGGTGGAAGACGATAAGATGGTCAGGACTGCCCTCAATGCAGTGATAGACGAGTGGGAAACCTTTGTCCAAAGTATCTTGGGCAGAGCAGACCTCCCAGATTGGGACAACTTGTGGTCAATTTTGCGTCAAGAAGAACTCTGCAGATTCACCAAGAAGCAGTATAGCTCTAGATCAAGCAAAGTGAAGAAGGAAGATGAGGAAGATGTAGCCTTCTCATCAAAGAGGCAACCAAAGAAGAAGAAGGATCTCTCAAAGATCAAGTGCTTCCAGTGTGGTGAAATGGGACATTTTGCCAGCAATTGTCCTCGGAAGAAAAATGACAAGGAAGCCTTTTCTTCCAAAGCTGTTGTGGCAGATGATGGGTCAGAAAATGATGCAACCATGAGTGCTCGTGAACCATGGAGGTGGGGTGACATGGATATGTAGAGGAGCTACATAGTTTAAGGCAGGATCCTTGAGCAGCTCATCTCTTGGATCAAATGTGAGCTACGACAACCTTAAGACAATAGCGGGACAAATGGAGCAGTGGGTGCATAGATCATAGATGAAGCAGAGGCAAATCTGAAGACTAGAAGGAGCAATGCAGAGCAGAGCAGCAGCAGCGTAGAAGCAGTGACAGCGCAGAGGCTGATGTGACTTCAGCAGTGCAGAGCAGAGCTCCTTACGCAGTGCAGAAGGCTTCAGAGGGACAACACCGTATAACAGTAGCGTGAGAGATTTCAGCACAAGGGGCTGATGTGACTTCAGTAGTGCAGAAGGAGTTTGCTTACGCAGTGCATAGCTGTAGCTGTGCATCATCCTTCAGATGCCAGCACGGATCTGTAGCCTATGGAGCTTCAGTGATGAGGATGCAACCCATCTGACTTGTTTGTGAAAGACTGGGTAGGAGATTCAGTTGTTTCTCTCAATAACAGAAGTTGCAGTGCAGTAGATCAGCAGTGGCAGTGCTATGAGCCACACAGATGTGGCATATTGAGAGGGAGCTGCAGTACAGAGGTTGCAGTGGCAGTGGCAGAGTCAAGGGCAACAATACAAAATGGCAGTAGCAGTATAGAGTTGAGTGGTAGCAGGCCAAGCATCAGCAACACAGAACCAGTACCCAAAGTCTTGTAATGCATAGTGTGATGTATTGCTAGAGCTCACCCTTGATGCTAAGAAGGAGTGTTGAGATTTTGTGTATTAGGGGTAGCATCAGTTGTGCTCTAGTTCCCAAAATTTGTGGAGGGACTAGAGTACACTTGATCTACAAGACCCAGAAATTGATTTGGGATATTTCATTTGGTTTAGGAGATATTAAATTAATTAATTATTTTAATGTATTTCCTAAGTTAAAACTAAGGGAACTTAAATAATTAAAGTGAATTTAATTAAACATGTGATGAAATTGTCTAAAGTCACATGGATCAAGCTTTCTTTTAATCTTAGCCATTGATTCAAGATCTGATCATGGCCGTTGGTTTTCTAACAAGAAAAGTATAAAGGAAAGGCTTGGGGTCATTTGTAAAGAAACACAGAGGAAAATCACTGAAGCTAAGTTGAGATTCTAGGGTGGGTTTGCTAAGAATTCTCAGAAGTGTTTCAGTTGCAGAGAGGGGAATTTAGGCCAAGGGGATGATCTGATCCCAGGGTCTAGAATCAGCAAGAGGCAGATATCAGCTCAGAGAGGCTGTGTAGAAAAGCAGGAGAGCAGTAGCAGGAAGGGCAACTCTGTGCTATGCAGGTGCTGCGTAGTCCCTCAAGGGCAGCGTGATTTTCTGCAGGGAACCCTCAGGGGTTACGTAGAGACCCTAAGGGGCAGCGTAGGGACTGCGTCACCCAATCTGGGGTAACACATCCCTTTTTGGAGCAGCGCTGAGGGACGCAGAGGCTTCAATTGCAGCGCTGGGGTTTCTAGGCCCTAATTTTGGCTGAGTTTTGTAAATCCCATTTGAGGGTGTGGATCAGTCATTACTTTGGCCCTAGATCAGCCAGTGAGCTGTAGATCTATTATTTCTCTGTTGGGTTTCCAAATCTGGAACCCAAGCTTGTTGTATTCGGAAAATTCTTAATAATAAAACCCTCCAGCAACCAGATGACTGGTTTTCCTGCATTGGGTTTTTCCAGGGACTATTTGTCCATAAATAACTGTCACTTTGTTTCTCTGCGCATGAACTTGTTCTAGATGTGTAAATAATTTCTGCATAAAGTGTAAAGATCCAGAAATTTCCACAGCAAGTAATTATCAAGAAGAGAATTTAAATTAAACACTGCCCTACCTAATTCTCCACACAGGGTACGACTGAGAGGAGATGAGAGATTCAATTGCATCAACCAGATGGTCATAGTATCTTGTTGAGGGAAGATTGGTTGTCAATGTACTAGCACCAAGCCCCATTTTGTATCTTGTACTAGTGGATGATTGAGGGCCATTATCCCTGGTACGGGAGCCCTAGACTATTGTGCTATATGTTGTCTAATATAACGATGTTGGGTTGAAAAATGTAAAAAATTGTCTATATTCTGTGCATGTGCGATTTTTAGTTGTTTATATTCCACTGTGTAAAGTAGTTCTATTGAGATTTGTGGTTTGGTAGCGTTAGAGATTTTAAGATTCTATCCTAGACCCAAGATCGTGGAAATTCATCATGGTATCAGAGCGTATCTGAGCTATTTTGAGGGACAGTGAATCAAAGTGTGCACATCGAAGCAACTTAGAGGGAGTTGTGGGTGTCTAGATCATGGAGCAGAGTGTTCAGCTAAAGACATGGAGATGTTGTCTTAACTGGCTTGGCAACGAGATTGGCTGGGAGTTCTGTTGTATTAGTGTTGAGCCTTGTTGACCACTGGAGTGGCACTTGATGATAATGAGAAGACTCCATGCCCAAGGATGAACCAGAAGACATTTGTACCATCAGATATCATCAGTTCAATAGAGTTTTTAAACTCTACTTCTACTTCTTATCATTTTCTCTTGTACCCAGATTCCACGCCCTACAGGGAATTGTAATAAGTGATGCTAGTAATGATGAGTTTTGAGTCAATATTGAGTCTGTAACAGGCCAAGGTAGCCTGGGACCTTGCCAACAAGTGAGTATTACTCTAGGAGGTTTTTTTTACTTGTTTAATTATCATCTCTCGACCAGGAGTTAATAGTTAATTGAGTTTTTTCCTCCAATTTTACCCCAAAGCCAGAGTACGGCTTGATGGTGAGGCCTTGGGTGAGTTCTAGTGTCTAGAGTCAATGTATATTATTACCATACTAGATCACACAAAAAATTTCGTGGAATTTGGTTAGGTCTACATAGTGATTTTTTAATTTTTTAGATTTCCCGCAAGTTGAAAATTACAATAAAAATTATAATTGAATTGTAATAAATGTTGTCTAGAGAAGTTGTATGGCGTATGAGTAATCAAAACTACACCTCCCACGCTCAACTTTCTACTATGACAGACTTTGAGGGGTTAAAAATGTGTTTTGAACTCTCAAAACCCACTTTTTCTAAGTTTAGTGGGAAATCTAGCAATTAATTAAGCCAAAAATTACATAAATGGAGAAAAATAAATATCCACATATGCTAAATGAGGTGGAAATGAGGTGGAAAATTATGGAGGAGTTAAAGTGAAGTCCCAAGGTGATTTGGACTCCTAAAATCAAGGAAAAGACATGTGCTCAAATAAAATTGAATTTCCGGCATTAAATGATAGCTTAAATTCGAATTTGTGAAGTTAGTGCATATTTGGGAGGATTTGGGAGAATATTTGGTGGATATTTTTGTGGGAAATTGTCTCCACATGGGTTACCAATCATATACACATGTCATTTCATCATAAAATTCGAATTTGGCACATAAGGGAAGAAAAAAATGATGTCCACTTGCCAGAATTCGATTTTTACACTTGGCATCGGAGCTTCACTTACCAAATTCGAATTTGCCCTGTGATCTCCTCCTTCTCACCACTTGGCATATGGTTCTTCACTGAGATTTGCTCCCAACTTTCTATATAATGGAGCCATGGGCTTTCATATTGTATCATTGGATACGAGCTATTGTGCTTGCGGAAGCGTTGCTACTTTGTACACTTTTCAAGAATATCAATAAAAAGGCTTTGGGGGTCCATTCATGGGTGTTCTTCCTTTGGAGCATGGTGCATTTGGAGCTATTGTTATAATCTTTTCTATGCTTTGAGTTATTTCATTTTCCATGTATTCTTGTGAATTTGCTAGTGTACAGCTATCTTGTATTAACATTTGATTTGAAAGTAGGCTCTAGAGGTTGAAAGTTCTAGTTTATTTTCAAATAAATTTCTAGAAGTTTCAATTCATTGTTTGCTTATCTAAATCTACATGGACTAATGTGTGACTTGAGTATTGTAGAAGAATTCTTTTTGGAGCAAGTGTGAGGGGAAGTCTTTGTGAGACGAACCCACTCTTGGGCACCTTCAAAGGAACTCTCATTTGTTATTTGGATTTTCATAGTTTATCTTACGAAAAAGTGTCTTGCAGGGATTTGTTTGGACATAGTTTGTATGCACGCAATCATTTAAAAAAAAATATTTTACTTTTCATTGTTCTTCATTGGATCATATTTTGCTATTTAAAGAGCTTAAGCATGGCTAGACAAAGAGGAGAGTATACTCATCGTCTTTGGCTTAGCTCTTTGTAGATTATTGTGCAATATTTTGTGATTTTCTTTGTTTAACACTTGGTTGTTTTTTTTGTAGTCTTCTTTTTCTAACTTGTTTTCTTGTAGAAACTTGTGGGATTCACCTTCAAGAAACTACTAACAAATTGTTGCAGGACCTTTGAGCTCTAATGTCAAACGACGAGGACTCTCTTTTTCCTTTGGTCGTGGGTAGTTAAGGAGCTTCCTTGAGGAAGGCCGAGTTCTCTTTGTGGCTTCTTCTCTCTCTCTCTTGTCCGTGAGCATTGAGGAAGCTTAGCCTCTCTTCTTCACTTGTAAAAAATCTGATTTCTATTGAGTCTTTATATTGCAGAAAATTTTCATCAAGGATAAGTCTAAGACCTCAAGTTTCATTTGTAAAGGTTTTCCTTGAGCTTGTAGGAGGCTTCATAGTCTCTTACTTCTAACAACTAATAAAATTTCTGATTTTGGGAGCGTGAGTTTTACCCATTGGCATCTCAATCTCTCAATTTTTGGAAATGACATGTGGTGTGATTTGTTGATCTCTTTAAATTGCATGCATCTCATTTAATTGGTCAATTAACACAACCATGCATTTCATTCATTTCACTAACTATTCACTTTGATTCGTTGCAAGTTTTAAGAGCATTTACTTTCATAGCAAATTCGGATTTTTTTATATGCAAACATCTTTACTTGAGTTTATTTAGCTTGAAATCATACTTCAAATTTGCTTATGCTTCACCATTGAGCACACTCTACAATATTAAGTTTGATGCGTCAAGTAAAACTACATTTTATTTCATGACAAGCAAATATATTTCAAGTTGAAGTTGAAGTTGAATTTTCATTTTCATGTTAATTTACTTTTAGATCTTACATGCCCCAAGCATCACTAAAATTTACTCCCAACTTAAGTTGGTTGACTAGACGTTTTAGGGACCCTCTACCTCTATTATGGACTCTTCACTGTGAGATCCAAATATTTGGGCGAAGGTGAGGTTTGAGGATTAGAGTTCAATTGTAACTTTGCTTTAGAACTAATTAATAAAATAAACCAAGAGCACTATCTCATCACATTTACTTGCAAATTTCCCAAATTTTTTGCTATTTTGATGGTTTAAAGATTCACATGCAAATATTATCTCAAGAAGCACTTTGGATGCAAGCATTTTAATTTCTTAAATTTTGCAACAAGTTTAATTCTATGGTACTTGGAAATTTGTTTACTTTTACAACTTCATTGCATGTTGTCATTTAAATGATCATTATGCTTATGGATGATTGATATATCTTGTTTCATTGGCAAATACCCTTATTTGGTGTTGCAAATTTAATTGCATGTTGTTATCTTGGTCTAACATTTGAGTTTTTCTATCATCTCATTTACATTCTCCAAAGTAGAACACTAATTGTTTCCTTTTGAGCAAGATAGTTCCTCATGCTTTGATTCATAAATCTGTTTATCTTGAGAGCATTTTTGATATCTTGTGCTAACAATCTTTTGTTTCCATTTCAGGATTACTGTGTTATCATCTCTTTCAGCATTTCTTTTACTTTTGAGCACGTTATTTGTAAAGGCACTGGGTAAATGGTTTGTCATTATTTCAAAGTTGCTCATAAATGCTCATGAATCTTCGAAAGTAATCCAATTTCACTCTAATATTCTCCTAGAAACTCACATCTTTAACTTAGTTTTTCTTTAGGGACCACCCCCCATAGCTAACCTAAGAGATAGCTTAAACGGAGTGTCGGGAATAGGTGACAGCCCCTTCTCTGAGTTCCTTGCCACCAACCACACCTTGTGGGGTTAAAGGCTTTTCCCACTAATTGTAGGTGGGTGTAGGTGGCAAGCGATAACATTTTTGGCGCTGTTGCCGAGGATAAGTCTTCTTGTACCTGGAAAATCGATTAGCTTTTGGTTTTGGCATATTTGAATTTTTAGATTTAGATTCTTGCCCAAGTGGCGACTCCACTCAATCCTAATTTTGCAAGAGTCTCTACTAGAAGAAATTCGAGTGGTTTAGTTAGCCCCTCTCCTGATTGTGAAAGGGTTTATAGGGAGAGGTTAAATATACTTTCTCATAGTAGAGCTCTTGTTAGTCTTGGGCAAGAGGCTATTTCTGACATTCATTTGCTGTTTCAAGAAGAAGTTGAGCCTAACATCATGAATGATCTTTTTGCTCCTTGTAACTTTACTAACATTAATGGCTATCCTCACAATATCCCTGACAAGGCTATTGAAAAGTTGCCTTTTTTTCAAGGTAACAATGCCATTAGCGCTGCATCACATGTGAAGAACTTTAATGTTTGCATTTTCAAGTGTTGTAACATTGCTAACTATGAGGATGTAAAGATGAGGCTTTTCGTTCTCTCTTTGGAAGAGGATGCTCTTGATTGGTTGATTGAGCAACCTGCTAAATTGTATGATTCTTTACAAGCGATTGTTAATGCTTTCATGGGAAAGTATGGAGAGAGGAGAGAGAATAGTCATTTGATTAGTGCCATTAGCACCATGAAAAAGAATGAGAATGAAACCATGGAGGAGTTTAACAAGAGATTCAATGAATTGGTTAAAAGCATGCCTACTACTGTTAAATCTCCTGATGAATTTCTCTTATGTTCCTATCTGGATTATTTTGGTGTTGACACTGGTTATGAGTTGAGAAGAAAGGAGCCTACAACTTTGGGTGTAGCTCAAACTGAAGCCTTGAAAATGGAGAGGGCCAGAAAGCAATCAAGAAAATATGAGATTCCTGGTTTCACTAGAGGGCCATCGAAATCGAATGATTCCAAAGGCAAGGACAAGGAAGAGGCTTCCCATGATCCTATTAAGGAATTAACTCAACTCATCAAGAGCATGGAAGCAAACCACACTAAAGAAATGCAAGCCATGCAAAGTAGGTTGGTGGCCATGGAAAGATCGCAAGTGCAAAGATTCCAACCTAGGCCAAATAATGGATGGCAAAAGAATAAAGGCCTTCAACAAGATTATAGGCCTCCAAATCCATTGGAATCCACCAACGTGGTAGATCAAATTCTCCCTTTTTGTAGGCCATGTAATGAGTTCCATGAAGAAGCCACATGCCCATATGTAAAGAGAATTATGGAAGGTAGCATGTTGGAAGATGAACATGTAGGAACTAGTGGTCAAATCAATATGTTCTCCATGGAAGATCAAAAATACATCATTGAAAGAAATCAAGAGATTGACCATAGTCCTAATAATCTTGGGGTTGACAATATGATTGTAAATTTTGACAAAGTCACTAAGATTTTTGGGGAAAAGCCTACAGTTAGACAAATTCTTACTATGGCAAAACACAAAGGGATGAATTATCAGAGAAGGGATATTCAAGACCGGAATAATCACAAAAAAATTTCTCCTCCTACATCAGAATTAAATTTTGACTTGGGTAATTGGGTGAATAATGCAACGGTTTCTATCCCAGTGACAGAGCTTTTAAAGATACCATCTCAAAGGGCCAAGTTACCAAATGCAATTGAAGTTACTCAAAGGGAAGAAAAACCTAATAATGAACAAGAAAATGAAGAAATTGTATTGAAAAGTATGAACTGTTATGTGGGGAACGAAGATCATCTGCCATTTTATGTTTCTTTGATAATGAATGATCGTCTTTTACACAACTGTATGCTTGATTCAGGGGCTTCATCAACTTTCATGACCAAGAAAGTCATGGAGCAACTGAAATTAAGGGTATCTAGGCCCTATCACAACATATGTTCAATGGATTCTAAAATAATTGAAGTGTGTGGGATAATTAAAGATTTATAGGTTTTCCTAGTTGCATACCCAAACAGAATAATGACTATGGATATTGTTGTGATAGATGTTCCTGATTCATAGGGAATGCTCCTATCAAGAAAATGGGCATCAAATTTAGGTGGTAGCCTTCAAATGGACTTGTCATATGCCACCATCCCCATGCCAGATAATAACTTTGTCAGACTTGATCGAGAGTTAGAGAAAAGATATCATGTTGAGGATCCAAGGAAACCCAACAATGAGATTATCTATAGATCATGCCAGACAGGAAGTGATGTTGTGTTAACAAATTTTCTTCCCCCCCTTAGCAGAGTGGATTCAAAATGAAGAGATTAGGTATAACTCAAAAAGTGGGGGTACTTCAAATCTTCCATCAGAGCATTTTCAAGACAGAGTTGTAAGATTGACAGTAATTGCATCATCATCACCATCGCAACTAATCAGGATGAAAATAAAAAACGAAAAAAGAAAAAGGATATAAAAAATGAACCACCAGTTTTGAGCAGGATCAAGCCTCAACGCGTCAGAAGTCAAAAAAGGAAAAGGAAGAGTTTTGGTATATCTAATGGCCACAAACATGTTAACATTGGGGCAAGTCATAGTCCCAAGATAGTCAGAATTGGATGAGGCACATCAGAGAAAGAGCCTATGGATTTGCCTGTGAGTAGGCAGGTTCTCAAGATGGATTTCACCAAAGATATTTGATGCCATGGGGCATCCTGTGTATCATATTCCTAACTCTATCCCTTGTAAATTTTGTTTAAGTAGTTTTATTTCATGAATAAATTGTTATTTATGTTTCCTAAAATAAATATCCATTTTTGTACTTGATTTTATTTGATGTTATTTTGAATGGATACTGCTAATATATATCTTTGGTCGGTGGATGCAGATTCCAGGTTCTTGCACACTATCACTTCATATTTAGCATGCATCCCCATATGGAGCCAAATGTTGACCACTGGAGTGGCACCTGATGATAATGAGTAGACTCCATACCCAAGGATGAACCAGAAGACATTTGTACCATCAGATATCATCAGTTCAATAGAGTTTTTAAACTCTACTTCTACTTCTTATCATTTTCTCTTGTACCCAGATTCCACGCCCTACGGGGAATTGTAATAAGTGATGCTAGTAATGATGAGTTTTGAGTCAGTATTGAGTCTGTAATAGGCCTAGGTAGCTTAGGACCTTGCCAACAAGTGAGTATTACTCTGGAAAGTTTTTTTTTACTTGGTTAATTATCATCTCCCTACCAGGAGTTAATAATTAATTGAGTTTTTTCCTCCAATTTTACCCCAAAGCCGGAGTACGGCTTGATGGTGAGGCCTTGGGTGAGTCCTAGTGTCTAGAGTCAATGTATATTACCATACTAGATCATACAAAAAATTTCATGGAATTTGGTTAGGTCTAGGTAGTGATTTTTTATTTTTTTAGATTTCCCGCAAGTCGAAAATTGCAATAAAAATTATAATTGAATTGTAATAAGTGTTGTCTAGAGAAGTTGTATGGGGTATGAGTAATCAAAATTACACCTCTCATGCTCAACTTTCTACTATGACACATTTTGAGGGGTTAAAAATGTGTTTTGAACCATCAAAACCCACTTTTCCTAAGTTTAGTGGGAAATCTAGCAATTAATTAAGCCAGAAATTAAATAAATGGAGAAAAATAAATATCCACACATGCTAAATGAGGTGGAAATGAGGTGGAAAATTATGGAGGAGTTAAAGTGAAGTCCCAAGGTGATGTGGACTCCTAAAATCAAGGAAAAGACATGTGCTCAAATAAAATTGAATTTCCGGCATTAAATGAGAGCTTAAATTCAAATTTGTGAAGTTAGTGCATATTTGAGAGAATATTTGGTGGAGATTTTTGTGGGAAATTGTCCCCACATAGGTTACCAACCATATACACATGTCATTTCATCATAAAATTCGAATTTGGCACATAAAGGAAGAAGAAAATGATGTCCACTTGCCAGAATTTGATTTTTACACCTGGCATCAGAGCTTCACTTAGCAAATTCGAATTTGCTTTGTGATCTCCTCCTTCTCACCACTTGGCATATGGTTCTTCATTGAGATTTACTCCCAACTTTCTATATAATGAAGCCATGGGCTCTCATATTGTATCATTAGATACGAGCTATTGTGCTTGCGGAAGCATTGCTACTTTGTACACTTTTCAAGAATATCAATAAAAAGACTTTGAGGGTCCATTCATGGGTGTTCTTTCTTTGGAGCATGGTGCATTTGGAGCTATTGGTATAATTTTTTCTATACTTTGAGTTATTTCATTTTCCATGTATTCTTGTGAATTTGCTAGTGCACAACTATCTTGTATTAGCATTTGATTTGAAAGTAGGTTCTAGAGGTTGAAAGTTCTAGTTTATTTTCAAATAAATTTCTATAAGTTTCAATTCATTGTTTGCTTATCTAAATCTACATGGACTAATGTGTGACTTGAGTATTGTAGAAGAATTCTGTTTGCATCAAGCGTGGGGAAGTCTTTGGGAGACCAACCCACTTTTGAAGCACCTTCAAAAGAACTCTCATTTGTTATTTGGATTTTCATAGTTTATTTTATGAAAAAGTGTCTTGTAGGATTCGTTTGGACATAGTTTGTATGCATGCAATCATTTAAAAAAATATTTTACTTTTCATTGTTCTTCATTGGATCATATTTTGCTATTGAAAGAGCTTAAGCATGGCTAGACAAAGAGGAGAGTTCACCCACCTTTCTTTGGCTAGCTCTTTGTAGATTATTGTGCAATATTTTGTGATTTTCTTTGTCTAACACTTGGTTGTTTTTTTTTTTTTGCAGTCTTTTTTCTAACTTGTTTTCTTGTAGCAACTTGTGGGATTCAATTTTTAAGAAACTACTAACAAATTGTTGCAAGAACCTTTGAGCTCAATGTCAAACGAGGAGGACTTTCTTTTTTCCTTAGTCAAGTGGGAAAAGCATGAGCTTCTTGAGGAAGCGTCGAGTTCCTTTTGTGGTTTTTCTTTTTCTCTTGTCCGTATACTGAGGAGTTAGCCTCACTTCTTCACTTAAAAAATCTGATTTTCATTTGCAGAAATTTTTCACTTGTTGATAAGTCTAAGACCTCAAGTTTCATTTGTAAAGGTTTTTGAGCTTGTAGAAAGCTTCATAGTCTACTTAACAATCCACAAAATTTCTGATTTTGGGAGCATGGGTTTTACCCATTGGCATCTCAATCTCTCCATTTTTGGAGAGGACTTGTGGTGTGATTTGTTGATCTCTTTAAATAACATGCATCTCATTTAATTGGTCAATTAACATAGCCATGCATTTAAAGTGAAGTCCCAAGGTGATGTGGACTCCTAAAATTAAGGAAAAGACATGTGCTCAAATAAAATTGAATTTCCGGCATTAAATGAGAGCTTAGATTCAAATTTGTGAAGTTAGTGTATATTTGGGAGAATATTTGGTGGAGATTTTTGTGGGAAATTGTCCCCACATAGGTTACCAACCATATACACATGTCATTTCATCATAAAATTCGAATTTGGCACATAAAGGAAGAAGAAAATGATGTCCACTTGCCAGAATTTGATTTTTACACCTGGCATCAGAGCTTCACTTAGCAAATTCGAATTTGCCTGGTGATGTCTTCCTTCTCACCACTTGGCATATGGTTCTTCATTGGGATTTACTCCCAACTTTCTATATAATGGAGCCATGGGCTCTCATATTGTATCATTAGATACGAGCTATTGTGCTTGCGGAAGCGTTGCTACTTTGTACACTTTTCAAGGATATCAATAAAAAGACTTTGAGGGTCCATTCATGGGTGTTCTTCCTTTGGAGCATGGTGCATTTGGAGCTATTGGTATAATTTTTTCTATACTTTGAGTTATTTCATTTTCCATGTATTCTTGTGAATTTGCTAGTGCACAACTATCTTGTATTAGCGTTTGATTTGAAAGTAGGTTCTAGAAGTTGAAAGTTCTAGTTTATTTTCAAATAAATTTCTATAAGTTTCAATTCATTGTTTGCTTATCTAAATCTACATGGACTAATGTGTGACTTGAGTATTGTAGAAGAATTCTGTTTGCATCAAGCGTGGGGAAGTCTTTGGGAGACCAGCCCACTTTTGAAGCACCTTCAAAAGAACTCTCATTTGTTATTTGGATTTCATAGTTTATCTTACGAAAAAGTGTCTTGTAGGATTCGTTTGGACATAGTTTGTATGCATGCAATCATTTAAAAAAATATTTTACTTTTCATTGTTCTTCATTGGATCATATTTTGCTATTGAAAGAGCTTAAGCATGGCTAGACAAAGAGGAGAGTTCACTCATCTTCTTTGGCTTAGCCCTTTGTAGATTATTGTGCAATATTTTGTGATTTTCTTTGTCTAACACTTGGTTGTTTTTTTTTTGTAGTCTTTTTTTTTCTAACTTGTTTTCTTGTATCAACTTGTGGGATTCACCTTTAAGAAACTACTAAAAAATTGTTGCAGAACCTTTGAGCTCTAATGTCAAACGAGGAGGACTTTCTTTTTCCTTTGGTCGCGGGCAGTTAAGGAGCTTCCTTGAGGAAGGCCGAGTTCCTTTTGTGGCTTTTTCTTTCTCTCTTGTCCGTGAGCATTGAGGAGGCTTAGCCTCACTTCTTCACTTGTAAAAAATCTGATTTCTATTTGCAGAAATTTTTCATCAAGGATAAGTCTAAGACCTCAAGTTTCATTTGTAAAGGTTTTCTTTGAGCTTGTAGGAGGTTTCATAGTCTCTTACTTCTAACAACTAATAAAATTTCTGATTTTGGGAGCATGGGTTTTACCCATTGGCATCTCAATCTCTCCATTTTTGGAGAGGACTTGTGGTGTGATTTGTTGATCTCTTTAAATAACATGCATCTCATTTAATTGGTCAATTAACATAGCCATGCATTTCATTCATTTCACTAACTATTCACTTTGATTTGCTACAAGTTTTAAGAGCATTTACTTTCATAGCAAATTCGGATTTTTTTTATATGCAAGCATCTTTACTTGAGTTTATTTAGCTTGAAATCATACTTCAAATTTGCTTATGCTTCACCATTGAGCACACTCTACAATATTAAGTTTGATGCATCAAATAAAACTACATTTTATTTCATGACAAGCAAATATATTTCAAGTTGAAGTTGAATTTTCATTTTCATGTTAATTTACTTTTAGATCTTACATGCCCCAAACATCACTAAAATTTACCTCCAACTTAAGTTGGTTGAATAGAAGTTTTAGGGACCCTTTACCTTTATGGACTCCTCACTGTGAGTTCCAAATATTTGGGCGAGGGTGAGGTCTGAGGATTAGAGTTCAATTGTAACCTTGCTTTAGAACTAATTAATAAAATAAACCAAGAGCACTATCTCATCACATTTACTTGCAAATTTCCCAAATGTTTTGCTATCTTGATAGTTTAAAGATTCACATGCAAATATTATTTCAAGAAGCACTTTGGATGCAAGCATTTTAATTCCTTAAATTTTGCAACACGTTTAATTCTATGGTACTTGGAAATTTGCTTACTTTTGCAATTTCATTGCATGTTGTCATTTAAATGATCATTATGCTTATGGATGATTGATATATCTTATTTCATTGGAAAATACCCTTCTTTGGTGTTGCAAATTTAATTGCATGTTGTTATCTTGGTCTAACATTTGAGTTTTTCTATCATTTCATTTACATTCTCCGAAGTAGAACACTAATTGTTTCCTTTTGAGCAAGATAGTTTCTCATGCTTTGATTCTTAATTCTATTTATCTTGAGAGCATTTCTGATATCTTGTGCTAACAGTCTTTTGTTTCCATTTCAGGATTACTGTGTTCTCATCTCTTTCAGCATTTCTTTTACTTTTGAGCATGTTATTTGTAAAGACACTGGTTAAATGGTTTGTCATTATTTCAAAGTTGCTCATAAATGCTCATGAATCTTTGAAAGTAATCTAATTTCACTCTAATATTCTCCTAGAAACTCACATCTTTAACTTAGTTTTTCTTTAGGGACCACCCCCCATAGCTAACCTAAGAGATAGCTTAAACGGAGAGAGTCGGGAATAGGTGATAGCCCCTTCTCTGAGTTCCTTGCCACCGACCACACCTTGTGGGGTTAAAGGCTTTTCCCGCAAACTGTAGGTAGGTGTAGGTGTCAAGCGATAACAAACCTGGTGAACAACAGTTTGTTGTAGGGTAGATTGATGATCATGGACTTCCGTTGATTTGTCAGGGATGGTCGGGACAACTCGATGATGGCTTTAGTTTGGACGAGATCAGGTTGATCGAGATAGCTTCATGTGATGAACTTCAGATTGGCCGGCTAGAGTCTTCATCGGATAGTGATGTTGCATATTCGAGATTGGAGGGATTTGCATGAGTGGTATTTGATCCAGGAGGATGAGTGATTGTAGGACTGAGCCAGTGGAGATCATGTAGGCTCAGAGGGAGTCTAGCCTCAGAGGGAGCAGCCCTATGGAGTTTTGGGATCTTCAGGGTCAGATGTGATGAGTCACTACCAAGATTGCCAGATTCATTCTACAGGGTACGCTGCAGTGATGGATGCCAAATGGGCTAGTGTTGCCAGCGATGATGATGGTTACTTCCTTCTCTTGGAAGTACCTCCATCGCTAAGAGGGAGTGTTTATTTTTGTAGCTTGGGAGGTACTCCAAGCCTTGAGGATCGAGGGTTTGGAGGCAAGAGCTCCATAAGTGGCCTTGTGGGCTTGAAACCCAAGCCTGGGGTTTTGCACCCATCGATGTTTGGGTCAAAACTGTGATGAATTTTCGACATGTGATGGATGTGGATGATGGTGCTCGTTGAGAAGAATTCGACGCATCGAAAATCATCTGATTCCGAGTTGTCGTTGAAGAGTTATGAATTTTTGAAGTTTGTGTGTGGGCTTATGGCACAAGTTTAGGGTCGGCTTAGTGGTTAAGTGACCTTATGACAACCCACATAGTCAATTCGTTGTAGCCACTTGGAGCCTATAAATATAGGTCAAGTGTGAGGCATTTATACACACCTCTGTTGGTTTTTGTAGCATCAGATGTGTTCTAGCCTCGAGATTTGGTAGAGGTTAGAATACATGTATTCTCCAATACCTAGAAATCGTTTATGGAAATTCCACCTAAAGATGACTTAATTAAATTAATTAGTCAGTTTTTAATATTTCTTAAGTCTAAACTTGGAAATAGGATTAATTAAAAGGAATTAATCAAATCATGGTGAGAATCTTCTAGAAAAAAACATGGACCGATTTCTAGTTAATCTTAGCCATCGATTAAGTTTTAATCATGGCCATTTAAGTCTCAATGGAAGATTATAAGAAGAAACTCGATGGGGCTTGGAGAACACACTTCTGCAGTTCGATTTCACTCACATATCGATTTCCTGAGTAGCAGTGTTTTGTTGCCGGAGAGAGGGCTAGTGAGCTCGAAGAAGTGAGAGAGGGGCAAAGATAGTAAGGACGGAGGAAGTTTTTCCAGTTTCGGTGAGTACATTGTAGAGAGGCAGCGCATAGCTTTAGTGGGTGATTCTGTTTTTGTTGGGGAGCAGGATATTTCCTGAGTCGGAAGCTGGGTAGAGAGTCCTGAGGTGAAGGAGATCAATCTTTCAGATAGCAGCTACAGAGACAACAAGGGGAGAAGCATATCCGAGCTTGTGGGACGCAGTACTACGTAGGTTGACGCAGAGGGAGCAAGGAGCAGCTCAAATCAAGCCGAGGTTAGTGTCGGATCGCATGTGGAAGTGAAAAATTTTCTCACTAGTTTTACTACTAGTCATTTCTCTGTATGGATTGCTAGATTAGGTATCCTTATTTTTGTACTCAGATTTACTACTGCATAATAATCAAACCCTTAGCTGTTGCACTGGTTTTCCCGAGTTGGGTTTTTTCGGGGACTTAATCCAAAAATAACGGTGTCATATTGTGTGTGTGCATCTATTTTTCCAATGTTTATTTTTCTTCCACAATATTTGTTTTGTGAAGGTTGCAGTGTATATGTTTCGATATTTGCCGTAGGAAATTGCAAATAATTTGTTTAATTAATTTAACAAATAGAAGAAATATTATCAATTGTTGCAGTAGGATTCAGGGTCACGAAATTTTCACATTCTCAAGTGCATCAAACATCAAGGTTAGCTCTGAAATTGAATGTGGTTCTGAGGCAAGAGGAAGAAGATAGTGCTGCCGAGTCTGTGTGAGGGTATTCTCTGTGTTTCTTGGAGATGATCTTCTGTGGAATGTGAAAATTTCTGAATCCTTATTATAGAAACCCTACTGTAGTATTCTGATTTACTTTTCCTACTTGTTTGATTTAATTAACAAGTTATTTTCCTGAATTATTCAGTAAAACATCAAAATAAATACTACTGCAGCCTACACAACTATACAGATCAGAAACTGAAGAATAAGCACATTCAGACAAAGGACACAAGATTTTTAATGCCCCCGGAAAAACCCAATGCGGGAAAACCGATGCAACAGTTCTAAGGGTTTTTATTATGAAGCAACAGTTTTGAGGACATCTAGGGTGCCATAATCCGGCTCACCCAACAAAGAAAACCTCGACAATCAGAGATAAACGTGAGTTTTAACTCACTCTGCAAGTCCCAACTGATCTGGATTAGTGACTGGTGAAACCCCAACTAGCTCTGCACAGTCTCTAAGCTGCCACTACATAAGCCTGCGTGGGCCTGGCTGAAGGATTGCGTCACCTTTCCTCTGCGCTGATTAGCTTCTCCTGGAATCGAGTTTCAGCCCTGCCAACTTAGAAACCTTGATCTCTAGCTAATTTTGGACTGTCCCTCGCAAGCTCTGCGTTGTCCCTACGTGGGCCCTGTGTGGGCTTGCGTTGCCCTGTCTGGGGTATGCGTCATACTCTCTGGTGGCTACGCTGCCTCATTTGCGTCTTTGCTGCGCTTTCTCTGCTTTATACTCTTGGTCCTCCGACCAATCACTACATCTTCCCCTCATTGCTTCTCTGAATCACTCAGATCTGATCTTCATCCGAGCACTGCTCCACCAGAAGAATTCGATCTCTTAGACTCTGTGTGTGTTCTCCAACTGATCCCAAGGCTTCCTTTAATACTTTTCTCGTTGAATAATCAACACCCGTGATCTAATCTCTAATCAACGACTAAGATTAGAAAAGACTTGATCCACGTTACTTAGAACATTTTCACCCACATGTTTTAATTAATTCACTTTACTTATTTAATTTCCCTAAGTTAGACTTAGGGTCTCCATTAAAATAATTAATATTTTGAATAACTTAGGTTCCGGGTGGAATTTCTCCAAAGGATTTCTGGGTCTTGGAGATCTCATGTGTTCTAGTCCCTCCACAAAGTTTCAGAGCTAGAGCATATCCAATGCTACCCAAAATATCAACACTCCCTCTTAGCGAGGAATGTGCTCTAGCAACACTTCACTCCAGAAGTGTTACTCTGATCCATGGCATCGGTCGCCTGCGCTGCTGATGCTCGGCTGCTGCCTCTCATCCACTGCGCTGCTGCCTTCTGTACTGCTGCCCATGACTCTGCCACAGTCATTGCCTCATCTGTACTGCAGCTCCCTCTCAAATGCTGCATCATGTTGCCCATAACAGTGCCACTGCTAATTGTTGCACTGCAACTCAGTTGCTGAGAATTAAGCAACTGAAGGACATCACCCAAAATACTGACGGACAAGTCAGTTTCTCGATACTGAAGCACCCTCTACTGCTGGACTGTGTTGTCCCTCTGAAGCTCTGCACTGCTACTGCTCTGCACTGCCCTTCTGCGCTGCTGAAGTCCCGTCAGCCTCTGCACTGCTACTGCCTCTGCACTACACTGATCTAGTCTTCAGCATCCTCACTACCGAAGTGCCTCCATGATCCTCTGTACCAACTAACTCCAGTCATCTTGCTACAATCTTTAAGGGATCCTGTAGCTCGTATGTGATCCAAGAGCATGGTTTCTTGGGAGCGAGAGCGGGAGCAGGAGCGCCATTTTCAAAAGCTTCTGGTCTGGAGCATTTCGGGGAGCGTTTTTTTTAAATATATATATATTTTATATTTTGATGCATATATGTCAACAAAAGCATGTAGAATGATGAATTAGACATAAAAAACATAAAAACATAGATTAAACCATATAACATCAATCATCTAGAAGTTATAATCTTCATCAACCACGCTCACAAGTTGGAAACATACAACATATTGACTCTTGATTCTCATGAATCATCATCAATCTTAACATTTATCATCATTGATTCATTGATTTCAAATTTCAAAATATAACATTTATCATCATTGATATATATCATTTATCATCATTGATTCATTGATTTCAAATTTCAATATTATAACATTTATCATCATTGATATATATATCATTTATCATCATTGATTCATTGATTTCAAAATTCAATATATAACATTTATCATCATTGATTCATTGATTTCAAATTTCAATATATAACATTTATCATCATTGATATATATCATTTATCATCATTGATTCATTGATTTCAAAATTCAATATATAACATTTATCATCTTTGATTAATTGATCACCATATAACTTTCATGAAGCATCATATTCATAATTCATAATGACTTATTAACTTATAAATGCCAACTTCAAAGTTTCACCTTTCAAATTCAAACTTCAAACTTAAATTGTCATTAAATATGAAAGAGTCAAGTTTCAACTGTTCAACAGTTATAAAAGAAAAAAACTACTAGAAAATAGAAAAGACTAGTAAACAACAAATCTATTTTATCTATTGGCTGGCCCCTTGCCACGCCCATGAGAAATGTCTAATTTGTGAGAACCACGAGGCAATGGTGGTCTTCTAGTATTCTCAGGAGTACCACGTCCACGACCATGACTAGAAGGCAGAGGGCAACGTGAGGATGTAGGTGGAGGTTGAATCTGCAAAGGAACAATAGTTGGATATCGAGCATTGGCACTGGCACCCGCACTGCTATAGGATGGTGGGACTGGCCCTGTGTGTGGTGGTGGCATGGCTGCTGATGCTTCATCATCATCCCTCAAAAGTTCTGCTTCCAATTCTTCCATATGTACAGTGCGGTCCTCCAGATTATCATCCTCTGGGTTGTTGTCCCAGACTTTATATGATTGATCCTCATATGCTCGATCACAGTAATGACTCAACAACCTCAAGTTGTAATGCACATAAACCAAGCTTTCAGCGTGGTTTTCATTTAGCCTGTTTCTTCTCACATTATGTATGAAGTTGTAGGTGCTCCAACACCTCTCTGCAGAAGAAGTATTCACAACTTGTGAGAGAACTTTTTTTGCCAACTTTGGCAAAAGTCCCATGCCGCCATATGCTTCCCACCATGTGAGAGCATCAAATCTGTCTCTGTCTTCCATTGCATGGAAAGAACCAAAGTTACCAGTGCAACTGAAGTATCTGCCTAATTCAAGGTGCAATGCAACACACTCCTCCCTGTCGGGGACCAACTTGTCTCATGCCTTCATGTATCCCTGTTGTACCTTTGGAT
The DNA here is from genome assembly GCA_034641835.2 of Pinus albicaulis. NCBI lineage: Eukaryota > Viridiplantae > Streptophyta > Pinopsida > Pinales > Pinaceae > Pinus > Pinus albicaulis. The sequence goes on from CM076580.1 coordinate 482,845,663, forward strand.
CTGTGTGAGGTTTGATCCTAACCCCACCTCTAGGTGCAGGTTGGCCCAACCAAGATGGAGATTAGTATTTTGGTATAAGGATATATGCCAAAGCATGTAGTGGAACATTGAGTTTATTCCACCGTGCACACACACAGTTGTAAATCATTGCATACAAGTTGGGATCATTTTCCTTAACAATATCTTTTATTTGCCCCAACATGCTATCCATCTGCTCATAAACCTCCCCAATCACTGGCTTATCTGTATTTGAAAAACGAATCATGTGATAAATGGGCTTGGTGAAATTCAAAATTTCCCTCACACGTGCCCAAAACAAAGGATCAAGGGCGGTCTCCTCCACTTGTTCAAAACCTTTCCTGTCAACTATTGCTGCTTCCCTGTCTTTTAATACCTGCCATTGTGGACTTGATACTGGGGTTGCCAATGACTCTCTTACCTTCAAAAGGCACCTGAAGGTGAGGTAATAGCTAGCAAATCTACTCTTTGCTATCTTCAACAACTCCAATTTTGAGTGAGAACGGAAAAGCCCATGGGTATTGCTATGATTTGTAATAAATTTTATCATTTTTTTACCCCTCTTGTACAAATCAGCAAGCCATCTGTATTGAGGTTGTTTGTTTTTAATGATATCATGCATCAAAAGGTTCATTGTGTGAACCAAACATCCAGACCAAAATATGTGGGGTATTTATCCTCAATAATTGCTCCCGCTGCCTTACAGTTAGCAGCATTATCAGTGATGACTTGGATGACATTGTATGGCTCAATACTTTCAATTGTTGCAAGTAATGGTTCTGCAATGTTAATTCCGGTCTTGAATCTGTCTAAATAATCATATGCTGAAAGGAATATTGCACCACTAACAGACACAGCCAGAACACTTATCAATGGCTTTCCTTTTACATTGGTCCATCCATCCATCAGATACAATGGACAGCCCATGCTCATTCCAAGAATTTGTCATTCTAGCCAAAGAATTATTTATTTTAGCTTTTTCATGATCAGGTCCCACGATTTTGGCCTTGTCATTCCTAGGGCTCCTGTATCCTTTGGGGGCATCATTAATGGCAGAAACCATTTCATGCCAATAAGGTGAGCGAAGAACATTGAATGGCACCCCACATGCATAGAGAAAACGATTTTTTTTTTAATCCACATCATTCCTACACCCTTCGTCAAGGAAATCGGATATGGTTCTACGCCTTAAGGAGATGTTTGGTCCAGGTGTGCCTCCATATCCACTGCCATGGGTGGAAGTTGATGGACTTCTTTGTCCATGATGTGATGGACCTGATGGTGTATAAGAATCAATGAAACCCCTAGATCTTTTAGATCTCTGTAGGGCAACCTCCTCTTCCTTTCTATATTTCTCTCTTTGTGTTGCTAGCACACTTACACAAATTTTGATTCCTAGATTTTTGTCTCCATCCCCTGGCATTTTCCCACAAAGGTGCCTTCTGGCATGGGTATATGAACCTGTGTATTCTTTATTGCAATGGGGGCAAAGAAATTTAGTGGTTCCACCACCTTTCCCTCCTTCTTGCCTCTAAACATATTTCCACAAAGGTGTTTGACTTTGGTCTTGTCTATTTGGGGTATCTGTGGCCTCATGTTCTCCACTCTCCCCTTCCTCCTCAGCATACTCCTCCTCCTCTTCAGGATTTTCATCAAATCCACTATAACCCACTTCTTCATCCTCCTCTTCTCTAATGGGCTTCTTTCTTCTACTCTCCAACACCATTATTACAAAGCAAAGAACCAACATGAAGAAAATCCCTAGCCATATAACCATGATGTTTCAAGTTTCTAGCTTGCAAAAAAATTGAAGGAATGCCAAATGGGAATAGGAAATGCAACATAGGAAAAAAACAATGCAATTTTTCACTTTTTAACACACTAGAATGCAACATTGAGAAAAAAAAATCAAGTTTTCATTTTTGAACAACTTAAAAACAATTCCTAGAAAATAAAAAACTAGATTAGAAGACCTACCTCTTTCTTGCAATCCTCCTCTTGCAAACTTGCTCTCTCCTTGGCACTTCCGCTCTCCAAACTCTCAAGCTCTCTTTCTCTCCAAATTGCTCTCCAACTCTCAAGCTCTTGCTCCTCTTGTTCTCACTCTCAAACTAAAACAATAAAATCTAAATAAGGAGGGTGGGCTTTTATTTACCCAACCCCTCCTCCCTCCCTCTAAAAAAAATCGATTTTTGACGTCGATTTTTTTTTACACGCCGGGGAGCGTTCGGGAGCGAACGCTCCCCGACCACTTCCCGCATTAATGGGAGAAGCGCTCAGGGAGCATTCGCTCCCGAGCGCTCCCTGAAACACTCCCGAAAAGGCAGGAAGTGTTTTTTTAGGCGCGGAAGCGTGCTCTCGAACGCTCGAAGCGTTTTTTTAATGCGGGAAGTGGTTGGGGAGCATTCGCTCCCGAGCGCTCCCTGAAACGTTCCCGAAAAGGTAGGGAGCGTTTTTTCAGGCGCGGAAGCGCGCTCCCGAACGCTCCCAAAGAGGTCCCGAACGGAGCGCGTTTTGGGAGCGGGATTGGGGGGGGGGGAGAAGCTTCCCTGCAACCTTGTCCAAGAGTTTGGGCACCTCAAGGATCCTACCCCCACCATCTGTATCTCAATCTGTAGATCTATGTCGCCCCACCTCTTTTCTAGAGGTGCATGAGCACTCATGGCGTACTCATCCTCATCTGTCACGAATAAGTTGAGATCATTCAGAACTGCTAGGATCCTAGCCTTCTAGATGACAAAGTTGGATGCCCCATGCAACCTGTCCTGATCCCTCAGTCCTTGTGTAGCCATCCCTGCTCAACAAAAAAAATGTCGAAACAGATACTCTTCTCCCTTCTTCTGCTGTTGCTCTCAGCAAGAGACTCAGATCTGAGTTTCTTGGAGATAGAAACCCTCTAGAGAATACGCTCCCTCTAACCAGTGATTTCCTTTCCGGAAATCCTCCACCAATTCTGCCGAATCAGCCCTCTCCAATCACTCCACTGATCGGATCTCAGATTTTTTGGCTAGAAAGTCTGCTGAGGGACTGCTTCCCCTACTTTGTCACACCCTGCTAGACACTATTATGCATAAACAGAAACAATGCCGCACTAGTCGTACTGAAGAAAATGATCAGCACTTCCAGCCACAACAACTGGAAAAATGCAGGCTCGAAACCCCTACGTTGGCTAGCAAACACTGCATTGCCGCAGCTACATTGTCACCTCTCCTCGCTGACAAAGGCTCTGCGTGAGCCCCACAAGTGACTGCGTCACCCTTCCTTGCCTGTCTTCCGGATAAGCGCTGTCTCTCAGGACAACTGCCTTCCTGCACCAAAATTTATTCGGTCTTTGCTAATGGCTTCAGCTCCTCCTGATCTGTAAATGCTCTGATACCATGTGAAAATTTCTGAATCCTTATTACAGAAACCCTACTGCAGTATTCTGATTTACTTCTCCTACTTGTTTGATTTAATTAACAAGTTATTTTCCTGAATTATTCAGTAAAACATCAAAATAAATACTACTGTAGCCTACACAACTATATAGATCAGAAGTTGAAGAATAAGCACATTCAGATAAAGGACACACAATATTTTTCGGACAAATGTCCCTGGAAAAACCCAATGCGGGAAAACCGATGCAACAATTTTGAGGGATTTAATTATTAAGCAACAGTTCTGAGGACATCTAGGGTGCCATAATCCGTCTCACCCAACAGAGAAAACCTCGGCAATCAAAGATAAAGGTGAGTTTTAACTCACTTTGCAAGTCCCGGCTGATCCGGATCAGTCACTGGTGAAACCCCAGCTAGCTTTGCACAGTCTCTATGCTGCCACTGGGTAAGCTTACGTGGGCCTGGCTGAAGGAATGCATCACCCTTCCTCTGCACTGATCAGCTTCTCTTGGTATCGAGTTTCAGCCTTGCCAACTTAGAAACCCTGATCTCCAGCTAATTTTGGACTGCCCCTCAGAGGCTGTGCACTGCCCCTACGTGGGCCTGCGTCACCCTGTCTGGGGTCTGCGTCACCTTGTCTGGGGTCTGCATCACACTCTCTGGTGGTTGCACTACCTCCTCTGCTTCTCTGCTGCCCTTGCTCTACTTTGTACTCTTGGTCCTCCGACCAATCACTTCATCTGCCCCTCACTGCTTCTCTGAATCACTCAGATCCGATCTTCGTTCGAGCACTAGTCCGTCAGAAGAATTCAATCTCTTAGACTTTGTGTGTGTTCTCCAACTGACCCCAAGCCTTCCTTTAATACTTTTCTCGTTGAATAATCAACGACCGTGATCTAATCTTTAATCAACGGCTAAGATTAGAAAAGACTTGATCTACGTTACTTAAAACATTCTCACCCACATGTTTTAATTAATTCATTTTAATTATTTAATTTCCCTAAGTTAGACTTAGGGTCTCCATTAAAATAATTAATATTTTGAATAACTTAGGTTCTGGGTGGAATTTCTCCAAAGGATTTCTGGGTCTTGGAGATCTCATGCGTTCTAGAGCCTCCACAGAGTTTCAAAGCTAGAGCACATTCGATGCTACCCAAAATCCCAACATGGAACAAGCCGCAGCCCAAGGCAACAAGTAAGGTGACTTAAGGCCGAGTTTGTGGACAGAATCAAGTGTCTCCCTTGCCATATTAGGCCTCAACTAAAGAGGTAAGTTAGAGAGTATTTTTTTGTGTTTTAAGGTGTGGGAACCTCCACTACAGGTGGTCACAGGACTGTTGCAGCAACAACAATTGTCTTGAGGTGGTTTGAGTGTCGTGAGGCCTTAAGGAGAGGGAAGAATTTAGGCTGTAGCCACTAAGACCAGAAACGCAGGCAAACAAAGAGAGAGACAACTTCATTTAGTGGTATTTCCTTGTGTTAAAGGACAACAACCTTCATTGTAGCAGACCACATGTTGTGAGGGTTATTAAGAAGGAATCTTGGGCCTAAATAATGTGTGGAAGGACCTAATAAAGGGCAGTAATGGTTGGATAAGGAATATAGTCGTATTTGGAGCTATGGTTTTGGGTTGTTGAGTGCCCTAACCAGATGGTGTATGCACAAAAATCAAGGACAAGGATGCAACAACAGGTTGTGGTGCATATGACTCCTTGCTGATGGTTAGATGCTAGGTGGATGGTTGTCCTAGGAGAGGGCATGTTGAAGTCTGTTGGCAGCCAATAGGAGGTATTTCTAGGTGTGAGGATGCCCTAGCTAGGTGCAGATGCTACAACAAGTATTGGTCACTCGTGGATTGTTGAAGGGTGGCGTGAGAGTGGACCAAGTGTGGACGTGATTGGGTATTTATGGTCTGCTGGAGGACAACATGATAATGCCCAAGTTGGACCCGGTGTGCAATACTTTGATGGACAAAAGTAGTTTCTAGAGTTGCAATTGTTGAGTTCAAGGGTTGACGAACTAAAGGAGTAGTTTGTGGAGCCCGAGACTTGTGTGTGGAGAAGGACTTCTACAGCAGATGATGGGCAATCCTCCTAGCCTGTGTTCATTGTGGGAGATGGACATCTTGCAGTGATAGGTGGCAACCCTCCGTGCCCTATGTTGGTCTTCATTTGAGCAGCGTAGGAAGACCATAGTGGGCTGAAGTCCCTGAGTAGTTGAGGAGCAACAGTGGGAAGATTGAGAGTTGTTCACAAGTGGAGCTGTGAAAAGATTGACACGAGTCTCGATGTTTTGATGCGTTTACAAAAAATATCATAATGAATATGAAAGAATCAAGTTCCAATAGTTATAAGAAGTTAAAAAGTACTAGAAACTAGAAAAGACTAGTAAATCTTTTTTATCTATTGCTTGGCCTCTTGTCACGAGAAATGCCTAATTTTTGAAATTTGAGCAGATCGTGGTAATGGTGGTCTTCTAATGCTTGTTGACATTTTCTTCCCTCAGACAATATAATTAAAAAAATGTGAATAATTTCTCTAGAAATGTTAAAGGATATTTGTAAAGATGTAAGACTGAAGAATAATTTCTCTAGAAACGTTAAAGGGTATTTGTAAGGATGTAAGAATGAAGAGAAGATACTTTATGTCAGACACCCACTTAAAGATAATGATCCAATAAAATATTCACACAAATTCGCAAGATGTAACCCAGAAGAAAATGGAAAAGCTCTAACCTGTGGTGTGTCTTGGATGAAATAATGTGCAAATTTTCAACCATAGTGTTTTCACAAAATTGTACTTGATTGGCTGTTGATCAGACAACTCTATGTAACTATTTCAAACCAGCTTTTGACTGAAGCTTAGCCTCTTTAGTTTGAGAGGGCTCTCTCAAAGGGATTTTATGATATTGGTTAATGATAGTGCTAGATGGCTAACTCTATAGAAATTGTATCTTGTTTTTTATGATTGCAGGTTGAAAGAATGCAGGTTTGCTACCATTGGGCTTATGGAGTTAACAATCAGTGGTTTCAATGGCAAGGTTTCTTGACATGGAAGCTAAGGCAGATAGAGGTCTTTAACAAAGGCAATTCACTCATAAAACATAGGAAAACATAGTCATTTCATTACTAAAGGAAGTCAGAGGCATAGAGTTATGAATTCTGAGTAATAGAAATGAAATCCACTGCAGGTGGTAAAACATAAGATGTAGATCAATAAGACATTAAAAGCCCCATGAGAATCTCAGGTCTGTCAAGAAGAAAGTCACTCTGTATTATTGATATAAGTCAAAATACATAAAGCAACAGTTTGGTGCAAAAAATCTCCAACCCTTCACTACTTCGATGCTTTGTCTTTAAATAGACATTCTTACGACAAGGATGATCTGCCTGGTGGCTAGATTCATCGAATTCTCCTATGAGACATCACATAACTGAAAAACATGACTTCTAACAAGAAACTGACAGCTACACCTTAAAGAAGACATCTCCTAATAGGAGTCTAACTCCTATTTATTACATACTCTACCTTATCTTGTGAAATAGTTACATAATAGTTACAAAATAAGCATCACATGCTCGAAAGATACATGATAGGTTCATTTCCATTTTACATTTTTAAGACTCTCCTAGACATGTGGAACAAAACCCTATTTTTCAGGAATGCATAACCCTTATCTTCAACGAGAGCTTTGGCTAATGACCTGTCTCCACAACACTTCCTTCGAGTCCTAAATATTTGATGTTAAGGTCCCTTGACATGTTGGAGGAGTTTAGCTGTCCAAAATTGCCATTAAGATGCTCCAAAACCTTCAAAAATAACTCGCTATGAAAACACAATAGTTTCGTAGCGAGCTTTGGTAACGTTGAAAAAGTAGCTTCTACACCCAATAACTTTGCTCCTTTGCTGTTCCATGGTGTCAACCAAGTCATGACACATCACCACCATCAAACTCCCTCCTTGAAAACTGCAAAATGTGACTTTAGAGGCAAAAAGGCTGCTACAGGTTTTTTCGTAGCGTTTTCCTGGCGTTAAGCCTAGGAAACGCTACGAAACTGTGTAAAAGTGCAGAAATTACAGATTTCAAAACTGTCTTCACAAAATGACCTCCTGCTGTAAAAACTTGATTTTCTGCATGTAATGAACCCTATAAAGCATATTTAATCCCATCTTATGGCTTTTGTGGTGTTTCTTCTTCATTTATGATCAATTGAGCTACGGGCCCCTCAACTACAGTCATCTTCAAAGTTCAAACCTTTCTTCTCTAGCTCTTCGGGAATCAATTCTAATTGCTCTTGAAGATCTTTGACTTGGTCCTTCAGTGTCCTATTCTTAGATTGCAAATGCAGGTTTACCTTTTTGATATGCTTGACCTCTTTTTTAGTGGTTGAGTCCACTTTATCAATTTTTCTGTGTTGTCCAAGGTCTTAGAGACACTTGTGACTTGATCCTCCCAAATCTTTCTCATTTGTTCAAACTGCACTCTTTCAGCTTTATGTTTCTTTGCCTCTTTCCTCAAGATTGATATCTCTTCACTTGCATCTTTCAACTGTTCCTTAAGGACTTCAACTTCTGACTTCTCATTGATTTTCTCTTTGCCCTTCTTTTGTTTGATGACTAATTCTTCTTTTGCAGGTGAGGAGAGGTCAATGATGCTTGGTGGTGGCTGAGCAGTTTCACTGACCCTCTGAGTTTCTTTTCTGCTTTTCAAAACTTTTCTGGCATGTCTTGTCACTGGTTTTCTAGCTTGAAACATAAATCCAACATCATCACTTGCCAATTCTACTTCTTAGCTGTTTTGCCCTTCTTAAGCTTCCTTCCTCCCTCATATATGTCTTTAGCTTGGACTATCGGAGTTTCTTCAATATCAATGGCATGCAAGATGTCCTCTAAGTTACCTTTAGCTACTGTTTGGCTCCTTGTAACCCTCTTGTTGCCATGTTTGCTAACTGTTGGCTTTTGTTTTGCAGGTGTAACTTTGGGTGTGTCAGCCATCTGCAAAGGCTCTGTCTCCGTGCTCACTGGTTCTGACTGCTTTGCCACTGAAGGTGATGGGATATCTCTAGGTTTGGGAGTTATTTTAGGAGCGATAGCATCTACTTCAAAACCACTTATGAACAGAAAAGATGACCAATCTCTACCTAATCTTTTTAACTCCTCTAACACCAACAACTTGATCAAATCATGATGAAAAAGAGAGGTTTCATTTCCTTTTGATTTAACTTGAACCTTGTCTGACATTTTAGCTAAGCTTCTGTATAAGTAAAAAGGCAAATCAAGAGACCTCTTACCCACAAAATGCAACAGAAGCCTAAGGTGGTAGGAGTAGACCATCTGATACCTCCTTTCACAGGTGAAGTATTCCTGAATGATCAGCAACAACTTTGAGTAATTTTTCTTCATGTAGCTCCTTTGGATAGCATTTGTGAGATCAATTTCACTATGCTTTGTCTTGATGAATTCTTTACAGTCCTGCATGGTGAACTTGATACCTTTGAACCGTTGCTCTCCTCCTCTAGGGATTCCTATTGCTGCTGCAATGGTTTCTGGTGTTACTATAAGATTTAAAATTCCCACCTTTGAAGCTGATCCAATAAAACTATTAGTAAACTCCTTTGAAACCTGCAAATGACATCCTTGCAGACTTTGGCAGAATTGCAAACACCCTGTTCCTCTAAACACTTCCAATGTAGTTGCGTCTTCATTCAACAAATTCATGTCCATTGGCTCATATCTGAGGCAGTGACCACCTTTGTTGGTCTTTTTCTTTGTAGCCATGGTGATTTTATACCTTATATGCCTTGCTTGATTAGTGACACCTGCAACTTTTGAAAATGCCAGCAACCAGCTTGGCTTGGTGAAACAACTCTCTAGAACTCAATAGCATGCAAAGATGAAGCGGAGAATGACAAAGATTCAATTGGGTAATGTTTTAAAGTTTCGATGACAACTCGTGCCTTAATCATGACTCATACATGCTAAAAACAGTAATGATGACCTCAGACATGACCTTTGTATCTTGATTTAACCCTAACTGACTCGAATGACATCCCACCCTAACAATCATGGACTGACACCTTGCACCGGATTTGACAAGACAGACAGAAAAAACAATTTTCGTAGCGTGGCTAGTTCATTTTTTGACAGTTTCGCTACGAAACTATTAGGCAATTTCGTAGCGAAAACTGTCTTTTTACAGTGTAAAACTCTACGAAAAGAGGAAAAACTGGCTAAAGTGACCTTTTTGAATTCAAAAGCTTGGGAAATGAAATATGTCAGCAAATGATGACTGATGGGACATGATATCACTTGAATGGAGGTGGGTTTGAACCTTAGGATAGGTTAAAGATGAAAAAATTAAAATTTTCCTATACCAACTTGTGAAAAATGAACTCTATGACCATACCTTTGACAAATGAACTCTATGACCATGTCAAATAGTGTTTCACTTTTTCTGAGTGATAACACAGAAATCTAGATGGTTTTAAAGATTTAAAAATCTTAAAAACGATGGCGTATTAATAAAAACTGAACACATTGAGAAAATCACATGATACATCTAGCTTTTGGAACACTTCTAACAGAATATCATCCTAAAAGATACGGTAAGATATTGCAATGTTGGGGTCACATTAGGTTGCTTAAACTGGGGCTTTGATTTTGATATCATTGTGCAGGAAGCCACATGCTTTTTTATGTGATGGCCGCTTAAGAAAAAAAAAATGGGATCTTGCCTAAAAAAATATAATAGAGTTAAAATCTTAGACCCCTAAGTCAATCCCCAGGGGGAAAATGGGATTTGCACTTTAGCTGACTACTTAGGTATTTGTCATGTCCAACAGGTGGAGAACACACAAAATGTGTTGCTAAGGAATAAATGAATTTCTCTTAAGGAAATGGGAAATTCAACCTATAAGGCATATCATTAATTATCCAAAGTTTAAGCAATTGCATTTTCATCAACTTGTTACCCACTTTGCCATTAAGGTCATAAAATATCTAAGAAACAGTAGAGGGAAAAATACGCAAGCCCCCATCTCATGCAAGCAATATGGCCATGACCTAAAAGGGTAGAGGCATTGATGAACATCAACAAATATTTCGGTCATCCATCACTATCTCCAATAAGATGGCATATCTTGATTGCAAAGGCCTGTCAACTTGGTTTCAATGTGAGAAAGGAGGAGGTGTAAGGCATTAATAATAGTATTGTTGAATTAATTATTGAGTTTCAAAGGGTCATATATTCTGCTTATAATAACTACAACACAATGAGTCTTAAAGCTAAGCTTTTGTTTTTATTCCTTAATGAAAATTAGCCTTTTCTCATATCTTGACAGTTGATCCTTGCATAAAATGAATATGATGTATGCTTTTCAACTAGTTTGAACAAAATCCAATCCACTTTATGGGAGGAAATTTTGTCTCAAGGTTGTTAAAGGATATAACTTTCCTGGGTTTACAATAAAATAATGGCCATTACCAAAAGGAATTGTATCATAATATGTTAAAAAATATTTGATACACAAATTATATTGAAATTATAGTTAGGTTGGCAAAGGGATGATTTAAGCAAATGGAGAGCAAGTAATTTCATCTAGGACCAAGTCTTTAAGAAAAAAAACGCTCTCGAAAATGCTCCCTCCCTTCTGAAAATGCTCCCTCCCTAAAAAAACGCTCCTGAAAACGCTCCCTCCCTAAAAAAAATGCTCCCTAAAGCGCTCCTTGAAAACCAGGGAGCGTTTTTGTTTGTTTGTTTAGGGAGTGCGCTCCCGATGCGCTCCCAAAATGCTCCTGCTCGGAGCGCATTTTGGGAGTGCGATCGAGGTGTTGGGGGGGGGGGGGGGGCGCTCCCCCACAACCTTGGCTGGCTATGGCGCAGCCTAGCTCAGCAACTTGCTGTAGCTACGGTCTTATTAACAGGCCCAAAATTTTGAGAATTTGGAGGGGTGGTGATTAATTCAAAGTCTCTTCTTGATAATTACTTGTGAGCTTACTTGAGATACTAATGTCTTTTCTTCTTTAGCTTATTTAATCTTTCATCAAGTCAATTATCAAAATACACGAGACACACACATTAGGCTCCTAGAGCTAGGGCAAAATCTCTCCTTCTTGGAGAGGAAAACCCGTAAGGAATTCTTCTTATAGATCTTCAAATGACAAATATCATGACCAAGACTTAGACCCTTGACCTAGGAATGCCTCCAAGACCTTGTCAATGCTTCTTTGAATGTTCACAACGTTGATCCTCCTCTTCTACACCAACTTGCATTGACCTGCACCACCACTAGAGAAATCGGTCTTTAATTATATCTTACTTGATTTAGTCATCGGTTATCATCATACTTCTTCTTGTTTTACTTGAGATACATTGCTTTCCTTTTGTGTACTAAAGATAGGAAGGTAAATCACAGATTTACCTTTCTTATCAGTTATACCCTTATATTATTATATCAAACTTCAGTCTTGCTTCTTGTGTTACTGAATCATTCGTACTTCTTATTTCACTTAAACAACAGGTGAATACATCTCTAGATTGACCATACAGATCCGCATTCACTTTCTCAAAACAACCTTTGAAACAGATCAACACTTTATGCTTGATCATTGCCCTTTAATTCACACTTTATTCATACTTTATCAATATGCAGGATCTCAGATGTATGCTTATTGAAATCTGTCCTTAAGCTGCATTTGTAACCTTCCTTAAGCCCACACTAATTACGGTTGTATCCGCACCTCTTTCTGTTCTTCAATCCGAACTTTATACCCTACCTGAAATCCGCATCGACCACAGATATCTGCATCTTCTTCAGAACAATCGACAGACTTGTTTCAGACAATCCGCAATCTTCCTGACTATCCACAATCTGCCTTAGACTATTCACAATCTACCTCAAAAAGATCCGCATTCTTTTAGTAGAATCCACACTGTTTTGGAGTGCTGATGAGCCGCAACTCCAACACTATATATATATATATATATATAGTGCACTGTCTTCATATTAGGCCGACCTTACATACTACCTAGTAGGCTGACTTCACATATCATAGGCCAAATTGAAGGAGTATATTTTCCAGTGTTGGTGGGGGCTGTTTCAAACCATTCTTCTACAAGGTTTATGACAAGGTCTTGGAGCATTTTAATGATGACTAGGCTTTCCATACACATGACACTAATTACACTTATAAACAAAAGACAAACACTAAATAGACATCAAGAAGAAGTCTATTAACCTATAACAAAATTCTTGCTCATGAAACCCATGAAGCAAGTACAACAAATTACATTTTATTATCTTTGTCTTCTTTTTTTCATAAATACATAATTACATAGTCAATATGAAGACTGATCCTAGTTACCCTTTTCAACACTCCCTCTTAACTAGGGAGGTATTCATACAGGTACATGGTCACTTTCAAACTGAAGAATCTCATAAGAAAAATCGTATTGGTAATCGCATCTGTATAGCATTAGATCAACCAGCATTGTCCTAGTGCAAGGTCTTGACTAACAACCCCATATCTCAACGAGACAATGGGCTACAATGCTGGCGAGACACATGACTTATAGACACCATAGTCATTCTCTCTCCAAGGTACATACTCCACCCAGGTGTTCCCAAAGTATGACCTTCTTGGACTATTCTTTTCTTGGGTAGCTAGCCCTCAAAGGATATCGGTCCCCGAGTACTCTTATCTTGAATGCCCTAATACATTTTCAAAGAGTATCGAATTCCAGATGATTACCCAATCCTCCATTATGTCTTCCCAAGTGAAGACCAAAATGATGTGTCTATCTCTCTCTCTCAGCCTGAGAGGATCTATTCCACAAGGGATGTACTCATTCCTGTATAAGGAATGTACCTAAGCTTATTCTTAGGAATTACCCAGTTTCTTCCAAGTAAGAAACTGATCACCAGGCTCCCTCTCAATCAGGGACCTACAACAGCGATGGTGAGACACCTAGCTGCGAATGAAGAATTTCTCCCCTCGATGTCATGGATTTCGATCTTTGAGGAATCTTTAACTTTAGGTCCATAGGGCACAAATCATCCATCATTTTCATTCATGAGTCATGTCATCTACCAGAAAGTGATTCATCTGTCTTTCTTATCTGGTCCACCTTATATGCCATGCTGCGTTCTATCGAATCATCTCCAAAGATCATACATCCTTTCTCATGATTAGCAGCCCTGCACAAATTCATCCAGATAAACATATACATATGAACTTTTCAAATAAAAGTTACCTCAGTGATGATCTTTCTCCATGACATCTTCCTGTAGGCATCAACATCCTTTATTCAGATTGACATATCTCCTAATGATATGTTTTGTTAAGGGTCTTCTTCTTTACCAGACTTCTATCAGAGTCTACATATCCTCCCAGGAGATATTCTAGTCACATCTTCTTGGCTTTCGGATGATAACTGCCTCTTGACATGGTTGCACTTCATGATCTTTTCCTTTCTGCACATCTTCATTCCTAGGAACTTCCAATTTACAATTCCTTGTTCATATACAACCACCTCATATTCCACATGAGGATATATTATGTTGATTTCATCTGTCAGTGCACCAAGAGAGATCCTCCTTCATAGATCATACTTCTAAATATAGAAGTCCATTACCTGCAACCATATGACATGACTTCGCAACATCGAGTGTTAGCATATATATATATATATATACCTTTTTCCTTTGAGTTAGCCTGTAGCAATTTCACTAGAATGAAGAGCTTCATTCCCTTGACCTACTTCATCAATATGTCATCACATCCCAGAATTCTGTAGCATAGAATTCTTGATGAAACCATTATGCTTTCTTTCTAATCAGTGAATTCATAGAGAACTCCATTAGAAAATGTCAGCACCTGTTTCCATGATGACCCTTGATCTTGATGATTGGCTTCCATCAGTATTGTTATCAGTGAGGTTTTCCAGGAGTTGTTTTATCGAGAGCTTGTGCCATGCTTCGATCATGATGCTATACAACTTCCTATCATACTATTTTACAACCAACATAAATCACTTAAAGGAGAAGATGATCTCAATCATGGTGTAGATCCCTTGCTTCTTCTTTCTTAGATTTCTTTGCATTAGGTTCTTCTCTTATATCTGAAACACGGGCTTCTTCCTTTTTCCTCTTGTCCTTTCTAGTTGTAGGGAAATCTCTTATAATGCCCAAAGTTCATTACATCCAAAGCATCGTACTTTGTTCGTATTTATTCTTTTATTCTGAGGACCAAATTTACCGAATCTTCCTTTTTTCCTGGATATCGCTGCAAAGTTTTGATTCCCTTCACTTGATCCTGTATCAGCTTTGGCTTTCAATCTTGTTTCCTCTATTTTACATAGAGACCATTAATCATGGAATGGTGTGGCTTCTTTCTTCCCGTATAAACTTGAAGTGAAGTTTCCCCATTCTTTTGGTAGAGCATTCAGCACCACTGTAGTCATCTCAGTGTCAAACATTACTTCTCCCAGTTCAGAGAATAGTTCCACCATTTCCACCAATTTCTCATATATTTCTTTAGCAGATTTTAGTTTTGATACATAGGGAATGAGAGAGTCCTTAATAAATTCTATGGGAATCCTCTGGGCTCTGATTTCTCCCTTCATGTACTGGAGCATCTTCTTTTGATGGTTGAATTGTAGATCTTTCGATGTAGTCCATAACTTCGTCTTCAATTAAATTCAAATATGTCCTCTTCTTCCATGCACTAAGGTTTGTTGACCCAACGAACTTGTTGCTGTCTTTACAATAAGTTATCTTGACCTTCTTGGAGAGGCTTGCAGCTTCCTTTATGATGATGAAGTTGAAGTCAGGAGCTTGTTCTTGGATCCTTGATGAAAAAGGATATCTTCAAAAGATGATATCCTTTTCTAACAATGTCTTGAATGTAAATCTTTGATGGCAACGATTATTTTCTTGAATGAGTTGATCCTAAGATAGAAGATATTTCTTGAAATAGCTTGAGGGTCTTTCTTTCAAACTGATTTGATTTTTTAAACTTTGATCTTCGCTTCTTGGAGTGTCTTCTTTGTTAAGTACCCCTTGAGTTCAACACCTTAGCGCTGATACCATGTTGAGAATTTAGAGGGCTAGTGATTAATTCAAATTCTCTTCTTAATAATTACTTGTGAGCTTACTTGCGATACTTATGTCTTTTCTTCTTTAGCTTATTTAATCTTTCATCAAGTCAATTATCAAAATACAAGAGACACACAAATTAGGCTCCTAGAGCCAGGGCAAAACCTCTCCCTCTTGGAAAGGAAAACTCGTAAGGAATTCTTCTTATAGATCTTCAAATGACAAGTACCATGACCAAGACTTAGATCCTTGACCTATGAATGTCTCCAAGACCTTGTCAATGCTTCTTTGAATGTTCACAACGTTGATCCTCCTCTTCTGCACCAACTTGCACTGACCTGCACCACCACTAGAGAACTCGGTCTCTAATTATATCTTCCTTGATTTAGTCATCGGTTACCATCATACTTCTTGTTTTACTTGAGATACATTTCTTTCCTTTTGTGTACTAAAGATAGGAAGGTCACAGATTTACCTTCCTTATACCCTTATATTATTATATCAGACTTCAGTCTTGCTTCTTGTGTTACTGAATCTTTCATTCTTCTTATTTCACTTAGACAACAGGTGAATACGTCTCTAGATTGACCATACAGATCCACATTCACTTTCTCAAAACGACCTTTGAAACAGATCCACACTTTATGCTTGATCATTGCCCTTTAATTCGCACTTTAGTTAGACTTTATCAATATGAAGGATCTCAGATTTATCCGTATTGAACTCTGTCCTAAAGTTGCATTTGTAACCTTCCTTAAGCCTGCACTAATTACAGTTGTATCCGGATCTCTTTCTATTCTTCAATCCGAACTTTATACCCTACCTGAAATCTGCATCAACCATAGATAACCGCATCTTCTTCAGAACAATTGACAGACATGTTTCAGACAATCCGCAATCTTCCTTAGACTATCAGCAATCTGCCTCAGACTATCCGCAATCTGCCTCGGAGAGATCCGCATTCTTTAAGTAGAATCCACACTGTTTCAGAGTGCTGATGAGCCGCAGCTCCAACACTATATATATAGTGCACTGTCTTCATATTAGGCCGACCTTACATATTTCCTAGTAGGCTGACTTCACATATCATAGGCCAACTTGAAGGAGTATATTTTCCAGCGTTGG
Organism: Pinus albicaulis; assembly: GCA_034641835.2. Classification (NCBI taxonomy): domain Eukaryota; kingdom Viridiplantae; phylum Streptophyta; class Pinopsida; order Pinales; family Pinaceae; genus Pinus; species Pinus albicaulis. The sequence goes on from CM076580.1 coordinate 482,862,277, forward strand.
TGAGGGCTGTTTCAAGCCATTCTTCCACAAGGTTTATGACAATGTCTTGGAGCATTTTAATGATAACTAGGCTTTCCATATACATGACACTAATTACACTTATAAATAGAAGACCAACCCTAAATAGACATCAAGAAGAAGTCTATTAACCTATAATAAAATTCTTGCTCATGAAACCCATGAAGCAAGTACAACAAATTACTTTTATTATCTTTGTCTTCTTATTTTCATAAATACATAATTACATAGTCAATATGAAGACCGATCCTAGTTACACTTTTCAACACAAACATCACCCTAACCAGCAGCGTTATCCTCCTATCCTCCTCGGCCTAGCTGCTTGCAATTTCCTGCACCAATCCGCACTCAGGATCAACCCTACACGGATTTGTCTTTAGCCCATAAACTATCCGAAGCATACGTTGTCTTCTACAGCTCCTTTCCACGCTGTTTGGGGCAGACTCCTTCACGTTGAACCTTCTCCTTTTTGCTGCGGCTTAGCTTCTCTCTCCACCGAGTTCACTTTAAAGGATGTGTTGCACACTTGGATGCCTAAATGACATATCTACACCCTTAATTTATAGACCTTCAAGCGGCTCCAACGAATCATTTGAAGAGACACATCTATTGGACTGTTTTTCCATCAAGCCTACATGACTTGGTAACCAATAATTACCTTGTCAAATTCAAAAATTCATTTCTCTCTAACGACAACTCAGATTCAGACGATTCTCGATGCGTTGGAATCATATCGCTGAGCACTATCATCCTCATCCATCACATGTTGTACCTCCATCATGGTTTTGGCCCAAATTACGATGGGTGCAAAATCCCACACTTGGGTTCCAAGCCCACAAGTTTCTCTTGTGGTGCTTTGCCCTACAAACCCTGAACCCTAGGGCTTGGAGCACCTCCCGAGCTAGACAAATCAACAAAGTGCACTTATCCACTTGATACAATTAGCCAATGATCCTCAATACAAGATGCCATTGACAATTATTAGTGACAATTAGAAACCTTCCAAGATATTCCAATGATGATTCCACAACAAGATTATTAATGATCTTATGCCAATATTACTCAATTATAATTATTGGAAAGATGATAAGTTTGCAAAATAATCCTCAACAGTTAATCTCTTTTAACAAGATGTGTGATTAGATTCAAACCAAATTCCCAAATTGTTTAAGAGACATTCAATGATATTCAATTCTTGGCAAAGGATAACAAGAGCAATTATCCAATGATCCACTTAGAAACACAATAATGCCAATTAGACACTTAAGAGAGAAAAATTACTTGAATGCCAATTGGTAGAGACAATTAGATAAAAAATTCCTAATGAAACTTAAACCATTCAACCAAATGAAACTTGAGATTAGAGTGCTTTAGTGAGTGAAATTATTAGATGTGATCTTATGAAAATTTTAGTCAACTCACAACAACAAATGTGTTAGTGCACTTGAAACAATTAGAAACCCAACTTGCTAATTACCTTCTTCACAATAGCACATGAAACCAAGAACAATTATTATTTATAGAGTATGAGCAAGGAAATTTCTTATGTTACTTGTATCTCAATTGTGAAAATTTCAAGCTGAAATACTACTACAGTGATTGATTAATTTCACCTACTTATTTATGATAAGTTATTTACAGATGCTTCAGTAAATTCTGAAATTAACACAATTGCAGTATTCACTTAATCATGAGTAGAAAATCAAATAGAACGCATATAATGCAATAGAAACAATCACATGAACACAGTTATTTTTGGACAATTGTCCTCGGAAAAACCCAATGCAGGAAAACCGGTGCAGCAGATGAGGGTTTGTATTATTCTTCAGCAATATAAATCATTTACAGAAATTAGATGAGCATATGTCTAGAATACACCTGAGATAAATTTTCTGAACCCTTCGGAAGAATTTTTGACATGCTGGAGGCACCCTTCCTCCCTCTGCGTCACTTTGTTGGGTCTTCTGTGCAGTTACTGCGCTGGACTGTGTCACTCTGCGTGGAGGACTAGTGTTGCTGCTCAGCGTTGTTCCCTTTGCGTCCTCCTTCTGCCTTCTTCTTCCTCTGCTGACCTCCCCTTTCTCCTTCTACCTCTGCAACTCCGCCTCTATGCCCTCTCCCTCTGAAATCGAATTCTCTTGTTTCAGAATCGATTTCCTTCGGGTACTGAGAGTGTGCCCGGACTACTTTCCAAATGACCCTCAAGCCTTCTCTTATAGTCTTCTCATTGATGAATCAACGACCCAGATTATATCTCTAATCAATGGCTGAGATTAAAAGATGACTTGATCTTTGTTTTCTCGAAGATACACACTCTGCTTCTTTAATACCCTTTAATTATTTAATTTCCCTAAGTTTAGACTTAGGGATCACTTTAAAATAATTAATTATTTGAGAGTGCAAGCTTCTGTGATCCATAACATTTTAATTGTTAATTCTTCCGGGAAATCACATGATTTTTTTTTTGGAGCAGACGCGTTTGACTACCATTGTGATTCATTGTGAGATGATGAACTACAGTTGGTAGTTCGAAACGCGTCGGTTCCAAAAAAAAAAAAAATTCATGTGATTTCCCGGAAGAATTAACAATTAAAATAATTAATTATTTTAACAGAGCTTGATCCGAGTGGAATTTCCACAAACGGTTTCTGGGTTCTTTGGAATGTAGATGTCCAAGCCTCCTCCCAAAATATGAGACTTGGAACACTTTTCAAAGCTACAAAATCAACACTCCCTCTTAGCGAGGAATGTGTTTAAGCAAAATACAAACTGCATCTGCTTTGACCCGAAGCATCTGTTGTGTTGTTGATGTCTTGGCTGCTGCCCCTCATCTCTGCGCTGCTGCCCTTTGTACTGCTGCCTATGACACTATCTCTGCCATTGCCTCATTTGTACTACAACTCCCTCTGAATCTCGAGTCCACCCATTCCTCTACTGGAATGGGTTCTTGATCATCCCCATCTTTTCTCTGAAGTAAGTAAACTTAATCTTACCCAGAGCTTTTGTGAGGATATCGGCCACCTGTTCTCTTGTAGGAATGCACTTCAACTGTACAACTCCCCGCTGGACAGTCTATGATGAAGTGGCACCTAATGTCAATGTGCTTCGATCGGTCATGAAACACAGGATTCTCAGAGAGCTTGATGCAACTCTGATTATCACAAAAAATTCTGGTCGGTTCCATCCTCTTCTTGAGGAAGTTCATGAGCAGCTTACGAAGCCATATGGCCTCACACAAGGTTGTACTAGTAGCCATATATTCTTCCTCGGTTGAGCTCAGTGCCACGAATTTCTGTTTCCTACTGCACCAGGAAGTCATTCCTTATCCGAGACTGAAACAGTACCCACTGGTGCTTTTCCGATCCACTGGGCTTCCAACCCAGTCTGCATCAGTGAACCCACTCAACTGGATTTCATTGCCCTTGGTGTACTTCAACCCATACTTGACTGTCCCCTTCAAGTATCTGAGAACATGTTTGGCTGTTGCCTAGTGAGCCCTCCTTGGTTCTACCATGAACTGACTGAGGGTATTCACGACATAATAGATATCTGGTCTAGTGTTGACCAGGTACATCAATGATCCTATAAGGTGCCTATACAAGGTAGGGTCAGCCTCATCATCCTCAGACGTGTCAATCTTCTTCCAGTTCGTGATCATTGGCATAGCCATGGGTCTACAGTCCTCCATATGAATCCTCTTCAGAATCTCTATAGTGTATCTTCCTTGCCCAAGGAAGATTTCTCCCTTCTGCTGCCAAACCTCCAAACCAAGAAAATAGTGCATCTGCCCTAGATCCTTCATGTCGAATTCTGTAGCCAGATTTTCCTTGCAGTCTTTGATGAGCTTAGATGATCCAGTCAAGAACAAATCATCTACATATAATACCAGAATTAGCGGCTCATCCCCTACTCTTAGATAGTAGAGATTGGGATCTGCGTCACTCTTGATGAGTCCCATCTTCTGCAAGTAGCTATCAATTCACCCATACCACGCTCTAGGGGCTTGCTTCAGTCCGTACAAGGCTTTCTTAGGCTTGCATACATGAGTCTTCTACTCATGTGTCTCAAAGCCCTCTGGCTGTTCTATGTACACTTCCTCTTTTATCACCCCATTCAAGAACGATGTCTTGACATCCATCTGATGAATTTCCCATCCCATCTGCGCTGCAAGAGAGATGACGGATCTGATCTAAGTGTATCGAGCTACAGGGGCGAAGGTATCTTCATATTCGATCCCTTCCTTCTATGCATACCCCTTAGCCACAAACCTGGCTTTGAATTTCTCTATGCTGCCATCTGCAACATACTTGATCTTGTAGATCCACCTTGATCCTACAATTGATCTGTTCTGAGGTCTAGGGACTACTTCCCATACATCATTTGTCATGATGGAGTTGTACTCCTCCACCATAGCGTCTACCCACACTTGATGTTGAGCTGCCTCTCGAAAACTAAAGGGTTCTCCAACCTGTGCTACCAGTGCCTGGTACCTGTTTGGCTGTCTATGTACCCTCTTCTCATTTCTAGGGGCTCCAGTAAATTCCTCTGCATTCCTTAGAGTCTGTTGGAGTTCTTTGCCCCTCCTTCCACTAGTGGTGGGTGGATTTACCTGCTCTCCTTGCACTTCCTCGGAAGAACTTTCCTCAGAATCCTTGTGCCGTGGAGAGGCACTAGAGCCATCTTCTGTAGGCCACCGTGGCTAAACTAGCAGGTCCTCCTTAGATTGCGTATCTGTAGACATTTCCTGGGATCTCTTGAAGGCTCTCTTCTCCATGAATTTCATGTCCTGTCTTACTACGATCTTCCTGTTCTCGGGAATATAGATGCGATATGCCTTCGCATTTTTGCTATACCCCACCAGGTATCCTTTCTCTGTAGTCTGATCTAAATTCTTCCTCTTCTCATTAGGTACGTGGCAATACGCTATACTGCCAAACATTCTGAAGTGGCTCACCTCAGGCTTGTTGCCAGTGAACACATTCTCAGGGGTAACTTTACTCAATTCTCTATGACGTAGTTTGTTCTGCACATACATTGCTGTATTGCAAGCTTCTGCCCACAAAAATTTGGGCATGTCTTGATCGTACAACATCGCCCTCGCAGCTTCCACAATGGTCCTGTTCTTCCTCTCTGCAACCCCATTCTGCTCCGGATTATATGGAGTTGTCCATTCTCTCTTGATGCCTTCCTTTGCGCAGAAACTTGTGAATTCTTTATCACTATATTCTCCACCATTACCTGATTGCAACTTCTTGATTTGCTTTCCTGTTAGATTTTCTACCAAAGCCTTGAATTCTTTGAATCGCTTAAAGACCTCATATTTGGTCTTCAGAAAGTAGATCCATGTCTTTCGAGAATGGTCATCAATAAAGGTGACAAAATACTTTGCACCGCTGAGAGCATTCGTGGACATTGGTCCGCAGATGTCTGAGTGTATCAATTCCAACACACTCTTGGCCCTACTGCTTCTTTTTGGAAATGCTGCCTTGGCATATTTTCCTAATGCGCACCCCTTGCAGACATCGTCTTTCTTGGTGCTAAGTTCTGGAGCTCCCGTGACAGTCTTCTTGAGGATCTTCAAGGCCCCATGATGTAGATGCCCCATTCTTCTGTGCCATAATTCGTTCAAATCCCTTTCATCAGTACTGCCTATCAATGCCATTGGAGACTCGAGCTGTAACTTATACTGTTTATGGCTCTTTACTCCAATTTGTGCCTTCCTTTTTCAACTAGGGTGTTTGACATAAACTTTGTTGCCAATAAAGTATACATCATAACCCTTGTTCTGAAGTTGAGACACCGAGAGCAAGTTCATCCCCAATCCCAGTACATGCAGTACATTGGTGGCCCGAAGCTTGTTGCCAGCCTCTGTTTGAAATATTATGGTCCCTCTTCCAATGGGAGCACACTTGGCCTTGTTTCCCATCGTGATCTGAAAATTCATTTGCTCTTCCTGGTAGCTCAAGAAGCATTCTCGAATTCCCGTCATGTGAGCAGATGCTCCACTGTCAATATACTAGACCCCTAGAGAGGCCGTGCTTGACACACACGAAATCCTCTTCTAGTCTAGACGCCAGAACTGAAACGTCATGATCCCTATGTTTCTCCATGCGTTCTGGAGGACTGCGTGAACCCTTCTGAGTTGATGTTGCATTGTTGTTGGACCTTCGTTCCATTGCAGAACCTCGTCTTTTGTCTTTCGTCTTTCGCTTTGATACCATGTGAAATTTTCAAGCTGAAATACTACTGCAGTGATTGATTAATTTCATCTACTTATTTATGATAAGTTATTTACAGATGCATCAGTAAATTTGAAATTAACACCACTGTAGTATTCACTTAATCATGAGTAGAAAATCAAATAGAACACATATAACACAATAGAAACAATCACATGAACACAATTATTTTTGGACAATTGACCCCGGAAATACCCAATGCGGGAAATCAGTGCAACAGATGAGGGTTTGTATTATTCTTCAACAGTAGAAATCATTTACAAAAATTAGATGAGCATATCTCTAGAATACACTTGAGATAAATTTTCTGAACCCTTCGAAAGAATTTCTGACAAGCTGGAGGCACCCTTACTCCCTCTGCGTCACTCTGCTGGGTCTTTTGTGCAGTCACTGCGTTGGACTGCCTAGATTATATCTCTAATCAATGGCTGAGATTAAAAGATGACTTGATATTTGTTTTCTAGAAGATTCACACTCTGCTTTATTAATACCCTTTAATTATTTAATTTCCCTAAGTTTAGACTTAGGGGTCACTTTAAAATAATTAATTATTTTAATAAAGCATGATCCGAGTGGAATTTCCACAAACGGTTTCTGGGTTCTTTGGAATATAGATGTCCAAGCCTCCTCCCAAAATATGAGACTTGGAACACTTTTGAATGCTACAAAATCAACACCAATTACATTCAAATGAGCAATTATTAAACCCTTTAGGACAACAGTAAGCAAACCTTATGACAACAACAGATTTTATAGATCTTTTAGGTGACAAATGAGATGCTTAGATATGAGCAATAGAGACCCAAGTGTAAAATCAATTTTGTCAACACAAGTTTTTAGATGAATTAGCCTTTCAATGATGCAAATATCACTGTTATACCAGATTTATTATGCATATATGATAGTCACCAAAACTGTAGATTTATGCCAAGTGAACAATGCCCAATTTTCGTAAGTGACTTGCCAATGTGTTAGATAGTTTATCAATTGATTGTATGCCACTGGACGTGTTTATGATCACTGTTAAGAAACGATATGACTGCTATAGCAAAACAAAGATATGTAAGGGTTTAGAGTTCAAACCAAAGGCCCTAGGCCTAGAAGAAACTTGCCAACTTGCCCAAATTTTCTGCAACACTTGAAAACACTAATTTTCACCAACTTTTATGCAAAACTCACCAATGATTATCTTTACCACAAGGATGAGAAGGCAAATGAGGGAAGGAATAGGGCTAGAAGAGGGGTATAAAGGCCTAGATAGGCCTGCGACTAAGGCTAAGAGGCCAAGAGGCCCTCACGGTTAGCCTAGAAAGGCTGTCGTTGGGCTAAAGAGGGTCTGAGAGGCCCTAAAGGGCTTTAGACTAGGGCTTTAAAGCCCTAAAGGCCTGCGACATGGGTCACAAAGGGAGGTTGAGGCCTTAAAAGGCCTGCGGCTAGTTTGCAAGGGGCAAGTCGAGGAGGACAGAGGGAAAGGGAGGCCATAGGAAGAGGAGGAAAGGGAGAGTGAAGAGCTGGAAGGCCTTTTTAGGCCTGTGGTAAGGCCAAAAGAGGAGGTCGAAAGGGTAGGTGTTGAGATTTTGGGTAGCATCGGATTTGCTTTAGCTATGAAACTTTGTGGAGGGGCTAGAACACATGAGACCTCCAAGACCCAAAAATCGTTTCAAGAAATTTGACCCAGTGTAAAATTTATTCGTTATTCAAATAATTAATTTTTTTTGATGGGGACCCTAAGTCTAACTTAGGGAAATTGAAAAATTAAAGTGAATTAATTTACACATGTGATGAGAATGTTCTAAGTGACGTGGATCCAACTTTCTCTAATCTTAGTTGTTGATTTCTCAACGAGAAAAGTATTAAAGGAAGGTTTGGGGTTAGTTGGAGACGACACACAGAGTAGAAGCACTTGAGCTAAGTTGCTGAGAATTTTCGAGTGAGCTTGCAGTGCTAGTGAGGGGCAGATCGACAAGGGATGTTCTGATCCGAGGCCGAGAATACATACATCAGAGAGGCAGTATCGTACCAGGCAGCGTAGAGGCCAGCAGGAGGGATGCAACCCAGCCAAGCAGACGTAGGGACCACACAAAGGGTGATGCAGAGGTAGCGCAGAGGCCTTCAAAGTGACACAGGGGAAACCTGTGCTACACAGAGACTATGCTGGGCTAGAGGAGTTGACACAGAGGCTGGAGGAGTTGTGCTCAGGGTTCCAGTGGGCCAAAAAGGGCTCGTATTCAGTAATTACAAAGAGTTTGAATCAGCCATATTTTCTGTCTCCGAGTGATAAGGTACTACTGCCATGAATTTCTCTGTGGGGAAAACGACTATTGGTGCCCTAGATGTATTCAGATATTCTGCTTAATAATAAAACCCTAAAAGAGCTATTGCACCCGTTTTCCCACATTGGGTTTTTCCGGGGACATTTGTCCGAAAAATCATGTGTGTCCTTTGTCATATGTGCGCTATGCTTCAGTAAATGATTTGTAAATGTGTAGGCTGCTAGTTGTGTTTACTTAGCTATTTTTTGAATATTTTTGAAAATAACTTGTATAATTAAATCACAAGTAGGAGAAGTAAATCAAGATACTGCAGTAGGGTTTCTATAATTTTGTATTCAGAAATATTCACATGGTATCAGAGCGATTGCAGATCAAGCTGAAGCCATTAGCAAGAGGCTGAAGATTTTTGCTGCAGGAAGGGCAGCTGAAGCAGCACAGATTCAGGAGAAGGCAGCGCAGCACCGGGAGGGACGTAGACCCAGCAGAAGGGACGCAAAACCAGTCTGCTCATGCTGGGTTGATGCAGGCCCTAAAGGGTGACGCAGTCCGAGTTGGAGAGACGTTGTGCCAGTTGTCGGGGCTGGAAGTGCAACTTCTGATCTTCAAAGTTGCTGGTGGGGCATTGGTTCTGTTGGTGCAGAATAGTGCCTAGCAAAAGTGACAAAGTAAGGGGAAACAATCCTCCAGCAGATTTTTGCCAAGAAATCTGAGATTCGATCAAGAGGGTGATCGTAGAGGGTTGATTCGGCAGAATTGGCGGAGGATTTCCGAGAGGGAAATTCGTTGTTAGAGGGAGCAGTTTCTCTAGAGGGTTTCTATCACCAAGAAACCCATATCCGATCTTCTGTTGAGTGCAACATCAGTAGAAGGGAGAAGAGGACTTGTTTCGACTGTTTGAGCAGAGATGACCCTGTACGCAATGAGAGATCAGGATAGGTTAGACGGTGTGTCTAACTTTGCGATCTGGAAAGCCAGAATCCTGACAGTCCTGGAGGAGTATGGTATCAGAGATCACGCAGAGAATGTCCTAGCTGTGCCGACCGATGCAGATGCTCTGAAGAAGTTCAATGAAAATCAAGCGCAGGAAAACCGCTTGATCATGGATGGAGTAAAGGATCATGTGGTCCCACACATTACCGAGAAGAAGACAACAAATGAGGTGTGGACAACTCTGACCATGTTGTATCAAGGTAGCTTCCGTCTAGCGAAAGATGCTTTTGGAGAATTAGATGCGGATGTTCCAGATGCACAAGGGAGAGGAGATCGATCCTTTCCTCTTCAGATTACAGACTATCCGAGACCAGCTGATTGCCATGGGGGCAACTCTTGATGATGGACTCATGGTGAGGACTGCCCTGAATGCAGTCACCGATGAGTGGGAGACCTTTGTCCAAAGTATCTTGGGCAGAGCACAACTCCCAAATTGGGGAGATGTGAGCAATCCTTCGACAGGAGGAGATCCGGAGGGTGACCAAGAGGGAATTCAACAACAGAGGAGTCAAGATAAAGGAGGAGGAAAATGCAGCCCTAGCATCTAAGGGAACAATGACAACAAGGAAGAATAAGAAGGACCTATCCAAGGTCCCGTGCTTCAGATGTGGCGAACTTGGACACTTCGCCAGTGCTTGCCCTAAGAGGAAAGACAAGGAAGCTTCAGATTCCAAGGCAGCAATAGTAAGAGGGGACGATGGCAGTGAAGATGATGTGGCCATGAGTGCTCATGTACCTCGAGAGAAGAGGTGGGGCGACATAGATCTGTAGAGTGAGCTACAGATGGTGGCGGTAGGATCCTTGAGGTGCCCAAACTCTTGGATCACATACGAGCTACGAGAGCCTTAAGATAGTAGCAGGTTGACTGAAGTCGGTGGTGCAGAAGATCATGGGAGGCACAATGGCAGTGCTAGTACGTTGGGGAGGAGTAGTGCAGAGGCTAATGGGACTTCAACAATGCAGAGGGGCAGTGCTTACGCAGTGCAGAGCAGCATACAACGTAGTACTTCAGGGAGACAGCGCAAAGTAGCAGCAGAGGGTGCTTCAGTGATGAGATTTAGCCAGAATGACTTGTTTTTCAGTGATTGGGTGTTTGTCCTTCAGTTTCTTACTTCTCAGCAATTGAGTTGCAGTGTAACAGTTAGCAATGGCAGTGCTATGGGCAACATGATGCAGCAATTTGAGAGGCAGCTGCAGTGGAAATGTGGCAGTGACTGTGGTAGAGTCATGCGCAGCAGTACAAAAAGCAACAACGCAGTGGATGCAGGGCAGTAGGCCAAGCATCAACAGCACGGAGACCGATGCCAGAGATTAGGGTGATGTTTCAGTGGTGAAGCGTTGTTAGAGCACATTCCTTGCTAAGAGGGAGTGTTGAGATTTTGGGTAGCATCGGATGTGCTCTAGTTGCGAAACTTTGTGGAGGGGCTAGAACACATTAGATCTCAAAGACCCAGAAATCGTTTGGAGAAATTCCACCTAGTGTAAAAGTTATTCAAATAATTAAATTTTTTTAATGGGGACCCTAAGTCTAACTTACGAAAATTGAAAAATTAAAGTGAATTAATTTATGCATGTGGTGAGAATGTTCTAAGTGAGGTGGATCAAGCTTTCTCTAATCTTAGCCGTTGATTAGTGATTAGATCACGACCGTTGATTTCTCAACGAGAAAAGTATTAAAGGAAGGCTTGGGGTCAGTTGGAGAAGACACACAGAGTAGCAACACTTGAGCTAAGTCGAAATTCTGGGGCGCGATTTGCTCAGAATTTTCGAGTGAGCTTGCAGTGCTAGTGAGGGGCAGATTAGCAAGAGATGTTTTGATCCGAGGCCGAGAATACATACATCAGAGAGGCAATACCGTACCAGGTAGCATAGAGGCTAGCAGGAGGGACGCAACCCAGCCAAGTTGACGCAAAGACCACACAGAGGGTGACGCAGAGGTAGCACAGAGGCCTTCAGAGTGACGCAGGGGTAGCCTGTGCTGGACAAGGCTAGAGGAGTTGACACAGAGGCTGGAGGAGCTGTGTTGAGGGTTCCAGTGGGCCAGAAAGGGATCGTATTTAGTGATTCCTGAAGGGTTTGAATCAACCATATTTTTTGTCTCCGAGTGATAAGGTACTACTGCCGTGAATTTCTCTGTGGGGCAAACCACTACTGGTGCCCTAGATTTATTTAGATATTCTGCTTAATAATAAAACCCTTAAAGAGTTGCTGCACCGATTCTCTCGCATTGGGTTTTACCGGGGACATTTGTCCGAAAATTCATGTGTGTCCTTTGTCATATGTGTGCTATGCTTCAGTAAATGATCTGTAAATGTGTAGGCTGCTAGTTGTGTTTACTTCGCTATTTTCTGAATATTTTTGAAAATAACTTGTATAATTAAGTCACAAGTAGGAGAAGTAAATCAAGATACTGCAGTAGGGTTTTTGTAATTTTGTATTCAGAAATTTTCATAGTAAGGAGGGAGGTCGAAGGCCTTAGGCCTTATGACAAGGCCTACAAGGGCCAAAATGCCCACGACAAGGAGGATAAAGGTAGGATGAGGCCTAATTAGGCCTACGGCTAGGCCTAGAGGGCCAAGAAAGGGTGACACTGAGGCTTCAAGGGCTAGACGACTAGGGTTATGGAGGACACTGGGTCTGGCAGGCCTAAAAAAAATTGAAACCCTCGCCAAAAGAACAAAATTTGCTTCAGATCTTCCAATATTCGTTCAAATATCTTTGATGCTGGTCTTGCAAAAAATTTAGAGACTAGATCTTACCCTCAACATATTTTCTTTGAATCTCGCCTGAACAAATAAAATTACAGATGCCCAAAACCCCAATATGTACAAAAATTTCAAAATCCCAAACCCTAAACTCCAGCTACAAAACAAGGGTTAGAAAATAAGAATTCATTACAAAAACTTACTATACAAAATATTAATTTACAAATTATACAAATGTATAATGCTTGAAAGATTTTGAGGAGTAAATTTTAAATAAAATTTTGATAATGGCTAGATGTATTTCGAAAAATAGTCGTTAACCACAACATTAGCGAAGTAAGAACATCACATAAAATATTTGAAGTCCAATCAAGGTCAGCCTGTGCCCATAGTCTGTGAACTTGGAGCCCAAGGGCTGGGGAATCTACAAACACTATATATTTTCTTAAGAAAAAATTGTTAGAACATACAATGAATTGGATCACCTAAGGTAAACCCAAAACTTACCAATAGAATGTTCCTATCATCTACAAATGAACTAACAATTCAGATAATATTGAAGCACAATATAGGAAAGCACATACCCAACAAATACCACGGATCAATGAGACAAAGACACCATGAACTATACCCCAAAGTCTTTTATTATGAAGTTCAAACGTTCCCAGGAGAACAATGGCTTCACACCAATGTTTACAAAATTACATTAGACCAAAGATCATCGTGATCATAATGTAAGCAAAATGGCTTCTATTTATAGAGAAATTCCTTCAAGTGGAAAATAATAGCTAGTTGGCTTGATCCCCGTCAAAATAATCTCGTTCGTTTATAAATCCTTGATCAACTTTTAATCTTTGCCGTCGAAAATAATTATTCTTGAGGAATTTTCGAATTTCTCATTAAAACCATTTTTTATTAGCTCAAAAATAATTATTTTGAGCTAATTTCCTCAAAAATTTGACTTTGACTTAACCACTAAGGTCCAAGGGTCCAATTTTTCTTGAAATTTCCAATATTCCCTTGGTGGGGGATCTCCAAAAATTAATTTATTTTAGACCCACGAATTTTGCCACTTGGAGAAATTAATTTCTGTAACATTTTAATTGACTCTAAATTAATTAATTTTCTGGCTTAGGATTTAATTTTATTTTTGCCAAAAAAATTAATTAATTGATTCATGAGGGGATTAATTGTTTTTCCACCCTCAAATATTTTAGCCATGGAGTTTAAATATGAGGAAACATGCACTAAAATATTTTTTACATAAGATTTTACTAATTCAACCCTCAAAGGGGGAATCTCTATTCGTTATAGACCCTCATAAAATTTACCCAATTATGCGACACAATAAGATCTAGCAAAACAAGTGATCTGTAATAAAATAATTTAGCCAAATAGCTTAAATTATTTCCAAATCACTTTTACAATAGACTCGACTAAAACACTAGGACTCACCTAAGACTTCGACGATAAATTCTACCCTAGCTTTGGGGTTGAGGCTGAAGGGAAAAACTTTGCCGATCATCCATGTTTAGAAACAGAGATAATCAGTGAGACGAAAGACCTCCTAGGATGAAATTCGTCGCCAAAATTATAGGCTTACCTAAGTTGTTACATAATTAACGATCCTACTAGCATCATTTACATTACAAATTTGCAGAATGAGTTTACAATGACATGACAAATTGTTGGCTGATGATTTTGAACTTTGAAAAAATTCCTTCAAGCTTCTGGTTCTATCTTCCTTAGAATGTTGAAAAAAATGGGCGCAACAGGGCCAAAGTGTTGTTTTATATTTTCATGTTTAGATGATATCTACATATTTGGAGTGTTTGCTTATGTGGTGGAGCTACTACATAGTTTGAAACATATCTCACCTTTAAGGTACCTTTACACATATTTGGAAGCAATTTGCATATTTTGGTGCATGGTTTACCATTGTGGATGTCATTCATGTCATCGAAGGCATATTCTACATATTTTGAGGCATATTTCAGCATTGAGATGACTTTCTATGTTAACCAAGACAATCTCTAGATATTTTGAGTCATCACTCATCATTTGTGGGCCCTTAGCTCAAAAGGCATGATGGAAGTTTCTAGAGGAGCACTCTTTCTTAGAAGCTTCGAGGGTTTTCTTTATATTATTTTATTGAGGCATCTAACATTTTCTAAATATATTCTATTAAGAGGTGGTTGGAAGTTGAAAGCTATAAATGGAGAATAAATATCATTAGCGAGGAAGAGGTTCAAGAGAAGGAAAAACTCCCTTCAGTCCAAGTACAATGTCTCTTTGCCGGCAAGGGAGAAAACATTTGTCACAAATCATTATCTTCTTTTCTGTAGGCTGAATTTATGTGCAAGGTTTGCCATTGTTATTCTTTGGTGTACCTCTAGCATTCAGAAATATTTTACCCATTTTGGAGGCTGTTTTTGGCAAGGGAGGAGGTTTGACTATGAGCTATTGATTCTCTCATCCCTTTGATATAATCAAATTCGTCAATGATGAAGTTGCTGGTTGTTCTTTCACCTTTGAAGGTTGTCTTGTTGATCTCTTTTGCATTGATGGTTGCACGGTACCTTGGTTGATGTTTATTGGAAGTGAAGATATATCTTTATGAGCATTTTATTCAGTTTGCACATTAATTTGGTTGATGTAATTGGTCAGTTATATTGTTAGTAGTCTTGCTTATTTTCACCATTCCATTGAATGCTTATTCGTCATCTCACTGCCCCAATTCTGTAGCCAAAGGACAGGGCACTAGATCTCGTTAGGCTTCTCCCGCTATATTTAACACCTAAAAGAAAACGCTTTCATTCTACGAGTCTTGTTTTATATTGGCTTTACAAATACAGATTTGTATTGTTATGAGGGATTCTTGACTTGTGCAGAGCTGGCCTAAAGTGAGGAGGACAATTACTGAGGTGACAATGGGTGATGTCCTCAAGTTGCCCTGAGGTTTGTACTTATGATTTGACTATCTTTTGAAGTGCATAATTTAGAGGTAACATTCTGGTTGATAGATGCTGAGAATGTAGGATTGGTTCAGTAGAAAGATGGCTATAATTTTAGAGAAAAATCTGTAATAATGCCTAGGTCAGAAAGGTGTTTGGTGAGTCAGATCTTGAGAAATGAATCCCTAAGGGATGTTGCTGCTGAAATAAGTCCAAATTAGCAAGAAGAAAAGGCAGATACTAGGTATTTTATGCATTATCTTTCCTTTTTTCTTTAATTCATGAGAAGAAGATCCTTAGGGAGGGTGAAGATGAATTGGTAAAACGACATGGTGTTTCTATAGAGGAGTAAACACAAGATTTTCATGTATTGGACCAGTAAGATGTGGAGGAAGTGAGTTTTGGTAAGCAAGCCAAGATTTATATGATTGGTGGAAATGTTGACTATTCAACAACGTTGGCTCTTATCTGGCTAGTGGGACAATGCTCAAACAAAAGAAGTATAATGTAATTTATACTTGGTCAGCTGTGCTGGATACAATGCACTTTTACTCACTGTTTTGGAGATCATATCTTTGTGTAGACTGCAAACATCTTGTTTGTCAAAAAAGGTTGTCTTTTTTTATTTGAACCAGCATATAAAATGACCATTATGGCAGGGTTTTAGATATAATGGTCATATTTACGAGTCAGACATATTAATTAGGACTTAGGGAGTTAGGTGTATATAGAAACTTACTAAACAAATGATGTAACGAGGAGATATTTAATGTAATCATTAATATAAGCCCCTGGGAGTCAGCTCAATTGGCTAGCACCGTGAAAATGAAGTGTTATGTACCAAGAGATTTGAGGTTCAAATTCCCCCCCGACTTACCCATGTTTGCCGAAGGGGCATACGTAGGAACCTAGGGGTTACAGTGGTAGCAGTCGAAATCAATCCCATGCCATGCAAGTACGAAACCGGCCCAGTTGCTGATTCCTCTAGTTACAAAAAAAGAAAAAAAAAAGAAAAAGAAGAAGTAATCATTAATGTAGTAGTTAAATGATTAGATGTTTGGAGTTGTGTAACACACTCCTCTTCTCCTACTATCTAATGAGACATTGGATCATCTAATAACATACGGATGAATCCACTCTTTTTCATTCTTATGCCTGTCTCTGCTTGTACGTGTAAAATTCACAATATTATGGCTGTCAACAAACTGCAGCAATAACTTAGGCCTGGCCTTTATGAACTGATATCTAAACTTACACTCTACCTTGCACATCATAATTCATGTTTCACAGGTATAAATTGTGCTCTCTATGGGTATTTGTCTTTTGTTTTTTCGTTCAAGTAAGAAATTTAAATTTTAAAACATCGTCAAGTTATTTTTCCTTTAGGTTTATACCATTTTATTATTTAATTTTTAAATTGATGAATTTGAAATTCAATAGAACCCTTGAGTCATTTTCTTTCGAAATTGCATAACATGTTCACTTCCTTTATGTGTTTGAGTTCTGCAAGATAGGTAAGCTCTGATTGTTGAAGTTGGTGTAAAATTGAACTTCTGCTGTGCTAATACATTTTTTGATATGCTTGGACAGGAGCAGGGCCTAAAGGGAAAATAGGTTTCATTGTTCCTGTGCTTAATTCCAGCTTTGTGTATCTCTCTCCATCATCGTAGTTCTAGATTGATTCAAATCTCTCGTTGCTGTTACCATGTCTTGTTCCACAAGTGAAAAGCAGAACACATGAATGGGCTTGACATTCCTTTCATGATTATATAGTTTGTAGCAGGAAAAGAAGAGCCTGCACGTTTGAACTGGCAATATTCAATAACTGACTGTAGATATGCTAGGAAATGATTGGAGTCCTGAAAAGTTAACGTTTGAGGGTTCATTATAGGTTCTATCTATACGGGCATCAACTGATTGAACCTTTTACCCATTTTGTCTTGTCAAAAATATTGAATCCACTCACATCATGTCCTGGTAGGATTATCTTCGAATAATTCAATAAAAAATTACAACAAATGAAATTTGGTTGTTTTTGGATGTTATTTCCTTCATCCTTTTTAGCCCATGAAGTCTAAATCTCTTTAACACCTCTTGCAAATATTTATCATCTTATTGCACTCAATTATAATATCTGCATTCATACTTAGATTTGCCATCAAATCTTGTAGAATATATTCACAACATTGGGAAAGACTAGATTATTGTTCAAAACATGTGCCCTTAAGCTTTTGTCTCCGATTGTATCCCATTGCAGCTTTCTGCATGAAAGAAGTTGGCTTTTGTGACAGTTAATGGTTGCATGTAGATAACAGAGACTGCAATCATGAGTCTGGCAGCAGAATCTCCCTCCCCTTCTTCAAGCAATGAGGATTTTGCAGCCTTTCTGGATATAGAATTGCAGTCTAGCCCTTCTTATACATCGCCAGTTAATGAACAGTCTGAAGAAGAGAATCAGTCAGACTACATTGAAGACAGAAACATGTGCAAAGACTCTTCCAATAATGCTGCAGAGGTTGAGGAGGAGTTTAGTACCTGTGAAGAAATGGTTGCTGAAAGGTAGTTGACATGTTTTCTTTTTCCCTGTTGTTTTGTTAATTTGCATGTGTAAGACTTTTTCTCAGGATTGTTTTATTTTAAAATCATAATTTTGGGTTCTTCTAAATGATACTTTTTAAACTTATTAATATGTAATTTTTTGGGTGTAATGAATTAAAAAAAAATTATGGACCATGGTCACTTGTGTTTTATACTTCTTGTCCTTATAAGTAATGATTAGGCATTTGTCTTAATAAATGATTCCTCGGGGTTTGAATTCTTGTTCATTTGGGTGTATTTCCCCGCTTGGAGGGCCTCTAATGTGAATTTGGATAATAAAGGTTCATAATTCTTCTTATTTCTCCTGACGAGAGTCAAATTGTTGCCTAGTTAAAACAAGCACATCACATTGCTCCATAGCCATGTTGTGGATTGTGATGCTATCCTTTTATAGGAGAAATTTTTGTCCTTCCTGGTTTATTCTTGATGTAAAAAGATCCACTTTATGTTTGTTTAGGAAAAAATAGAAAGGTTTAATGAAATGGCATCATGAGATTCACCTAATGAAGCATAAAGTTTATTTATTATTTTTTGACAATCTCAATTATGATAGCAACTTGCAATTTTGTAAATAAAATTAGGGTAAATAAAATTGCCATGCAATCTAAAATGAGAAATTATAGGACTCTCAATGACAAGACTTGGTCCTAGTTCCTAGTGAACTTCGCTCAAATATGTTGTATTATCTTTATATTTTGTCTTTTTGTATTTTGCATCCCACCTTACCTCATTGTAAAATATTTCATATGTGACTTGGTCAAGAACGATCACTCACTAAACTTTGTATTTTGTATCTAGGCGGTGTTGAAGATTGTAACTAGGTTCGGTCTTCATAAATTGTATTTGATTCAATACTTGTCAAAAGAATAAAAGAAAAGAATTTTATATTATTATTAAATGACTTATTAAAGCATGGGTTTCATGCTTGGGTCATATTATTCAAAAGCCCAGTATGGGTCAATTTAAATCTGTATTGACTCTATAAACTCAGAATATATCCTAGAAGTCATTTACTAATAATATAAAATTCTGTTCTTTATTATTTTGATAAGTACAATAAATATTGATTCAAATGCAATTTATGAAGACTGAACCTAGTTACAATCTTCAACACTCCCTCTTAACTGAGGAGGTATTCATAATACACCAGTACAAGGAATATCTCAACTATGTGAACTATGAAGAATTTTTAGGCACTTTAATGCCATGGACTAGATTCTTGACCAGGGCAATCTATCCATTGGTCACTCAACAATTTAGGCACCGCAATGCCATGCACTAGATTCTTGACCAAGGAAATCTATCCAAGTGGGACTAAGATGGACTAAAGCTTTCAACCTCTATAAGTACCATTAGGCTTACTTACTAACCATCAACGCAGGGAATTAGGTGCACATCCACCCGATGCCACCCTCCCTACCAGACATCAAAACAAAGTGTCGGCCTGATTTCTTTTCAGGAAATGCTTCACTCGCAAAGCCTCAACACCCCTTGATCTAGCATATCAAGGATAACCATCTCTCCCAATCAAACTGATTAGTAACCAGCGTATTATCAAAACCTTCGAGAAATTCACCTGTACCAACCCCAATCAACAATGCACTTTCAAAATACATAATCAAAGCAAACCTTCTGGGTTTCGATGTTGTCCTTCAACTAATCTCGGTAGGACTATCAGTTGAATCTTTTGAGAGAAGATTCTTCTTCCCACTTCACATGTAGCAACATATCTTCCAAAATGTACTCTCCAATCAAAAATTATGTTGTGCCCTCCCTCTTAACTAGGGAAAGTTCATCTATCCGGCTCCCTCTTAATGTAGGGAGATTAACTTCTTCCTTCGGTGTTGAAGAATCTTTCATGGCTTCCATCCTTCTCATCATACTTCTCTTGTAGACTTCTTTACCAATATGATGTACCTGCACAAACTTAAATTGTAAGTACAACCAATTTTATATAAGCATGAAGTTAGTCATAACAAAAACTTATAGTAGCGGAAGTATTTGGACTTTACATAATCAACAAGGACTATACTTCAATACTTCAACTTCTAGCCTAGGTTTGATGCAAACCCTAAATCACATCAACAATTCAATCAAGATCACAGAAGATTACTTCTGTCATATAACAATCCTTAGAAATAAGTCAAAAGAAAAATATAGATATATAATAATTTTTGGAAGCCATATGATAGACTATCTACTAGGTTTTATGTAAACCCTAGATTTCACTCAATATAGACACACATAAATAACTTCTACTAGGGTTTGATGTAAATCCTAGATTTTCCATCTATAAATTCTCAACAAACATTATATAGATTTAGATGAATATAGATACTAAATAATTTTAATCATTACTAGGGCTTATATGTAAAACCCTAGACTTTTCAATCATCATCCTAGAACTTTGAATAGGGCTTGTTTCCAAACTCTAAGACTTATGACCATTAGAAATTTTGTCAACACATATATCTAGGAGATTACCATCATGCATAAGCATATCATATGTTAGACAATATTAATATATATTAGACATAGATCGATCTAGACTAAGCTAGGGATTCAATCAAAGGAACATATACCTAGGGTTTCATTCCTAGGACTATTCATATCAAGGATTTTGCTTGTAGACCTAACCAAAACCTAGGGTTTTGGTTCATGTCAAAGCAAACCCTTATTATATCAAAACTTTGGAGGTTCGAGATTTCGAACATCATTTCAACCCTAATAAGTTAGAGATTTTGTGATCATATGAAAATCCCAAACATGACATCATCAATATATCAATCAGTATAACAATTTCTTCATTAATGACCCTAAGTAGGTTTAGGGTTTCACACATTATCAACATATCCTTAGGTTAGGGTTTTCCAGAGAAGCTTTCAGGGTTCTTTTTATGTAAACAATCAAAAATATATGAAGTGGGTAGATTCATCAGATGATGAATCATCCCAAACAAGAATCCTTTAAGATTCAGGAGAGCTAGACACAACAATAGTTAGTAATGTATAATGGATATACCAAATGGAATAACAAGACTTTATAGTCTAAGACATACCTTTGATACTTTGACAAACCTTTTGATGTCAATGCTTTGTCTAGTGAGGCCTTCTTTCTTAATCCTTGATGCCTTCTCCCATTATTTTGGAGTATTCAGCAAGTTAATTCCTAGACAAGGAAATAGAGGTAGAAAGGTGATTAGTATTTAATATAATCAAAACTTTAAATAAGTATATGAAACCAAATTGAGAGGGAATGAGATACTTATCTTGAGGAATTGTTGTGGGCTCCCTCCAAAGCTTTGAGGGATACCTAAAAACTTATAAAATAATAAAATGTTTTTCCAAAAACATGTTAAACCTAAAACTAAATATAAAATATACAAATGCAATATCTAAAGTTAGGAACAAGGAACTTAGTAATGTAAGTCATTTTCTTCGAGCTTTACTCTCTTGGGAGATGATACTTTTTCAGCCACATTTGCATGATCTCTATCTCTTTTCTTGTTCTAGGATTGTCGGGACACTCACTTCTATAGTGCCCCATTTTGTGACAATGATAGCATTCAATCTTAGACATAACAACCTTCCTCCTTGGCCCTTTCTTCTTGAAGTTTCCCTTGTGATGAGCAACATAAACATTTGAGACTTCTTCATTGTTGGTTACCATTGAGATTCTTAACTCTTCTTGACAGTAGGTTGTCCATAATTCCTCAAAGGTGGGAGCTTCTTTCTAGTTGTTGAGACCTGAAGCAAATTTACTCCAAGTAGGTGGCAGCCCTAGTAGGGCTATGATCACAAGTTCTTTATCTGTCACCATTTCATCAATGGAAAGAATATCATCTCTTATTCTTGCAATCTTCACAAAGAAAGCTTCTACAGTATCCTCCTTGGTCATCTTAGTAGTCCTTAGTTTATTTTTCAACCTTGCCACTTTTCCAATGTTCTTGATGGTAAATAGTTTTGACAAGGCTTCATACATTTCTTGGGCATGATCAATGTTTGCTATGAAGGGGACAAGGTTTTCCTTTACGCCTTCAACCATTAGAGTCATAACAACCAATTCCAATTCTCTGAATTTTACCTTACCTTCATCCCTAGAGTCTTCTGTGGGCTTCTTCACTTTTCCTTTTACCAAATCTAAGACCTTGTTCTTTTCTAGGATGAGGTCAATCCTCTTTTTCTAAGATCTATAGGTTGAAGATTCTTCAAGCTTGTTCTCTCGCTTGATAGTGTTAGACATCTTCCTTGAAGGTAGTGAAAAATTCTTTCCTAAAGAGTTACCTCTTATAAACTGCTTATGTTTCCTTGATCAATTCCTTGAGACTGCCATTTTCTTCTTTCTTCACCAAAGCTCTAAATCCATGTTAGAGAATTAGAAAGGAAAAAAAATTCTCTTGATCTTGATTATTTACTTGTGATTTTCTTTAGTTCTTATTATGTTCTTGTCTTCTTACTTCTTAGTTAATCAAGCAAATATCAAAGCAAAAGCACATAGATCAAGGACACCAGATATAGGCCAGCAGCCAGAGAAAACTCCACTCCAGGGGAAAACCCAGTTAGTAATTCTTCCTTCAATAGTAATCTTGAGACTCTAGACCTTGACTTGGACTTCCTCCACACCAAGTCAGCCTTCCTTTGATCCTTCCTGAATTTGGCAGCAATAACAACAGTAACAACAATGTAGTACTTCCTTCGACCTTGCTTTTGGAACTTCGATCTTGAAGGAAAGACTTCGATCTTTCTTCTAGGAGTTCGATCTTGACTCAATACAACTTCTCAAGGTACCAACACTCAACAAAATCAACTTTGACCTATTCTTCACTTGGCAGCAGCAACATGCGGGAATTGGCAGCAGCAAAACAATGAGGAATTTCGATCTTCCAAACTAGGGCACGTGAGAGAGAGATAGAGTAACACCAAAATTTCGATTTTCTTCCAATCCTTTAGCTTGTCCAAAATTGTACTTCTTTTGACCCCTTCTTTGACTTCACACTTTTTCATTGATACAACATTAGATATCGAATTTTTGTGTGAGAGTGAGTGAGTTCCAAATGAGTTCGATCTCCCTGTATTTATAGGCTTTTGATGAATTCGAATTTCTAGGCTTGAGGCTGACTTGATCACTTGAAGGCCAACTTGATGTGGAGGCTCCACAAATCATTTTGGACTCAATACTTGACCTAATTACATGATTCAAAATCCCAGTATGGGTCAATTTAAATCTGTAATGACACTATAAACTCAGAATAAATCCTAGAAGTCCACAATGGGGACTTTGACCTAAAATAATATGACCCAAGCATGAAACCCATGCTTTAATAAGTCATTTAAGAATAATATAAAATTCTTTTCTTTATTCGTTTGACGAGTACAGTAAATATTGATTCAAATACAATTTATGAAAATCGAACCTAGTTACAATCTTCAACAAATCACAACCTCTATGTCGTATCATGTCCTGTCGGTCCTTTGCTTCCGTTTTTTTCTCTAGCTGCCCCTTAGTCCATCAAGAAACAACACAGAGACTCCAAGAGGGCTGCCACCTATCACTGCTGCAAGTCACTTTTTCTACAATGAACACGGGCTGATCCAATCTGCTCTAGACTGACCAATACTTGAGCTCAAATCTTCCAATCTAGTAGCTTCTTTCGTCCATCAAAGAGCTACACATTAGGCTCAATTCTTCACCCAACACACAACTGTCAATGTCCTTCTTGTCACACTGATCTAGGGCTACTTTGGATACCAACACGTTGCCCTACAACAATCCAATGGTGCCCAATCCAATCACTGTAGAATTTGCGCCTAGGTTAGGATTCTAACCACCAAGTTAAGCCCAATCCACTTGGCTTCCATAGGCTGCAACTTGTCCACACATGGACACCATCCAACTAGTAATTAACGCAACATAAACTCATCATAAATACCTCTGGTTTTGTGCATGCTATTGTAGCTCCTCACTGGTTAGGCCACCTAATAGTATTTGTTACAGCCATAAAACTGCTCCAACAATCACCTAGAAATCTGTGGCCTCCCTTCCCTTATCTCTTGTTCTCATACGCTGGCACTTGGGTTCATTTCTAGCCTTGAAAAAGGCCTTACAACACCCTCCTTAGCCACTGAATAGGGCTCAACCCTTCTGCAATAATCCCATAGACTTCAACCTATCAAAACAGGGAGAAAGATCTGTCAAAACCCACGCACAAGCACCCAAATCTGCCTCAAGGCATACGACTCCTTCCTGCTAAAACTCGGACCTACAGGGGATGAAATATCACATGAAAACAAGTCTAGATTTGTCTCCAAGCCTGCGGCTTTCCTCCTGTAGCAACTCAGATTGATTTCAGATGCTAAACTCACCCAATCAAAGACCTAATCAGATTCGTCCTCCTCTTCTAGAGCTCGGCCTATTTCAGAGAGTTATCTTATGAATTGATGCACACTTGGATAGTAAAATGATCTCACATACACCTTCTATTTATATCCAAAAGAAGGGCCCCACGAATTCTCCAATAGACATGCCTTTTGGACATAACTATCTTCAAGCCTACATGACTTTTACGATTTTCGTTGCGTTGGATTTTTACGATTTTCGTTGCGTTGGATTCTCCTCGCCATCCTCATCTCCATCCATCACATGTAGAAAGTGCCTCATGGTTTTGGCCCAAACATCGATGGGTACAAAAGCCCAACCTTGTCTTCCAAGCCCACAAATGACTTTTGTGGTGCTCTAAAGTCCAAATCCTAAACCCTAGGGCTTGGAGTACCTCCCAAGCTATCAAAAATCAACAACTATGTGTAGGGAAAAGTGGTGACGCCTCCTTCAAATGCATCTGTTGCAGCGAAAATGAAGTATAGAAAAGGTGATGTCAAAGCAAAGAAAATTTTAATTGACTCCATTCAAAAGCATTTGGTTGCCTATATTTATGATTTGGGAACTTCTAAGGAAATATATGATAAGTTGGTTGGGATGTTCAAAGTGAAAAATGGAAGTCAAATCCTCTTTCTTAAGAACAAGTTGAACGATATCAAGATGGATAAAGTGGAGTCTATTCAATCCCACTTCATGAGAATAATGCAAATCAAGAATGACTTGCTACCTATTGGAGAAGTTATTTTTGACAGAGAACTCTTGCTCATTGCTCTTGGAGGTCTTCCAAGACCATGGGATGCATATGTCAGCACCATTCTCAACAATGACATGATACCTGGTTTCGATGAGTTATTGGCTAGAAGCACTCAAGAGGAGACTAGGATGATGGAGAGAGACAAGCCCTCAAATGGAAATTAACCTACTACTTTCTCCGCTCATGCAAAGAGGAAGAATAATGTTGGTTCGAGAAGATAGGGTCAAGGATTCAAGAATGGATTCAAAGAAGGAAGAAAATGAAGGGGCTACAATTGCAACAAGTTCAACCACTGTGCTAGAGAGTGTCCTCACAAGAAGAATTCTCCAAGGGATGACGACAATAGCCACAACGACAATTTCAAAGGAAATGGCAATCAAAGGAACAACAAGTTCAACAACAAAGGAAAGAGGAATGCTCCCGCTGCTTGAAATGGAAATGGTCGACCTCCCAAAAGGATGAGAAATACCAGGTATGATGAAAGTAATGTTGTAGAAAAACAAGATGAATTCTATCTTATTTCCACTGTATCTACTGCCTCTCCTCCAGATACTTTGGATCACTGGTTGATTGATAGTGGAGCCTCAAGACACTTCACTGGGTACAAAGAGGCCCTCTCAAATTTCGTTGAAAAGGAAACTAATCTAGAGATCATACTTGGAGATAATGCCACCTACCCCTTGAAATGGATAGGTATTGTCACTCTTCACTTGAATCAAGATCAAACCATTAATCTACAATAAGAATTGTATGTGCCCGATTTGAAGAAGAACCTCGTGTCTATTTCTGCGATGGAAGATAAGGGCTTCAAGGTAGCATTTGTTGATGGAAAGGTACGTATTTGGCAAAGAAACCCTAAAGATGCATTTACTCCTAGATTTAGGGTTGATGGTCTCTATCAAGTTGAAGGAAGTCCCTTGGGAGCTTTGGCCAACGATACTTCTCTTCAATTTGAGCTATGACATTGAAGGTTTGCCCACTTACGTTACAAATCCTTACCCGGGGTAAGGAATATGGTCATAGGTATGCCCGAGTTCAGCATGAATCATGAGGGTGTTTGTTCAGGTTGTGCAACTGAGAAACTTTCAAAAGGATCATTCCCTTCTAGTGAAAGCAAGACAAATGATATTCTTCAATTGGTCCATTCCGATTTGTCTGGTATGTTTCCCGTAACATGTAATTGCCTCCTCCCACATTTACCCAAGCTAACCGGTCCTTCGGGGCAAACATGTGACAAAGAGTTACTATGATATGATTCAACTCCCTGAGTACAGTTAAGAAAGTGGAATCGACATGACAAGATCAATCTGACCTTCCAGAGATGCCACTAAACCTTCAGGAGCCAACCAACCTTTGCAGGTGACCAAACCCTAAGACAACTTACTATTTTGCTGAGCTAGAGCCCCAGTCGCGCTAATGACAAGGCATGCATGCGATTGAGACCCTCCAGTCGCTCCCAGAACAAGGCATCCATGTGACTGTGGCCTTTTTTAGGCAATTTTGTGCTAGTGACCCCGGATTCTGAGCCACTTTTTTAGGGCCAAGACTCAGGCCTTTGCCCAAAACTTGATGAAACTCTCAAAAAGGATAAATAACAAGATGATAAGGCCTCTAATGAAAAACTTGAACGATGACCTGATCTAACAAGGCCTAGCCATGACAGGCATTTCGTCAAAGACACCATGAACTTTTAATCTACAGGTCATATAAACACAACTGAACAGTGGCACTTCATACTTATCTAAGATTCATCAAGAGGGATTGATGCCTCATAATAACTGCAAGATCATCTATTAGGTCATGAATTCATTAACATTTCATCTATTAATCAAAACATGATGAGATCCATAACTCAAGTTTGTCATAAACCATGCTCATAACCAACATATAACCAACAAAATAACAATGATAGAATAACCATCAAGATCACATAATAACAAGTACAATTACTCATCAAATATAAGAGGAAAAACACTCTTATTAACATATGAAAAATGCAACTAGGTTTGGGACTTCCACATACCACCTGACCATAGATTGGGCTTGACCAAATATTTCTTTCAACCAATCACTCTGTGCCATATTACAAGCATGAATGTGGGATCCCATGGAATAAACCAAACAAAACCAAAACGGGGCTTCTAGAGGCCAAAGTTCAAACCACCTCAATCCTCAACCAGTGATTCCACCTCACGGTCAGACATCACTAACCATCACCAGATTTGTCTCTACCGAAGCTGTCTAGGGCTGCAAAGTGTTTGTTCCAACCAGGGCTTCCAGGACTAGTAACTCAACCCACAACTGCTGCCATGCTTCCAGAGCGTTTGTCCAATCAAGGCCTCCAAGACTATTAACTCAACCCATGAAGGGCTTCCAGAGCATTTTTCCAACCAAGGCTTCCTGTTAGAAAAATATAGATTACAGAGCAATGGAACACATAAAAATGTGCGGAAATACAAACACAAAAAACATATAAAACAAGAGAGACAGATATATGTGGTTCACCCAACTTGGGCTACGTCCACGGAAAACAACCAGTCCTTCCTTTATATTATCCAACAACATGAAGAGACACAACTTACAACAAATCCGCTATAATATCCTCTACTCTCTCTCATAGTCCCCCTTTTTCTTTCTCGCTCTGAATACACATACCACACATAGCCGCAATACAATTCCCTCATGTGAACCGAGGGGTTGCCTTCTAGGGCAAAAAACCCTAAATTAAACATAACTTCTACTGTCAAATCATCCGCCTAATGAACGACCTAGATTGACTACGAAATTACAATATTTTACGAGGCAATTTTACATCTATCTTTAGCTTCGGGGACTCCCCTGACGATAATCAAATGACGGGCGGCATTGCTGCCCTGTTAAGAACAGGGGTCCAACGTGACGATACATATAAATAAAGAAGATAATCATGCTTCACACCCAACACTTCTAGGACTAGTAACTCAACCCAAGCTGTTACAGGGCTTCCAGAGCATTTTTCCAACTAAGGCTCCAAGAACTAGTAACTCAACCCACAACCATAAGGAACATGAGCAGCAATCAGAAGACACAGGTTAACCCAGAACACCATGGTTATCCAGGAAATGGAAAGGCTAGGCAAAACCACTGTCAATCTAGGCAATCCTTCATGCCAATGACAAATCACAACAAAAAAACCACATGCATGTGCCAAGCATGCCAAAACTAGCAAGGAAATCATACATGCAACTCGGTACCTGCAAGAAAAATCCTCTGTAGTTGCTAATCCTGCTGTTCTCTTGCGCTTTTCTGCTTTTCCTTTGTCTTCTTGCTCCAAATCCCAAGTATGCCAAACTTCTCCAAGAGTGCTCAAAGAAAACTCTAAGTGTCCAAGAGTATGATAGAGAATAGAAGAGAGAGCTCCAAGCTAAAACAAACAAAAAGCTAAACCACCATCAAAAGCTTAACCAACAAAAAGCCATGAACTGATCCTCAAAACCCTTTTTTATCAATGAGGCCTCTATTTTCTTCATTTTCCATTATTTTCCTTCATTTTCCTCCTCACATGCAACCTGTGACCTTTCATCTTCCTTTCTCCTATTTTCCACTATTTTCATAAATAAATACCAATAAATGCCATTTTGCCTTTCGAAAGCCTTTGCCATTACCTTTGCCAATTTCCATAGCCATTAATTAATCACAAGTGATCCCCGTCACTATGTTTTTGCCCAACATTCAACTTAGAATACGTGTCCCATGACCATGGTCTTATTTTTCCTTTATTAACTTTATTACATGAAGTTTTTACCCGGGGCTGTTACATAACATTGTTGGGAGGATACTTATATTATGAAATCTTTGTGGATGACTACTCTTGTAAAACATGGATCTATTTCTTGAAGAGGAAGGATGAAGTGTTCAAATGGTTTCGTTCCTTCAAAGCATTGTTGGAAAATCAAACAGGGAAGAAGATCAAGATATTGAGGAACGAAAATGGAACCGAATATGAATCAAATGATTTCAATAACTTTTTCAGAGAGGTTGGTATTAAGAAGGAGACGACCGATCCAAACACTCCTGAGCAAAATGGAATTGTTGAAAGGAAGAATCGAACAATCATGGAAGCCACTCGTGCCATCTCCATGATCAAGGCCTACCAAAGTTCTTATGGGGAGAAGCTGCCAACACTGCCGTGTACGTTCAAAATAGGAACCCACATTAAGCATTGGATTTCAAGACACCCAAGGAGGTCTTCACTGGTAAGAAGCCTGATGTCTCTCATTTTAGAATATTTTGTTGTCCTGTGTATTTTCATGTGCCTAAAGAGAAAATAACAAGTTGGAAGCATTTGGGAAGAAGGGTATATTTGTTGGCTACAGTGAAAATTCAAAGGCATATAGAATCTATGTGCTTGGTTAAAGAGATGTGGAAGTGAGCCGTGATTTTTCCTTTGATGAAGAAACTGCCCCTAGTAAAGCAAGGGATCTCCCTATCCCAAGGAAGGACAATGATGATGCTATGGAAAGAACAGGATGAACCTCTGACAGATGAACCTATGCTCGATGTTGATGGTCAATGGATCCTATTGATCTACCTCTGAGATTTACCTCTACCTCTAAGAAACGACCTCTATGGCTCAAAGATACTCTCGAAGATGCTGAAAGACATGTTGCTCCAAGAGGGACTTTTCGTGAAAGTAAGAAGGCGAACATGTATCAAGGGCACTTGGCTGCTATGAGTACTATTGTTCAAGTTGAACCATGCACGTTCGAAGAAGCCGTAA
Source organism: Pinus albicaulis (assembly GCA_034641835.2). Lineage (NCBI taxonomy): Eukaryota > Viridiplantae > Streptophyta > Pinopsida > Pinales > Pinaceae > Pinus > Pinus albicaulis. The sequence continues at coordinate 482,891,942 of CM076580.1, forward strand.
AACACCAAGTATGGAAGGATGTGATGAATGAGGAGTATGAGTCAATCATGAAGAATGATGTATCGGATTTCGTGCCTAGACCCAAGGACAAGCCTGTGGTCACCTCTAAATGGCTTTACAAAATCAAACATCGAACTGATGGGAGTGCTGAAAAATATAAGGCACTAGTACTATCAGGCAGTATCATGGCACTTGAGGACTCAACTAGGCCTTCCAACGACCCTTTGCACCATTATTTTATTATTTCGGCTTCATTTAGATGGCGCATCTTACACATTTGAGCTATTTGGTGGGCTTGTCACCAAAGTTATTGTTATTTTGCATATTAAAATAATATTAGGGGCATTTTTAGACCAATTCGAATTAGAGGAGGCTCTATAAATAGAGTTAATCCTCGTTCATTTGGATCATCATCACTTGAACTTGGATATCTCTTCTTGAGAATTTCACACTTCTTTCGTGGTTGTCTATTGGATATCTCTTAAATCATTTCAATATTTTGGAGCTGAAATTTCGTTCTCTCTTGGAGCCATCTTCTTGATCTTAGATTGGATATATCTTTTGTTGTCTTGTAAGTAATCTTGTTGAAGATTTTTTGCATGAAAAATGTCGAATGTGTGGAAATTTTGTGACTAGCTCTTTCTTTTGTGCCCTAATTATTGAATATCATTGTAAAGGATTGCTAGATCACAAATTTGTGCATGTTATTCATTAATAACAAGTGGATGAATGTTCCTAGTGTAGTAAAACTTGTTTTTCTTCTATTAAAATCCATAAATCTTGGGTGGGTAAATGCTAGAAAGTGCTTGCTAGGGCATCATTTTCTAGCCTCCTTGAAGACAATTTTGGCCAAATTTCAAATCACAGAGACTCCACAGCCCAAGGATAAGGCACTAATCCAAGCCAATTTGGTGATCACACCCTTTTCCCTTCTCCTTTTCTCCTCCCAAAATTTCGGCCTCCAACCTAGATGACCTTGGTAGGGCTTACTGTAAATTCCTATAGGGGAGGAATTTTTCACATCCATTTGGATAAATTATTGCAATGGTGTCTCACCTAGGATTCCTCAAGGTTTCAAGAAATTTCCACATCTCATTTGCAAGAAATTGGAAGCCCTAGCTCTAACCTTGGAAACTCATATTAAACGTTTAGGTGCGCTGGCTTTCTTGAGGGTTTTGGCACATAGCATTCGGTGGAATAAATCATTCAGTCCCTTTCTTTCATCCCACCTTGACCTAGAGTGTCCTTGACCTAGAGTGCGCGTTGAAGAGTCTTCTCCCAAGATTATACATAAACCCTAGTTCTCGTGTGGTCCCATCCTAGGTCTTCCTCAATGATAGCTAGTGCTTATTTAGAAGCATATAAGCATCATACAAATCTTCTTGAGAGGTCCTAGTCATCTTTGGAGCCTTGAGCTTAGGCCTTCCTTGTCATTATTGAATATCATTAACCGTAGGTCTAGGTATCCTCAAAGGTCCTTCTTGGAGAGCCTTTTTGCTTCTCTTAAAGCATTGAGCCTTTATTTGAGCCTCTCCTTTGAATGGGCCTTGGAAATCACATCATAACTTGTCATTGATCCTGTCATTATTGGTGATTTCCATCATACTTAAATACAAAGAGTAAAGGGAACTCTACTTGAATGGTTCACGAGGCACAATACTTGCTAAGGTTTTGCAAATGGGGTAGCAAGCTAAGTGGGCTTGATTGTGGGGAAAATCTCCATAGTTAAGCGTGCTTGAGCCAGAGGAGTTCTAGGATGGGTGATCTCCCGGGAAGTCTTGGTTACTGGGTGCAAGCCTCGAAAGTGATGATTGATGCTATGTGATTTATTTCACTACTTTCAATTCCACTTCTTCACCCCTGTGAGCATCACCATATGCAATGAGTGCTAAGTGGACTATTCAAAAATCATGAGAAATTAGTCAGTTACGACTACCTCTCATGGAAATGGTCATAGATGAATGAATTAACGCAGTTGAATCCCAAAAATGATATCTAATATAATGCACTGCAAAAACCCCTCATACTTAGATTTCCATCATACCGGGACTCCTCCCATCGGTGAAAATACATAAAAAGTAGGGGACAGTGACTGAGGTGACAGCGGGTCCTTTCCCCATTGTAGTAATTTGGTCTAGTAGTCCCTTAGGCACTACTCCTAGGACCCCTGCTAGATTTTGTGGAAACAATACCATTATATGTCAACATGTAATCACATAAAGACCCAAGCTTTTCTAAAACATATGTAATATTATGTTAGGTGGTATCTAAAACAATAATTTCCCTGAGAATGCTACACATGTCACAAATAACCAAGTCGGGTTGAAGAGTCCATCTGTGACATTGTTTAATAATTTTGGTATTGGATAAAATGTCTCACATATTGTGTATGCACTTTGGGTCTGAGGAGACATGTTGCTGCAACCTCACTTAACATGGGAAGTCTCTATAATGTGTTAATTTGCACTTTGTCATTATTTAGCACTATTGCATGTATGGTGCGTTTTATTCCCAAAAATATAACCAGGTTTATTGAATGGAAAATCTCAACCATGAATCCATTTTTACAAAATATAAGAATGAAGACAGCTCATGACATAGGCTTATTTATATATTTGTCCATATAACAGGAAATCCTATAGCATCATAATTTTCATTCGACAAAAAAAGTACTTTATTTAAGGTCGATTAGAAAACCATACAAATTTGTATATGTAGATGGAATGCACACATTATGAGCAAGATGCTTACTAATGTAATATCCCTTTTTTTGGTATCACCCATGACAGGGCTAGGAGGGACTTCCAGAGTTAGGAGCAGACAGGTCTCATGTATAGATTGGTGCTATCAATGGGCTGAGGAGTGTTTTGGAGGAGTTTTGAGGAGTTTTCATGGTATCCGGAGGCATTCGCTTGATATACTCCATCATCTGAGCAGTTTGGCTTTCGTTCCGTTGCATTCCGATAACTTTCGGAAATTTGAGTTATTTATGGGCTTAACTCAGCTGATTATGCTCAAGGTGGCATTCCGGGAGGAATACATGATGAAACACTTTAGTGTAATAGCTCATTGGAACCAGGACTAGAATACCTACATGGTGGGATAGTTAGACACAGATTTCAGTGACCGGAGGAGGCGTGGTAGCCGATTTACCCTTTTTTGCGTTAAAAAGGAATATTTTAATAAAAGGGAAAAGTGCTCCATGAATAAAATAATAATAAAATAATGCTCTAGAAGGCTCCAAGGGATCTATAAAAGAAAGGGAGGAGGCCATTGGGAGATATCTTTGGAGTAGATCATTTTCTTGTATATGAGAGGTTTGAGGACGCGGTTCTCTACTTCGTGCCATAGCCCTAGGACGGAAACCCTCGGGTGATTTGTGAGTGTTGGACGAAAACCCAACTCTCTTGAGGAGACTTCACTTAGAAGTTTCACAGAGCTTCAGAGATTGGTGTGAGGATCATTCAGATCTTCAACACGGGCTTCATCATCTTCAGTGGGTTCAGTGACAACTGTTGCCGGAGGGAGAGTGCAGCAGTTCAGTTTTGGGAGGCCATCACCGTGTAGCAGAGCAGCAGATTGTATTGTTGGCCAGTTTTCTATCTCAGCTCTTTCTGGGTTAGATCTATATGTAAACCCCTCTTATTATTTATAATAAAAGCTGAGATTCTTCCTGTTCTATATGGTATTGGATTGCAGTATTTTATGTGTTTAATTTTACACGGCAATCTTCTGTTGAATAAATGTTGATTTTACGGCATACTATGGAGTTCAGTCAATTTTTTGCATTTTTAGTTAAAAAATCCCATCCGGGATATTACAACTAAATAGTAAATTGTATTCAGATATTGAGTAGATTATAGAAGATGGAGGACCTTGCAAATTTTCAGTACATTTAGCAAAGCAGGCTAAGGGATTAGCAGCTTGAATTGATATGACAGGGGATGGCCAAATGTTTCTGAGGAGTTTCCTAGCCACTTCGAGGCCACTCTGTTTTAACTTTTCCCCATATGGGAAGGTGAGGTTAGGAGCTTCTGATAACATGGAGATAATTTCTTACTGTACCTCTTATTCAGGGAGGGAATGAGGCTATCAAAGAAGGCTATCAGAAGGGGGATTGAGAACATCCCTATGCTATTTTATTTGCCATGTTGAATCTATACATATGAACGTATGTATGTGATCTTATCTTGATTACTCATTTTTAGAGATAATGTTAAATGGCTGTTAAAAAAAAGTAAAGAAGAATTGCTACTATATTTTTCACTGCAGAAATCTACTAACAGGAAACAAATATAATCCATTTCATACCAATTTGAAATTTACTAATAGGCAATCACATATTGAATTGGAGTGTAATTGCTACATAATTCCAGCTTCCTGTATTTTGAGTTTTACATTTCATCATCCTTGGTGTACATATCTATTTCTTTCCTACATTCTTATTAATACTTGGAGATTCTATAATATGGGAAAATATAAATGAGAAACATTGCTGACATCACATTTAGAATATATTGATGATAAAAGAAATAGTGGCTGTACTTTATCATTGCCCCTTTGCATTCGTGATATTAATAAACAAATGAGATAAGTTCAAAAGTTGATGTCAAAGATGTCAAATATCATCGACGCTTTGTACATCTAATTGAAATGAACTTCAACTAAGATTAATTGGAAATATGTTCGAGTTTGGGAAGTCTCTTAGAATTTAATTATTTCGAGTGTTTTTAGAAGCAAGAGGCAAAGATTATGCGAAGATGAAGGGATTGAACATCACGGAAGAGTAGGACAAGTATATGTGAAGCAAGACCTCGAAGGTATCTGGAAGAATACCTTCAAAGGGGGCATCATTTAGGAATATGCAAAAGGTTTATGTTACTACTTTTACTTCAAACAGTCAACTTCAAATGAAAAATTGTAACATTTTTTGCTTGCTTTGCCTTTATTTTGCAGATAAAATAAGGGTGTCTAGTGGTAGTCAAAATTGCCCTCCACATCCAGGATTTATGTGGGGAGTTTGCATTCGTTGTGGCAAAAGGAAGTCAAATACAGAGTCAAATGATCAAATCGGAGTTTCCCTTAGATATATTCATAAGGTGTCATTTTCCTGGAAGTTCATTCCTAAAACTACTCATGATCAGTTGGCTTGAATTGTGGTATATTTTATTAGAAAATACAATCTGTGTCTTTCTATCAATCGACAGAAATGCTTTCCATTATGCATTGTAGATCATACAAATAGGCTAAATTTTTCCTTCTAGGGAAATAGTTTTTGAATTACATTCTGCATTAATCTTTATGTGGGAAAAAAATTTTGATAGCTTTGAAAATGACATCAATTCATGTGTACAAATGTTATAGGATTTTGAGCTTACAGATACAGAAGTTGCACGGTTGCGTGATGATGATCTGAAGAAATTATTACCAATGCAGAAACTATATTTAGTACTAGATTTGGATCACACATTGCTGAATTCTGCTCGGTTTGTTGAAGTTCCTTCCGAAGAGGAGGCATACATAACATCAACATACTTAACAGGAGTATCAAATATTGGATCAGGTATGGGATTACCTGGACGGGGTTAACAATGTCAGTAGTTGTTTAAAATGATTTGTTTTGCAGTTTTGGTGACTTATGAATGGATGATTACAGGCAGTGATTTACTAAACAATGAGTTTTCAACAGAGTATTGATTCCAGAATAGGGGCAATGCAGGAATTGGCTGCTATTGCGAATGAAACCCTTATATGCTTGTAGGTTTTCAAGAGAAGATATGAAATGGACACCTCAATTGGTATCTGTCATTCTGTAATTGCTTAAAATGGTAAATAATGGGATGAGCGTTGCTAGTGCTGCTAATAAAAGTTACAAGATAATGTAATTACAGGACTCACCTAGACTTACCAATGTGTGAGTCAATTCAGTTTGTCAGTTTGGCATCCTGAGCTGAAACCTTTGGTCAAACTTGCTAACATTGATCAAAACTGATTGAGCTTCACAACACTTATGAGTTTGTACTACTAATTCAACCATTGATAGCAACCTTGGTTGGATAATCGTCCAATTGACTCAATAATAGGGGCTTGAGTAGGGCTTTACCAATAATGAGCCTGGGAATTGTATCATTTATGTTGCAGTAATTTCATCATGTATCATTTTAAAATTTATCCCTTGCCCCATCATCCATGGTGTTTGGATTTTCAGCTTATATATAAATTTTGGACTCTACAGGATCTAAGCTGTTTGAAACTTTGATGTTCATTGTTCAATGCTTATCTCCACTATGAAAATTTAAGTTATTTAGTATTTACATGAGCTTATAGTCTATGTTGTACAATTTAATTTTATGGCATGAAATGACAATTCGTTGATATATTTTTGGTGAGATTTTGGAAGATTTATATTTTTTTGATATGCCGGCTTTTGCACCAAGGTTTGTTTATTTGCTGCTTTTACTTTTTTGGGTGGTCTTGTCGAGTCATCACCAATTCTAAAAAAGGCAATTTGGGATACTATTGGGAAATTGTACGTTTTGAGTATACAATAGAATGACATTTGTTATTTAGAGACCAAATAGCATATGATAAAAAATTAAAGCTCATAATCCCTCTAAACTTTTTCTAGTCATAGTCTATGTCACCCAATAATCCAGTTACTAACCCAAATTTCACATGTAATTCAACCAAACTACTAAAATCTAGTCAACATATTAGGGATTGCTTGTTGATTTTTGGTAGCATGGGAAGTGCTTTAAGTCTCAAATTTTGTGGAAAGGCTTAGGCACTGGTATTCCAAAGAACCCAGAAACTGTTTGCGAAAATTCCACTCGGATTATGTTTTATTGTGGAAATTAATTATTTTAATGGGGACCTTAAGTCTAAACTTAGGGAAATTAAATAATTAAAGGGTATTAATAAAACAGAGTGAGAATGATCTAGAAAGCGAAGATCAAGTCATGTTATAATCTTATACGTTGATTAGAGATCTAATCTCGGCTGTTGATTTCTCAATGAGAAGACTATAAAGGAAGGCTTGAGGGTCATTTGGAAAGACACACTGAGTGAATCTAGAGATCGAATTCTTTTGACTGAGCAAGTGCTCGGACGAAGATCAGATATAAGTGATTCCAGTTGCAGTGAGGGGCAGAGATAGTTATTGGTTGGAGGATCTTCTCTAGGACCAAGAATACATCGCAGAGAGGTAGCAAGACTAGCAGAGGAAGCAACAAGCCTCCAGAGGGTGTGATGCAGGCCCCAGAAGGGGTGACATAGGCCCACGCAGGTCCCATGCAGAAACTGTGCAATGCTTTCGAGAGACAATCTGAGATTTGCTGGAGATCGCCGAGAGGGCTGAAACTTGACTTTCCGAGAGGCAGATCGATTCAGAGAGGAGGTGACACAGTCCACAGAAGTCCCCACGCAAGCCTACGCATCTACTGCGCAGAGGCAGCGTAGAGGGAGCTGGGGTTTCGCTAGTTCAGTTCCGGATCAGCTGAGACTTGCAGTGTGAGGTGAAGCTCACTATATTTTTGTTTGTCGTGATTTCTCTGTACTGGATAGCCAACAAGGAATCCAAAGATTGTATTCAGAAACTGCTGCTTAATAATATCAAACCCTCAGATTTGCTGCACCGGTTTTCCCGCATTGGGTTTTTCTGGGGACTTAGTCCAAAATAAAGGTGTCCTATGTGATCTAATTCTTGCTCAGTTTCCTTGTTTCAGAGTCATGGAGTATTAAGTGTAGGCTGCTTTAGTAATTTACTTCAGTAATTCATGAAGAAATCTGAGTTAATTTTGTAATGTAATTTACATAATAGGAGAAGTAAATTCAATTAGTTGCAGTAGGATTCTTGAGATTGTCAGATGTAGGAATTTTCACATGGTATTAGATTTGATGTGAAACAAGAAGAGCGGATCTAGCACTGAAGTGAAGGCCAAATTGCTGCAACAGCGGCAGATTGAATCCCTAAAGGGATTGCGCAGTTCTAGCCAGGAGGGCTAATTTTTCGAGGTTGTCTTTCTCTGAGTGAGTCGACAGAGAGGTAGGATTTCCGGTTTGAGATTTTTATCAAGGTAGAGGGAGCAACGCAGAGCCTTCACGCAGAGCCTTCACACAGAGCCAGAGGGACGCAATTTTTCTGCATGTAGTTGCTGGGCAGAGAAGCATCAGAAGAAGAAGAAGAGCACATAGCGGGGAATTCTTCCTTAGTGAGTTCCTTACTGAGGGATTCAACAATTTTCAAAGATCTAAGCAGCAGATCCAGGCAACAGATCTACAAACTCCACTAGGAGTACATAAGCCTGCCTAGTGCTGCGCAAAGGGGGAAGAAGAGGGAGAAGTTCAACAATTTTATGTTGAAATGGCATCTCATGGACTGAGAGATCAAGACTGATTAGAGGGATCCTCCAACCACGTAATCTGGAAGGAAAGAATCAAATTCCTTCTAGATGAATATGATCTCAAAGCGTTCATGGACAATGTGGTTGTTGTACCTACAGATTCGGATCAGAACAAGAAGTACAACTCTGATATGGCAAAGGCCAAGAGACTAATCCTTGATGGTGTCAAGGATCACATAGTCTCGAATATAGCTGGCAAGAACACCGCCAGAGAGATATGGGAGGCCTTGGCTCTTCTGTATGAAGGAACTTCCGAGCAACGGAAGATGTACTTGGAGCAAAAGCCCCAGATGATCCAGATGCAGAAGGGGGGGCGCATTGCTCCATTCCTTACAAGACTTCAGGAGATTCGAGACTATTTGGCAACCATGAGATCCACCCCAACTACAGCAACTATGGTGAGGCTAGCCCTTAATGAAGTCACGGAGGAGTGGCAAGTTTTTGTCCAAAGTATTTTGGGCAGGACTACGCTTCCTAGTTGGGAGCAGATGTGGGCAACACTTCAGGAGGAGGAGCTGAGGAGAGATCTAGTCAAGTGCAAGCTTGATGGCAGTAGAACCAGATCTAAGAATTTGAAGGAGGAGGAGAATGAGACCCTCGCATCGAAGGGACAACAAGGGCAATGGAGACAGAAGAGAGATGTCTCGAAGGTGAAGTGTTTCAGATGTGGCGAGATGAGCCACTTTGCATCACAGTGTCCTTTGAAGAAAAAGGAAAAGGATGAAAAACACAATCCTAAAGTTGCAACTGCAAAAATCGAGCAGGATGAGTTTTCCATTGTGAAAATTTCCAAATATAGAAATCATACTGCAGTATCTAAATTTACTTTTCCTACTTGAATTAAATTACTAGTTAATTTTCTGAATTATTCAGTAAAATCAACAAAGTAAACACAACTGCAGCTGACACATTTACAGATCATTTACTGAATATAACCCACGCATGACAAAGTGACACACATATTTTTCGGACAAATGTCCCCTGAAAAACCCAATGCGGGAAAACTGGTGCAACTAGCTGTAGAGGGTTTTATTATTATGCAGAATCTGAATACAACAATTTTTGGGCACCATACATGGCTGGCCCTACGAAGAAAATCACGGCAATAATACCTCTTTCACTCGGAGACAGAAAATATGGCTGATTCACACACTCAAATGGGATTTACAGAACTCGAGCCCTTTTTGGCCCACCAAAAACCAAACGCTTCTTAGCCCTCTACGTCATCCTTTCTGGCTTGCGCAAGCCTTTATGGCCTGCGTAAGCCTTTGTGCTGCTTTGGAAGGGCCTGGGTCATCCTCTCCGGGCTTACGCTGCCTCTATGCTACCTTGACTTAGACTGCATCACCCCTGAAAGGCTCCTGGTGCCTCTACGCTACCTCTGACTGGGCTTTGGCTGAACTGCGTAGCTCTGGCTGGCCTTTGCGCTGTTGGGTATGCTGCCTCTCTGCCGCTGTTGTATTCTTGGCCTCGAATCAGAATCCCTCGCCAAGACTGCCCCCCATCGCACTGTAAACTCACTTCGAAATTCTTAGCAAACCACGCCCCAGAATTTCGACTTAGCTTCAGTGCTTTGCCAATGTGTGTATTCTCCAACTGACCCCAAGCCCTTCTCTTATACTTTTCTCGTTGGAAAACCAACAACCGTGATCTAATCTCTAATCAACAGCGAAGATTAGAAGTTGCTTGATCCACGTCTCTTAGAACATTCTCATCACATGTTTAATTTAATTCACTTTAATTTTTTAATTTTCCTAAGTTAGACTTAGTGTCCTTAATTAAAAAGATTAATTATTTGAATAACTATCGAACTAATTTCCCTAAATGCTTTCTGGGTCTTGGATATCTCATGTACCCTAGGTCGTCCACAAAATTTCGGAGCTAGAGAACATCCGATGCTATCCCAAAATCTCAACAGCCATGAGTGCCCACTCTTCTCCAGGAGAGAAATGGGGTGACATAGAACTGTAGTTCATCTTGAACTTCAGTTGGGCAGGATCCTTGAGGATCCCACCTCTTGGATCACAACCTTGCTCCGGGTGCCTGTAATCAGCAGTATCGGGATGGAGGAGTTTTCAACGGAAGCCAAGGATTGATGGAGACAGTAGTGCAGTAGGTAGCAGTGCCTACTTCTGGAGCAGAAACAACGTAGCAGTAGCAGCGCAGTGCAGAGCAACAACAACACAGTGCATTAGAGAGACAACACAGTAGTTATCAGCAGTCAGAGTCTTCAGCACCGAGGTGCATCCACTGAACACTTGTTCAGTTTTTGTGTGATTTCAATTTCTTCTCTTAGCAACTGAGTTGCAGTGCAGATGTAGTGTTAGCAGTGGCAGTGCTAGCAGCATAGTAGATGAAACACTTGAGAGGGAGCTATAGTACAGATGCAACAGTGGCAGTGGCAGTGTCATGGGCAACAGTATAGTTGCAACAACAACGCAGTGGTTGATGGACAACTTGTCAGACTTCAGCAACACAGAGGATGCTTCAGGGTCAGAGCAATATGCAGCAGGCATGTTGTTAGAACACTTTCCTCGCTAAGAGGGAGTGTTGATTTTTGGTAGCATCGGAAGTGCTCTAAGTCTCAAATTTTGTAGAGAGGCTTAGGCACTGGTATTCCAAAGAACCAAAAAACCATTTGTGAAAATTCCACTCGGATTATGTTTTATTGTAAAAATTAATTATTTTAATGGGGACCCTAAGTCTAAACTTAGGGAAATTAAGTAATTAAAGGGTATTAATAAAATAAAGTGAGAATGACCTAGAAAGCGAAGATCAAGTCATGTTATAATCTTAGCTGTTGATTAGAGATCTAATCTCGACCGTTAATTTCTCAACGAGAGACTATAAAGGAAGGCTTGAGGGTCATTTGGAAAGACACATTGAGTGAATCTAGAGATCGAATTCTTCTGACAGAGCAAGTGCTTGGACGAAGATCATATCTAAGTGATTCCAGTTGCAGTGAGGGGTAGAGACATTTATTGGTCGGAGGATCTTCTCTGAGACCAAGAATACATAGTAAAGAGGTAGTAGAACCAATAGAGGAAACAACGCAGCCTCCATAGGGTGTGACGCAGGCCCCAGAAGGGGCGACACATGCCCACACAGAAATTGCACAGTGCTTTCGAGAGACAATCTGAGATTTGCTAGAGATTGGGGTTTCTAAGCCGGGAGGGCTGAAACTTGACTTTCCGAGAGGCAAATCGATTCAGAGAGGAGGTGACGTAGTCCACAGAAGTCCCCACGTAGGGCTACACATCTACAGCACAGAGGTAGCGCAGAGGGAGCTGGAGTTTTGCCAGTTCGCATCCGAATCGAGACTTGTAGTGTGAGGTGAAACTCACTATATTTTTGTCTGTCATGATTTCTCTGTAATGGATAGCCAACAAGGCATCCAGAGGTTGTATTCAGAAACTGCTGCTTAATAATATCAAACCCTCAGATCTGTTGCACCGGTTTTCCCACATTGGGTTTTTCCGGGGACTTAGTCCAAAATAAAGGTGTCCTATGTGTGATTTAATTCTTGCTCAGTTTCCTTGTTTCAGAATGATAAAGTATTAAGTGTAGGCTGCTTCAGTAATTTACTTCAGTAATTCATGAAGAAATCTGAATTAATTTTGTAATGTTGTTTACATAATAGGAGAAGTAAATTCAGTTAGTTGTAGTAGGATTCCTGAGATTTTCAGATTTAGGAATTTTCACATTGCCATGTCCTCTTCCTTGATTCATACCTTGGCATAGTGCAAGAAAGAATTGGTACCCTTCTCCCTTGTCATTTTATACCCCTTCTCATGGTACTAGTACTAAATCATGGTTTATTTTTTCCACCTCCCACCCCTTGAAGATATTGTGATGATTGTGATGTTTCTTTGTTTTATTCCATGATTGGCCATAGGGGCAAGAGGTGTGATATTGATCTAACCATATGCTGGCTGCATTAGTTGTATGACCATACTTAGGTCATGTATTGTATGCTAGCATAGATTGGAGTAGATAGGTGCATTGCATTTGTGTGAGCATTCTAACATCTTGCGTTCTCATATTGTTGTGTTTTGATATAGAGTAGATTGCATCTAAGATTAGATTTTATTTTTAGTATGGATTTTTATCATCGTGTAAAACAAGGGTGATAACCTACACCCAATGCACACGCTCCCAAACATGTTGACATGAATGTGCAGATTACATGTTTGCAAGTCCAAGGATTGCTGGAATTTTCAGGAACTCCCCATTCGAGCATATGGATCATGCACTCTACGGTGAGCTCATGTCCCTAAGTTGGAGCTAGATGTTACCCACCAAAATGGGTAACCCTATAGGAGAAAAATTTTCTACTACATTTGACAGCCAATCGAATAGCCAACCCACTAGTATGTTTGAATAATGTAACTAGTTTCGGTCTTCATAATTTGTACCATTATGTATTTTATGTAAAAAGAAAAAGAAAAGAAAAAGAAATTTATTATTATATTCTTGACAAGCATGTTCTTCGTGCTTTTAGGTTTTTACGTCAAAGAGTCAAAGTCCTATTTTGGACCTATTGTAAAAGAAAATAAAAAGGTTTTTTTTTTTTAAATGTAAATTTTGGGACAAAAATCCCTCTATATGCCAAGTCGACCTACATGTCAAGTCGGCTTCGCCCCGATGGACATGTCTATTCGCACTCACTCTAATCTATATAAATATGGGGTAGATGGAGCTCATTTGAACACACACACTTGGATGTTTTTGGTCTGAAATATTACAAAGAAGATAGAGAAGATGAGGAAGCCAAAATCTGAAATCAAGGGCATCTTCTTGAAGCTAGGGTTTGTGGATAATTTGCCTTTTTGTTGTTGATCTCTTGCTGATGAATCTGCTGGAAGGAAGGAAGTTTTGGCTTGGCATCTAGAGGCAAAATTTCTGTGGTTATGGGTCTTGGATGTTGAAAAGTATAACTAGGTTCGGTCTTCATAATGACTTGTTATTATGAATTTATGTAATAAAGAAGACAAAGATAATAAAATGTATTTTGTAATACTTGCTTCATGGGTTTCATGAGCAAGAAGTTTTTATTATAGGTAAAAGACTTCTTCTTGATGTCTTTAGGGATTTGTCATCTTGTCATAAATATATAATTTTAGAGTCATGCACATGAAGAGGTGTTACACATTTAAATACAATTCATTGATGTAACTATATGCCTCCAAGACCATGTTTAATATGCTCCTCAAGTCGGCTTAAAAATGATGAATATTCTCCTTGTTGAAGTCGGCCTCAAAAACAGAGATTGCACACCCTAGTCAGCTCAAAGTGGAGACACACCTATTCATAGGTCATGTCGGCTTATTATTGATGGAGACACACCTATTCATAGGTCATGTCGGCTTATTATTGATGGAGACAACTATATAAAGAAACCTTGAAACAAAAGATTTTTATAACAAAATTTCAGATCAGTTTCTCTGATGAAGTGCGTAGATAAAGGTTTGATGAAGTGCAAAGATAAGGGTCTGATGTAGTGGGAGTAGAAGGGTTTGCTGTAATGTGAAGTTGGAAGGACTTGTTGTAGTGCGAAGTAACTCACATACCTCTGAAACAGAAGGTGCGGATTACAGTGTATAAGCAAAGGACAATAAAACAAAGTGTTAAGGGATATACAATAAGAAGGAAAGTCTATACAGTTAGTGTGAGAAGGGTCTCATACATTCAGACTAGGGCTAGGGCTGTCATTAAGGATAGGAGGGTGTTGAAAGAAGACTGAAGGAAGGAGATCCTTGAATCAAAATAGAAGGCTGTTGGAGGCCAAAAACACTGTGTCAAAGAGCTAAGAAATATAGAGACCGAGATTCTCTAGTAACAGTGTTGGACAGTGCAAGAAAGGGAGGACAGAATTGAGAAGATAGAGGAGATCAAAGAAGAGCAGTGACAAGGTCTTGGAGGCAAATTGAAGTCAAGGGTCTATGTCATGGTAATGGTACTTGTCAATTGAAGGTCTATAAGAAGAATTACTTGCGGGTTTTCCTCTCCGAGAGGGAGAGGTTTTGGCCCTGACTTGAAGAGCCTAAACTTTGTGTCTCTTGTGTTTTGATAATTGACTTAATGTAAGACATAATAAGCTAATGAAGATAAGATCTAAGAGAAAGAAGCATAATAAGTAAAACACAAGTAGTTATCAAGTAAGAGAATTGGATTAATCACTGCCCTACCAAATTCTCAACATTGGATATCTCATTTGATATGATTCTATAAGTGATTTTCTGGGTTTTCCCCTTGGAGGGGTTTTTCCCTGGCTTGGAGCCTATATCTTGTGTTCTATTGTCTTCTGTGATCTTCATGTTTTTATGGTAATTGCTTGATGAAGAAAGATAACATATTAGTAATAATGCTGACATTGTATTCACAAGTAATTATCATGTAATGGAAATAGTATAATAACTTTAAAACCTCCTGATTGAGCCAAGGTCTAGAAAGGAGTTTGTAGATCACGTTCTACCTAAAGAAGATCACGATTCGAAATCTAAAGGATTCAAAATATATGACTATGTTTGCGTCTTTCTTTCTACGATTTGTAGATGGCTCAATTTATTTTCTTTGAAACCCATGTTGCTTATCCTATCCGAGGGCTTGAATACATAAACATTTTGAGATATCAAATCTGTGGTTCGTATGGTAGCTCGGAAGAACGTATGTTCTAAATCTAATATGGCTCGATGACTTGCATCTGAAAAGAAATCACATGACATTTCTATAGTGGATATTATAACTCGTTTGAATGGCTTGTTGATGTTTTGTATTATGGCCTGTTGATTTTTGGGTAGCATAGGATGTGCTCTAGCTCCGAAATTTTGTGGAGGGTCTAGAACACATGAGATCTCCAAGACCCATAAATTGTTTGGAGAAATTCCACCCGGAGTGAAAGTTATTCAAATAATTAATTATTTTTAATGGAGCCTAAGTTAAAACATAGGCAATTAAAATAATTACAGTGAATTAATTTCAATGTGGGTGAGAAGCTTCTAAGTGACGAGGATCAAGTCTGTTTTAATCTTAGTCATTGATTAAGGATTAGATCATGCCCATTGATTTCTCAACAGGAAAAGTATAAAGGAAGGCTCGAGGGTTAGTTGGAGAACACACATACCGAGAGCAACACTTGAGCAAAGTCGAAATTCTGGGGCGTGGTTTGCTGAGAATTTCAGAGTGAGCTTGCGGTGCAGAGAGGGGCAGTTCGGTACCGGGACTTCAGTCCAAGGCCGAGAATACAATTGCAGAGAGGCAAAGCAGCACCAGAGATACAACGCAACACCTAAGAGGGTGACGCAGAGCTTCAAAGGGTGACGCAGTCACTGAAGAGGCAACGTTGGGGTTTTAATGAGGCAGATCGGGCAGAAATTCAGCAGATCGATTTCTGAGCTAGGAAGGCTCACGAGGAGGGTGACGCAACTCCTAGATGAGGTGACAGTCTCAGCGCAGAGCTTGCAGCAGCCATCACTGCGCAACACTAGGGACAACACAATCACTTGTGGGGCTTCTTCATTCTGTTGCTGGATCAACGAAAAATATCTGTCTCTGGATAGAGGTACTTTTGCCAGAATTTTATCTATTGGGTGAGTTGGATTTGTCACCCTAGATTGTATTCAGAAATCTGCTTAATAATAAAACCCTCATATCTGCTGCACCAGTTTTCCTGCATTGGGTTTTTCCGGGGACGTTTAGTTATAAAATAAGTGTCATTTGTGTGATTGTCTCATTTATTTTTCAGTACTTGATCTGTATATTGGTGTAGGCTGCTTAGTATTTGCATTAATATTTTACTGAAGTATTCAAAAAATAACTTGTTAAATGGAAAATACGAGTAGGTAATGCAAATCAGTTAATTGCAGTCGTATTTCTGTTTGTAAGATTAAAAAGTTTTCACATGGTATCAGAGCGATTGCAGATCAAGTGGGACTGAAGCCACCAATGAAAGGACAAAAGAAATCCATAGCAAAAAGTAGCTGTCCCGAGAGGCAGCACAGTTCTGAACTAGAGAAGCAGAGGAAGGGTGACACAGTCACCAGGGAAGGCCTGCGTCAGCCTGCTAGGGTGACGCTGTAGTTGCAAAAGGCAGCGCAGTGGTTGTTGGGCTAGCGCAGAGGCTATTGAGTCTCATTTTTCCAGTTGCAGTGGATGGAGGTGCAATGCAGATTTTCAACTGAAGTTGTTGGTGGGATGCTAATTCTGTTGGTGCAAAACAGTGTCTAGTGGGGCAGAAGCAAAGTATAGGGAATCAATTCCTCTTAAGATTTCTTGCCAAGAAATCTAAATCCAGTGCTGAGGAACAACAAAGAGAGATCAAAGAGGACTGCTTTGATAGTTGTTGGCAGAGGGATTTCCGTAAAGGAAATCGAATTTCAGAGGGAGCTTGTTGCTTAGAGGATTTCTAGAGCCAAAGAAATCCAGATCCGAGTTTTGCTGGGGCAACAGCGGAAGAGGGAGAAAGGAACTTGTTCGACACTTAGTTGAGCAAAGATGGTCGTGAATGGACCTGGGGATCAGGACAGGTGAGATGGAGCATCCAACTTTATCATCTGGAAAGCCAGGATCCTGGCAGTTTTGGATGAACATCGCATCAAGGATCATGCCTTGAACACAATTGTTGTTCCGGTAGATGCTGATCCTCTCAAGAAGTACGAGGAGGCTCAAGAAAAAACAAACACATGATCATGGATGGAGTCAAGGATCATGTGATCCCACATATTGCTGAGAAGAACACAACAAGGGAAATGTGGGAGGCTTTGACCACTTTATACTAGGGATCCTCCATCCAACAGAAGATGTTGCTTGAGAATTAGTTGAGATGTTTCAGATGCAGATGGGAGAAGAAATTGATCCTTTCCTTATCAGATTGCAAGGGATTCGAGATCAACTAGCTTTCGTAGGGGCTACACCAGATGGTGGACTTCTGTTCAGGATTGCCCTGAATGCAGTC
This sequence comes from Pinus albicaulis, assembly GCA_034641835.2. NCBI lineage: Eukaryota > Viridiplantae > Streptophyta > Pinopsida > Pinales > Pinaceae > Pinus > Pinus albicaulis. The sequence goes on from CM076580.1 coordinate 482,909,297, forward strand.
ACTGAAGAGTGGGAAACTTTTGTCCAAGGTATTTTGGGTGGGGCAGCTCTTCCAAGCTGGGAGGAGATGTGGGTAGCTCTTCGACAAGAAGAGATCAGATGGTGGACTAAGGTGGGAAGCAACGGTAGAGGGATCAAACACAAGGAGGAAGAGGAAGATGCGACTCTCGCATCTAAGGGACAACAAGGGTAGCAGAGAAGGAAGAAGGACCTCTTGAAGGTGAGATGCTTCAGATGTGGGGAAATGAGACACTTCGCCACGCAGTTCCCTCTGAAGAAGAAGGGAAAAGAGGAATCTGACTTGAAGGCTGCTCCAACTCAGGTTGATGAGGATGATGATGATGGATGCACCATGAGTGCTTATGCACCTAAGAAGTGGGGCGATATGAAGTTGTAGAGTGAAACTACAGTATGGGGCTTGTCCTTGAGGTGCCCAAACTCTTGGATCACATACGGCTACGAGATCCCTTAATGATAGTAACAGAATGATGGGAGTCAGTTGGTGCGAGGGATGATGGAGTGACAGTGACAAAGCTAGAGTGCCAAAGTCTGAAGCAGCGCATAGCAGAGGCAACAACAACGTAGCAACAACAACGCAGTGCACAATCGTGGAGCGCAGTGCTTACACAGTGCAGAGCAACAACAACACAATAGCATCAGTAGGTCAGCGCAAATTAGCAACAGAGGAAGCTTCAGCATTGAGGTGCATCCAAGCTAACTAGTATGTCAGGATTTGGGATGTTTTTTAGTTGTTTAACTCTCAACAACTGAGTTGCAGTGCAACAGTTAGCAGTGGCAGTGCTATGGGCAGCATGATTCAACATTTTGAGAGGGAGTTGTAGTACAAATGTAGCAGTGACAGTGGCAGAGTCATGGGCATACAGATTGCAGCAGCGCAGTGGATGAGGGGCAGTAGACCGAGCATTAGCAGCGCAGAGGACCGATGCCATGGATCAGAGGGATGCTTTTGGTGAGAAGTATTGCTAGAGCACATTCCTCGCTAAGAGGGAGTGTTGATTTTTGGGCAGCATCAGATGTGCTCTAGCTTCGAAATTTTGTGGAGGGGCTAGAACACATGAGATCTCCAAGACCCAGAAATCGTTTCGAGAAATTCAACCCGGAGTTAAAGTTATTCAAATAATTAATTATTTTTAATGGAGCCTAAGTTAAAACTTAGGGAATTAAAATAATTAAAGTGAATTAATTTAAATGTGGGTGAGAAGCTTCTAAGTGATGAGGATGAAGTCTGTTTTAATCTTAGCCATTGATTAAAGATTATATCACGACCGTTGATTTCTCAACAAGAAAAGTATAAAGGAAGGCTTGAGGGTCAGTTAGAGAACACAGACACCGAGAGAAGCACTTAAGCAAAGTCGAAATTCTGGGGCGTGGTTTGCTGAGAATTTATGAGTGAGCTTGTAGTGTAGAGAGGGGTAGTTCGGCAGCGGGACTTCAATCCAAGGCCGAGAATACAATTGTAGAGAGGTAGAGCAACACTAGGAGATACAATGTAGCACCTGAGAGGGTGACATAGAGCCAGAAGGATGACGCAGTCACTGAAGAGGCAACGCTGGGGTTTCTGTGAGGCAGATTGGGCAAAAATTCAGCAAATCGATTTATGAGCTGGGAAGGCTCACGAGGAGGGTGACGTAGCTCCTAGATGAGGTGCCGCAGTCTTAATGCAGAGCTTGCAACAGCCATCACTGCGCAGCACTCGGGACAATGCAGTCACCTGTGGGGTTTCTTCATTCTGTTGCTGGATCAGCCAAAAATATTTGTCTCCGAATAGAGGTACTGTTGATTTTTGTAGCATCAAAAAGTGATCTAAGTCTCAAATTTGGTGAGGAGGCTTAGACACCAGTATTGCAAAGAACCCAGAAACCGTTCATGGAAACTCCACTCGGTTCATGTTTTATTAAAATAATTAGTTATTTTAATGGGGGCCCTAAGTCTAAACTTAGAGAAATTAAATAATTAATGGGTATTAATAAAATAGAGTGTGAATCTTGTAGAGAACGAAGATCAAGTCAAGTTTTAATCTTAGCCATTGATTAGACTTCTAATTTGGGTCGTTGATTCATCAATGAGAAGATTATAAAAGAAGGCTTGAGGGTCATTTGGAAAGTAAGCCGGGCAAACATTCAGCAACCCGAGGGAAGTCGATTCCGAAGAAAAAGAATTCAATTTCAGAGGGAGATTTGCAGGGCGGAGGAAGTAGAGGGCATCAACAGTGTTAGGGTTCAAGGAAAGGACGCAAAAGGGCAGAGAGGCAGCACTCAGGAGCAACGCAGAGGCCTCACACAGTAATGAAACAATGTCACGCTCGCTCTGGGCAGAGAGGTACGCAGGAGTGACGCAGGGAGGGCTAGTGAGTGCCTAAAGTGTCGGAAGTTCTTCAGAGGTCAGGAGAAAATTTATCTCAAGTGTATCTTAAGAAGTTTCTCAGTTATTTTTGCCAGTCTTTTCTTGTAAAGAATTCCTGCTGAAGGTTAATATATAAACCCTCATCTGTTGCACCAGTTTTCCCACATTCGGCTTTTCCGGGGACAATTGTCCAAAAGTAACTATGCCATTGTGATTGGTTCTTATGCTTGCATTTTACTGTTCTTTTCTCTATTTGTACTTGAGTGATAACTGCAATAGTGTTTATTTCGAAATTTGCTGAAAGGGTTTGTAAATAACTTATTGTGGAAATAAGTAAGAGAAATAAATCTCTAACTACAGTAGAAATTTAGAATTGAATTTTTCACATGGTATCACAGCTGAGTTGAGTAACAGGATTCGAGTCTCTGCGTTGGAACGGAGTCTAGAATTTGCTACAGTAGCAACTCGAAAGGGTTCATGCAACTCTCCAGAGAAAAGGGAAAGCATGGAAGAACATAGGGATCACGACATCTCTATATTGGCCTCCAGACTAGAAGAAGAATTTGCTTGCGTATCAAGCTCTAGTTATCCTGAAGTCTGGTATATTGATAGTGGATCTTCTGCACATATGACGGGAGTACGAGAATGTTTCTCAAGCTACCAGGAAGAGCAGATGAATTTTCAGATCACCATGGGAAATAAGGCGAAGTGTACCCCTGTTGGGAGAGGTACCGTAGTGTTTCAAACTGAAGCTGAAATAAGCTTCGAGCCACCAATGTGTTGCATGTGCGTGGTTTAGGGATGAACTTACTCTCAGTGTCTCAGCTACAAAACAAGGGCTATGACGTCTACTTCATTGGAAAATGAGTATATGTCAAACACCTGAGTTGGAAGAAGCAGGCACAAATCGGAGTCAGGAACAATAAACTGTATAAGTTGCAGCTCGAATCTCCAATGGCACTGATAGGTAGCTGTGAGGAGAAGGATTTGAATGAGCAATGGCATATGAAAATGGTGTACTGACAAGATGGGGCTTTGAGAATTCTCAAGAAGACCGTCATAGGAGTTCCAGATTTGAGCACCAAACGAGATGACATTTGTAGAGGGTGCATACTAGGGAAGTACGCTAAGGCAGCCTACCCCAAAAGCAGAAATAGGGCTGAGAGTGTGTTAAGATTGATACACTCAAACATCTACGGACCAATGTCCACTAGAGCTCTTAGTGGTGCCAAATATTTCGTCACGTTCATTGATGACCATTCTAGGAAAACTTGGATCTACTTTCTGAAGACCAAGGACGAAGTCTTTGACCGATTCAAGGAGTTTAAAGCTCTGGTTGAGAATCTGACAGGAAAGTAGATAAAGATACTACAATAAGATAATGGTGGATAATATATTGATAAAGACTTCACAAAATTCTGCGCGAGGGAAGGCATCAGAAGGGAGTGGATTGCTCCATATAATACGAAGTAGAATGGAGTTGCAGAAAGGAAGAATAGAACTATTGTGGAGGTTGCAAGGGAAATGCTGTATGATCTAGACATGCCCAAATTTCTGTGGGCTGAAACTTGTAACACAGCTGTATATGTTCAAAATATGATTCCTCACAATGCATTGGGTAAGATTACTCCAGAAAGTGTCTTCACTGGCAGGAAGCCAGAGGTAATCCACTTCAAGATCTTTGGTAGCGTGGCATACTACCATGTACCTGAAGAGAAGAGGAAGAAATTGGATAGGACTGCTGAAAAGGGGTATCTGGTGGGATACAATGAAAATGCTAAGGCTTACATAATCTACATTCCTGGTAGCAGGAAGGTTGTAGTGTGGCGGGATGTAAAGTTCATGGAGGAAAGAACTTTCAAAAAATCCCGAGAGATGCCTTCAACAATGCAGTCTGAAGATGACCCACTGGTCCAACCACTACGACTAGCTGAGGTTAGCCCAAGTGCTTCTCCAAGGCAGAAGGATCCAAGGGATTCATCTCCAAAAGATTTGCAGGAGGGGGAGCAAGTGGAGCCACCCACTACCATTAGTAGGACGAGCAGGGAATTACGACAAATTCTGAGGGATGCAGAGGAGTTTGTCGGAGCCCCTAGAAATGAGAAGAGTGAGTGTAGACAACCAGACAAATACCAAGCCTTGGTAGCCCAGGTTGGGGAACCCTCTAGTTTTCAAGAGGCAGCTCAACATCAGGTGTGGGTAGATGCAATGGTGGAAGACAAATGTGTGAAAATTTCTGAATGTTACTTTATGCAGAAATCTACTGTTAGATCTGGTTATGCTCCTCCTACTTAATTAAGTTATTAAGCTGAAAAATTCAGATTAATATCGAAGCAAAACACATAACAAATTTTCACCAATTCATCTCTAGAAAAAGTACATGCACACATAGGCAAAGTGACTTAGTGATTTTCTGGACAGTAGTCCCCGAAAAAACCCAATGCGGGAAAACCAGTCTCTGGCTGCTAGAGGGTTTTATTATTAAGAGTATTTCTGAATACAACAAATCTAGGTTCCAGATTTGGAAAACCCGACAGAAAAAATATAAATATGCAACTCACCAGCTGTTTTGAAGCCAAAATATTGACTGATCCACACCCTCAAATGGGATTTATAAGACTCAGCCAAATCTAGGCCCTAGAAACCCCAGCGCTGCCCCTGAAGCCCCTGCGTCAACCTTTGCAACCTTTGCGTCCCCCCTAGACTGGGTGATGCAGTCCCTACGCTTCCCCTAAGGGTCTCTGCATAACCTCTGAGGGTTTCCAGCTGCCTTACGCTGCCTTGGGAGTGACTGCGCAACACCTGCGTAGCTGAAGCTGCCCCTACGCTGCGCAACTGCTGCCCTCTTACTGCTGATGCCCCTGCTTCTCTGCGCTGCCTTTCTGAAGCTACTCCATGTCTCTTGCTGATTCTAAAAACTGGGATTAGATCATCCCCTTTGTCTAAACTCCTCTCTCTGCAACTGAAACACTTATGAGAATTCTTAGCAAACCCTGCCCTAGAATCTCAGCTTAGCTTCAGTGCTCTACCTCTGTGTATCTTCACAAATGACCGCAAGCCTTTCCTTTATACTTTTCTCGTTGAGAAACCAACAACCATGATCAGATCTTGAATCAATGGCTAATATTAAAAGAAAGCTTGATCCGTGTGACTTAAGACAATTTCATCACATGTTTGATTTAAATAACTTTAATTATTTAATTTTCCCAAGTTTAGACTTAGGAAATACATTAAAATAATTAATTAAATAAATATCTCCCAAACCAGATGAAATTTCCCAAATCCCTTTCTAGGTCTTGTAGATCATGTGTACTCTGGTCCCTCCACAAATTTTGGGAGCTAGAGCACATCCGATGCTACTCCAATATACAAAATCTCAACAATCCCTCTTAGCATAGAGTGTGCTGTAGTAATACATCACACCATGTATCACAAGATTTTGGGCATTGGTTTATGTGTTGTTGTTGCTGAGCCTACTGCCCTTCAACACTGCACTGCTGCTGCCATTATGTACTGCTGCCCATGATGCTGTCACCACCACTGCCACATCTGTACTGCAACTCCCTCTCAATCTGCTGCATCCGTGTTGCCACCTGCTGCACCGCTTCTTCAATTGCTGAGAGAAACAACTGAATCTCCTGCCCCATCTTTGGCAGACAAATCAGTTGGGCTGCATCCTCGTCACTGAAGCTCCATCGACTACTGATCTGTGCTATCATATGAAGGATGGTGCACAACTACAACTCTGCACTACATAAGCAGACTCCCTCTGCACTGTTGAAGTCACATCAACCCCTTGTGCTGAAATCTCTCACGTTGCTGTTGCACCGTGCTGTCCTCCTGAAGCCTTCACGCTGCTGCAGCTTTGCTTTGCGTAAGCAGCTATGCTCTGGACTGCTGAAGTCACGTTAGCCCCTACGTTGTTGTTTCCTCTACGCTGCTGCTGCATTTGCACTTCACTGCTCCTTCCAGCCTTTCCAGCCTTCAGATCTGCCTTTGCTTCATCCGTGATCTATGCACCCACTGCTCCACTTGTCCAGCTAGTGTTTTCAGGCTCCCATAGCTCGTATGTGATCCAAGAGATGAGCTACTCAAGGATCCCGCCTCCTTTCTGTAGCTCCTCTACAGATCCATGTCGCCCCACTTTCATGGTTCATGAGCGCTCATGGGTGCATCATCTTCTGACCCATCATCTGCCATGACAACCTTGCAAGGAGAAGCTTCCTTGTCCTTTTTCTTCTGAGGACAATTGCTGGCGAAATGTCCTAATTCACCACATTGGAAGTACTTAATCTTAGATAGATCCTTCTTCTTCTTTCCCTGTGCCTCTTTGATGCCAAGGCTGCATGTTCTTCATCTTCCTTCTTCACTTTGCTCGATCCCGAGCTGTACTAATTCTTGGTGATTCTGCGGAGTTCTTCTTGACGCTTGATTGCCCACAAGCTGTTCGAGTCTGGGAGTTACGCTCTTCCCAAGATACTTTGGACAAAGGTTTCCTACTCATCTGTGACTTCATTGAGAGTACTCTTGACCATCGCATCATCTTCCACCTTAGCACGTGTGGCAGTCAACTGGTCTGTGATCGACTGCAATTTGAAGAGGAAGTGTTCCATGACTTCCCCCTTGGTTATCATAATTGACCGCATCTAAGTCTCCAAAAGCATCTTCCTTTGGACGGATTTTCCCTCATATAGGGATGTTAAGGCCTTCCACATTTCATTAGCTATTTTCTTAGCTATATGTGGGACAATATGGTCCTTAATTCACTCCATTATCAGCTGCTTGGCATGACCAGTATCTTCATTATGCTTCCTCAGGAGATCTGCATCGGTTGGCGTGGCCAGAACTTGTTCTACATGGTCTCTTAGATGATATGCCTCTAAGACTATCAGGATTCTAGCCTTCCAAACTGAGAAGTTGGATAGGCCATCCAATCTATCCTGATCACGCAGTCCATGAGGTTTCATCTGCTCAGAAAATTTTCAGAGCTCCTCTTCTCTTTTCTAGAGATCTAGATCTAAGGTCCTTGGCGAAACAGGCACCTTTTGCTCCCTCTGACAACTGATTTCCCTTCTTGGAAGTATTCCAAATCAATCAATGATTAAGTTATCTTCGATCCTCAGATTGATCTGCAAGTTTCTTTAGCTAGAAACTCTCTAAGAAGCTGATCTCCTCCCGCTCTTTATCACTAGTGCTTAGGCTAAAATTTTGAAAAGTTCAGAAATTTAACCCCACCAGCACCTTTTGAAGTTCTGCAGCTTTGCTTCAGGCACTTATGGATCTGACAACTTCAGATTTGCGTCACATTGGCTGGCTTCAGACAATCCCAGTGCTGCCTCTGTGCAGTAAGTGCGTGGGCCTGCTGGGAGACAGCGTAAGACTGCATCACCCTGCCCTCTGCGTAACTCTGCTTCCCTGAAAATTACGTTGTCCCTTCAAATCTACCCTTCTGCTGCTGCTGCTACACTTCCTGCTGCTTTCTACAGCAAGATCCTTCAGTCTTCTGTTGGGGACCTCCTAGATTTGCAATTGCTCTGATATCATGTGAAATTTTTTGAATGTTACTTTATGTAGGAATCTTCTGTTAGATCTGGTTATACTCCTCCTACTTAATTAAGTTATTAAGCTGAAAAATTCATATTAATATCCAAGCAAAACACATAATAGACTTTCACCAATTCAGATCTAGAAAAAGTACATGTACACATAGACAAAGTGACATAGTGATTTTCTGGACAATAGTCCCCGGGAAAACTCAATGCGGGAAAATCGGTCTTTGGTTGCTGGAGGGTTTTATTATTAAGAGTATTTCTGAATACAACAAATCTGGGTTCCAGATCTGGAAAACCTGACAGAGAAAATATAGATCTGCAGCTCATCGGCTGTTTTGAAGCCAAAATATTGACTAATCCACACCCTTAAACGGGATTTACAGGACTCAGCCAAATCTAGGCCCTAGAAACCCCAGGGCTGCCCCTGAAGCCCCTGTGTCAGCCTTTGCAGCCTCTGCACCCCTTTGCGTTGGCCTGGAAAGGGTTGCGTAACCCCAGACTGGGTGACACAGTCCCTACGCTGCCCCTAAGGGTCTCTGCGTAACCTCTGAGGGTTTCCATTCGCCTTACGCTGCCCTACACTGCGCAACAACTGCGTAGCTGAAGCTGCCCCTACACTGCGCAACACCTGCGTAGCTGAAGCTGCCCCTACACTGCGCAACAACTGCCCTCTTGCTGCTGATGCCCTTGCTTCTTTGTGCTGCCTTTCTGAAGTTGCCTTCTGTCGCTTGCTGATTCTAGACACTGGGATCAAATCATCCCCTTTGTCTAAACTCCCCTCTCTGCAGCTGAAACACTTCTGAGAATTCTTAGCAGAACTTGCCCTAGAATCTCAACTTAGCTTCAGTGCTATGCCTCTGTGTATCTTTACAAATGACCCCAAGTCTTTCCTTTATACTTTTCGCATTGGGAAACCAACAGCCATGATCAGATCTTGAATCAATGGCTAAGATTAAAAGAAAGCTTGATCTGTGTGACTTAAGACAATTTCATCACATGTTTGATTTAAATAACTTTAATTATTTAATTTTCCTAAGTTTAGACTTAGGAAATACATTAAAATAATTAATTAATTAAATATCTCCCAAACTAGATGAAATTTCCCAAATCCCTTTCTGGGTCTTGTAGATCATGTGTACTCTAGCCCCTCCACAAATACTCCAATACACAAAATCTCAACAAAATGATGAATGGGAAGTGGTTCCTAGGTCTCAAGATAGATTAGTTGTGGGTTCGAGATGGATCTACAAGATCAAATATGTTGCAGATGGTAGTGTAGGAAAAATTAAAGCTAGGTTTGTGGCAAAGGGTATGCTCAAAAGGAAGGAATAGACTATGAAGAGACCTTTGCTCCTGTAGCCAGATATACTTCTATTAGATCCGTGATACCCCTTGCTGTGCAGATGGGATGGGAGATTCACCAGATGGACGTCAAGACTGCATTCTTGAATGGAGTGATAGAAGAAGTATATATCGAACAACCAGAGGGATTTGAGACACTGGAGTAGAAGACTCATGTGTGTAGGCTTAAGAAAGTCTTGTATGGACTTAAGCAAGCCCCTAGAGCTTGGTATGGTCGAATTGATGGCTACTTGCAATAGATGGGATTCGTCAAGAGTGACGCAGATCCTAATCTATACTCTTTCAGAGTAGGGTATGAGCCTTTGATACTGGTGTTGTACGTAGATGATCTATTCCTCATAGGATCATTTAGGCTCATCAAGGACTGCAAGGAGAATTTAGCTGCAGAATTCGACATGAAGGATCTGGGCTGATGCATTATTTTCCGGGTTTGGAATTTTGGTAGGAGAGGGGTGAGATCTTCCTTGGTCAAGAGAGATATACTACAAAAATCTTGAAGAGGTTCAAGATGGAAGACTGTAGACCCATGGCTACACCAATGATCACCAAATGGAGGAAGATTGATACTTCTGAAGATGATGAGGCTGATGCTACCTTGTATAGACAACTCATAGGGTCCCTGATGTATCTGGTGAACACTAGGCCAGACATCTATTATGCTATCAACACCCTTAGTTAGTTCATAGTGGAACCAAGGAGGGCACATTGGGCAGCAGCCAAGCATGTTCTTAGATATTTGTAGGGAACAATCGAGCTTGGATTGAGATACACCTGAGGCAATGACATCAGATTGAGTGGGTTCACTGACGCAAATTGGGCTGGCAGCCCAGTAGATCGGAAAAGTACGAGTGGGTACTGCTTCAATGTTGGATCAGGAATGACTTCCTGGTGCAACAGGAAACAAAAATCCGTGGCTTTGAGCTCAGCTGAGGCTGAATATATGGCAACATGCACTTCTTCGTTTGAGGCCATATGGCTTAGGAGCCTGCTTGTTAATCTACTCAAGGAAAAGATGGAAGCGACCAACATTCTATGTGATAATCAGAGTTGCATCAAGCTCTCTGAAAATACTGTGTTCCATGATCGGTTGAAGCACATTGACATCAGGTTTCATTTCATCAGAGACTGTGTCCAGCGGGGAGCTGTACAGTTGCAGTACACTCCGACAGGGGAATAGGTGGCGGACATCCTCACTAAAGCTCTAGGAAATACAAAGTTTGTATACTTCAGAGAGAAGATGGGGATGATCAAGAATCCATTTCAGTAGCAGAAATGGGCAGATGCAGAATTGAGAGGACCTGCAGTACAAATGAGGCAGTGATAGTGACAGTGTCACAGGCAATAATACAGAAGGCAGCAGCATCCAAGCATCAATAGCGCAGAGGATGCTTCAGTGTCAGAGCAGTATGCAACAAGCAAATTGATAGAACAATTTCCTCGCTAAGGGGGAGTGTTGATTTTTGTAGCATCGGAAAGTGATCTAAGTCTCAAATTTGGCAAGGGGCTTAAACACCAGTATTCCAAAGAACGCAGAAACCGTTCGTGGAAATTCCACTCTATTCATGTTTTATTAAAATAATTAATTATTTTAATACCCCAAGTTTAAATTAAATAATTAATGGGTATTAATAAAACAAAGTGTGAATCTTCTACAGAACGAAGATCAAGTCAAGTTTTAATCTTAGCCATTGATGAGACTTCTAATCTGGGCCGTTGATTCATCAATGAGAAGATTATAAAAGAAGGCTTGAGGGTCATTTGGAAAGTAAGTCGGGCAAACATTTAACAACCCGAGGGAAGTCGATTATGAAGAAAGAGAATTCGATTTCAGAGGGAGATTTGCAGGGCAGAGGAAGCAGAGGGCATCTGTAGTGTTAGGGTTCAAGGAAAGAAGGACGCATAAGGGCAGAGAGACAACACTCAGGAGCAGCGCAAAGGCCTCACGTAGTAGTGACGCACTCACGCTGGCTCTACGCAGAGAGGTACGCAGGAGTGATGCGGAGTGATGCAGAGACGACCAGTGAGTCCCTCAAGTGTCGGAAGTTCTCTAGAGGTCCGGAGAAAATTTCTCTCAGGTGTATCTTAAGAAGTTTCTCAGTTATTTCTGCTAGTCTTTTCTTGTAAAGAATTCATGCTGAAGATTAATATATAAATCCTCATCTGCTGCACCGGTTTTCCCACATTGGGTTTTTTCTGGGGACAATTGTCCAAAAATAACTGTCATTGTGATTGGTTCTTATGCTTTCATTTTACTGTTCTTTTCTCTATATGTACTTGAGTGATAATTGTATTAACGTTGAAATTTGCTGAAAGGGTTTTGTAAATAACTTTTTTTTTCTTTTTTCCCTAGTGGTTCACGTTTCTATGTGCCCACACACATGTACTAGCTACATCCACGGTCTTAATGAATCGCAGTAAATCCTCCCGAAGGGATCTACTGTCGGCCTAACACTGAGGCCTAACCCCGCGGGCGTCAAGGAGATTTGATCCTGTGACCTCTCAATCTGGGAGTACTTCCAAGCGGGGACTCAACCAATTGAGCTAACTCTTGGGGCTATTGTAAATAACTTATTGTGGAAATAAGTAGGATAAATAAATCTATAACTGTAGCAGAAATTCAGAATTGAATTTTTCACAGGTACTTCTGCCGGAATTTTCTCTGTTGGGTGAGGTGGATTTGGCACCCTAGATTGTATTTAGAAATATGCTTAATAATAAAACCCTCATATCTGCTGCACAGGTTTTCCCGCATTGGGTTTTTCCAGGGACGTTTAGTCCAAAAATAAGTGTCCTTTGTGTGATTGTTTCATTTATTTTTCAATACTTGCTCTGTATATTGGTGTAGGCTACTTAGTATTTGCATTAATATTTTACTAAAGTATTCATAAAATAACTCGTTAAATGGAAAATACAAGTATGTAATGCAAATCAGTTAACTGCAGTAGGATTTCCGTTTGTAAGATTCAGAAATTTTCACATGGCCTACATCTATATTCTTGTAGCTCGCAAGGATCACGCAAAGCTTGCACTTCACATGCCTTTCACATGCGGATCACATTCATTGCTACACTTCGTTGCATTTTCTGGGGTTTGATGCTTCACAACGACATCGTTTGGCATAGTCACGTGTAAATTTTTTTCGCTTGACGCATATAAATGACTATAATTAATTCTACAATGAATTAGAAAGTAATTATGGCCTTGCTCTCATACAATAGTGTGACTATGGTTGATCGTAATTTTTTTTTTTGACATCAATAGCGATGTATTAGTGTTAATGCTCATGTAATGGTCATGTATAGCCAACCTTCTTGTAGCTTGAAGGATTGAACATAATGTGTTGTGACCGTGGTAATCTTATATTTCACTACGACGGAAGGAGTGATTTTGAGCGTAGACTTGATTTCGTTGTGAAGGTATCTTGGGTTTGACGGGCCTAAGGAGCTGGTGCTAGTCCAACAAACCGTTTGCACGATCTCGGTGGATGTTGTTTATTGAGATTTGGTCTCGCATTAAGTTCTGATCCGAATGTTTCAGATATTGTAATTGATGGAAGGAGTGGTTAAAAGGCCACTTCAACGTCTATATGGTTTGATTGTGATATCAGTGACATCTAAATATCACAGTGACATTGGTATATAAGTTTTGAGATATATTAGCCAACGACACTATGACCATGGCCATCGAATGACATTCATATAATTAATATACTGTGGAGAGCTGACCAATCTGTAAGGATTGTCTCAACAATTGAAACTATCATGGCTTGAATATTGTTACCATACTACAATAAATTTTGTAACAAGTAACTTTTAAAATGGCTCATGGACAGATTCAATGTGGTGTGACTATGATTTGATCTTATTCAAAAGTGCGCATCAAGTCCACGAGATGGTCAATAGAGTAAAGCTCGATGTTTAGAAGTAAGTAGCCATCGATGCTAGAAATAATCACTTTTGAGAAAGTATGGGCACATGAAGGATCGAATCTTTGAAGGTATATCAAAGGTATGTATAATTGTTGTATACATAGGGTCTACATAGATTTTAGGGTTTTGCATCATAGTAGGAATCTAGGGTTTGTGGATTTCACCTTTTTAAAGTTTTTGAAACCCTAGATGAAACCTGGATCAGAAAACCCTAGAAGGGGAAACCATATATAATTGTTCCCTCATTGAAAAACCCTAGCTCTTGATATCTAGGGCTTGCAAGAAGAATCTAGGGTATATGGAAACCCTAGCAAGGGTTAAGTTGGATAAACCTTAGGATATGACATCAAACCCTAGTGCTGATGTTTCCAGTGAAAGTAAAAATCTTATCAAGGATAAGATAAAGGAATATAGGGTTTGTATTTAAAAACCTTAGGAGTTCACCTTCTGAGATACCATAGAAACCCTAGATTGACAGAATTGGCATCATACTCTTTGTCTTTTTATATTTTGCTTGGTTGTACTTGTTGGTTAATATTGCAGGCACATAATAAAGGAAGAAAGATGAGAAGGATGAAAGATCAAACCAAAGCACACTTGTGCTTGTTGATAGCTTGCAAATGATGAGCATGATGAAAGGAGAGAACTGTAAGGACCTTGAAAGGAATAACATGCATTGTTGTTTGTGCTAAGAAAATCTTGGTTTTGTAAATGCATAGCATCATAGATAGAAGCATGTGATAGTAACATCAAGTTGCTTTGTAGGAATCATCTAGTCTTTTAATTGAGAAGATCAGGACCATTTTGCATATTGTTCATCCAGGCATTCTAACATAATGTTAGAAGTGGTCATTTTTCTAAGGTCATTTTGCAGGGTTCTTGAAAGGAGCATTATGAAAATGTTAAAAGATGAAGGCATGCAGTTGGTCATGCTGCAGACTCATTTTAGGGAAAATAGATAGATGATTAAATAAAAGCATAGTATTGCATATTTAAAGTTTCTCTTGGGTAGGATTCATGCATTCAAAATCCTATAAAAGAAGTTGGTCATGAAATATGCTTAGTATGGTTATATGATGCTTAAAAGAAGAAGTCGACTTACTCTAGAATGAATACAGGATCAATAATTTCTAGATTGTATAAAATCGTGATAAACATCCAGTAGTCTCTGGAAGAAAATTGTAACTTGGTAATCAAGTCTGATCCTTGGGCACGCTGATGCATGAAGAAAAGTTCGTGTGGAGATGGAACATGGGGTTGTTGATGCCTTGATGAGAAAGCCACCACGATGAGGTAAGTCTAATATTTTTTTTATTGGTTATCTGCTAAGTCACCTGACACGGGACACGAAGGACACAAGGATTCGAGTATTAGACATGGACACGTTGACCCCCTGGAACAGGGCATGTTATATATATATATATATATTAAAAATTAGATATTTCTTACACAAATTCTCATTCATGACACAAATTCATTGATTCAAAGATAGATATTCATCTAGATGTAAGTTTTACAAAGTAACATTATGCATACAAATACAATTGTGACATATTCACCAATGATCCAATAGGAGAAAGACAATATACTGTAGTTTTCTCATTAAGTCTTCAAAATCAAAATGTGTTACATAGGTAGTAGAATTGCCAATGGCAAATAGAAATAGAAAATACAAAACAACTACAAGCCTCAAGGGAGTAGGTAGCACACAAGTCATCAAAATCAGCATCACTGTGATCATCATGGTCACCACTGCTCTCCTTTGTTGCATCCTCCTCCTCTGCTGCCTGGCCCTTGCTCTCTTGTGACATATTTTTACAAGGGATATTTGTTATCTTGAGGCTGTTGTCTTCCCTCAACATTTGAAGTTGCTGTTGTAGCCCCACTTCCAATAGAGGGAACACTTGCAGACCCTGATGAAATTGGAACAGGAGGGGCATCTCCAATTGGGAAATTCTTCCCCTTCCTTTTCCCCTTCCCTACTGCCCTTGATTGAGCCATGATTGATGTAAAAAAATAAAGAAAAAATGCACAAATTTGTAAAAAAAATGCACATGCAAACTGCTGTAATAAAAATGCAAAAAAAAATAGAGACATTCTTCCCCTTCCATTGCCCCTTCCCTACTGCCCTTTGCTCTTTGCTCCCACACACCCACAACAAACCCACATCAAGAGAGAGTTAAATGTGAAGTTGAAATGGGCCAAAGCGACCATTTGTGGGCCACATGGCACTCATAAAAGTCAGACAGGTGTCCCAAAATCAGGACATGATCAAGACACCACGTGTCTTGATGGGACATGATGGTGTCTTGATGGGACATGACCGGGACACGATGGTGTCCTGATGGGACATGATCAGACACGACCGGAGGACACGTGTCCCACCAAATTGTGTCTGATTCGACCGATTTGGGACACGACAGGGCTGAGGAACGAATCCAGTTTCATAGGTTATCTAGTTAACATATTGTTTTGCTACCTGGAAGGATATTGCAGGAATGTGTGATGATTGTTGAGGCAAGCTCAACATATGATTTTGGCAATTATGAAGTCAAGATGTGCTCATATTGGGATTAAAAGGTAGCAGTGCGAGAAGATAACCTAAAGGTCAAGTTCGTACAACAACTAGGAGATCACTTTCATAAAGACGCAATTATCAACTTGATGTTTAGAAAGGCTCAATATAATGCCTTTATTATGAGGACAAGATGAAAGAGATGTGCAAGATTGATGACCTAGATCTTGTCACAAGATTGAAGAAATAAGATGGATCCATGATACCTCGGAAGGGAGCAAGCTTGATACTATGAGATGTGAAGGAAAGAGAGAGCCATGCAGCTATAAAGAACAAGTAGCTGATACTCTTATGAAGACAAGCTACAAGGCTTGAGGTGCTGACTTCCCGAATAGAAAGAAAGTTTGGAATCTACTTTGGATTTAAGAGGGAGCAAAAGAGTATCCTTGAATAGGAGCAAGGATATATTCCCTGGTCACGAGGGAATAGGGATATCCTCTCTCGGTGAGACAGAGTGATGTTGGACATCACATGTGCATTCTCTTCTTCATGTGTCAAGCACTTGATTAGGATTAACAACCATAAGTCTAAGTGAAGGCCTTGGAGAGAGAATGGTGGAGGATTGGATAAAATTATCTGGTTTCTTTGAGGATAAAGCATCTGAGAAAGGAAAGGTACTGACACTCTTTGAGGATGGTACAAGCATCCATGATAAGAGTGGTTGAAGAGGACAGATATTCTTTGAGGATTGGGAATCAAAGATAGGAATAGTCCTAAAAGGACATACCATGTGAACATCTGGATGGCGTATGTGCCTTGTAGAGGTAGTGCGATATCACACTTAAATCCTCCCAGCATAATGTTCTTGATTGAAGTTGAGCTTGTCTAGTTAGGCCTCAAAAGACAGTGCTGGTCATAATGTTGATGCTTACAAATGGCTTATCAATCTGACTCTTATGAGAATATTTCAGTTTGAGAATATCCTTGTACCAAGTGTACAATTATGAATACCTCCCTAGTGAAGAGGGAGTGTTGGAGAATGTAACTAGTTTCGGTCTTCATAATTTGTACCATTATGTATTTTTATGTAAAATGCAAAAGGAAAGAAAAAGAAAATTATTATTATTTTCTAGACAAGTATGTTATTCGTGCTTTCAAGTTTTTGAGTCAAAGTTTTATTTTGGACCTATTGTAAAAGAAAAAGAAAAAGGAAAATTTAAATGTAAAATTTGGGATAGAAATCCCTCTAGATGCCAATTCATCCTACATGTCAAGTTGGCTTCATCCTAATGGACATGTCTATTCGCACCCCCTCTAATCTATATAAATAGAGGGTAGATGGAGCTCATTTTAACACACACACTTGGATGTTTTTGATGTGAAATATCGTAGAGAAGATAGAGAAGATGAGGAAGGACGAAATCTGAAAGCAAGGGTTTCTTATTGAAGCTAGGGTTTGTGGTTAATTTGCCTTTTTGTTTTTGATCTCTTGCTGATGAATCTGCTAGAAGGAAGGAAGTTTTGGCTTGGCATCTAGAGGCGGAATTTTTGTGGTTATGGGTCTTGGATATCTCATTTGATTTGATTCTATAAGAAAAGATTTTCTAGGTTTTCCTCTTGGAGGGGTTTTGCCCTGCCTTGGAGCCTATATCTTGTATTTTATTGTCTTTTGTGATCTTCATGTTTTTATGGTAATTTCCTGATGAAAGACTAAATAAGTTAAGAAGAGAAGACATAAGTTAAAGAAGTGATCTCACAAGTAATTATCAAGTTAGAGAATTTGTAATAATCTCTAGCCCTCCAAATTCTCGACAGAAGGCAGTCTTAGGGATGTCCTGCTCCCTCACCCGAATTTGATGATACCCCGAGCGCAAATCCATCTTAGAGAAGTACTTTGCTCCCCTAAGCTCATCCATCAACTCGTCAATGCATAGGATGGGGTATTTGTTCTTCAGTGTCTTCTTATTGAGGGTCTGGTAGTCAATACATATGTGTAGTGTCCCATCCTTCTTCTTCACCAACACCACGAAAGAAGCAAAGGGACTCGAGCTAGGCTTGATGTGACCCAACCTCAGTAGCTCTTGGATGGCCCTCTCTATCTTGTCCCTATAGGCCTTTCGGTGCCTATAAGGGGTGGTGATCATTGCGTTCACTCCATTCTCCAACTCAATAGTGTGCTCAAATCCACGGTCTGGTGGTCTGCCTAGTGGGATCTCCCCAAAAACCCCCTGATGCCTCTCCCACAAGGCCAGTATGTATGGATGCGGAGACTGTGCCTGAGCCCTTGTCTCTAAGATCCTCAACTCAATTGCCCACTCCACATCTCAATGTTGTAGATTTGCCTCCATCCGGTGAGTTGGAACTGTTTGAGGTGGATAAGAGTGCATTCCCCTCAATAATATTAACTTCCCATCTGGCCCCATAAACTCCATCTCCAGCTTCTTCCAGTCAGTGGTGACCCTCCCCAATGCGTACAATGTAATATCCCAAATGGGGATTAACAGTAATAAAGTGCAAATAGACAAGTAACTACAACAAAAATGCAAACACCATTAAAACACACAAACTAGAGCCAAAATCGCTGCTGAGCCATTTTATTAATATATTGGGAAAGAGTACAATTGAGGTGTTGGAAAGTTTGCACTTGGGCCTGCTCAAGTCAGGCTTGAAGTGTGAAAATTTCTTAATCTAAGAAACCCTACTGTTAAATCTCGATTTAGTTCTCCTACTTGATTAAACATACAAGTTATTAATCTGAATATTCAGAATTAACAGTGAATTAAATACAATTAACAACCTACACATACATATCATTTACTGAATAGCACACTCATATGACAAAGTGACACACATATTTTTCGAATAAATGTTCTTGGAAAAACCCAATGTGGGAAAACCGGTGCAACAGATATGAGGGTTTATTATTATTATTATTAAGCAACAGTTTCTGAGTACATCTAGGGTGGCATAAACTCGGCTCACCCAACTGAGAAAACCTCGGCAATCAGAGAAAATGTGAGATATACCTCACTCTCGCAAGTCCCGGCTGATCCGGATGACCAATCGGTGAAACCTCGACTGGCTCTGTGCAGCTATTGTGTCAGCCTGCGTAGCCTAGACTGAGGGACTGGGTCACCCTAGCTCTATGTGGATCTGCTTCTCTCGGATCTTGGTTTCAGCCCTGCTGGCTCGGAAACCCTTGCTTCCGACAGAATTTTGGACTTTTTCTTGGAGACACTACGCTGCCCTTGCGTGAGCCCTGTGTGCGCCTGTGTCACCCTCTTGAGGGATTGTGTCA
This sequence comes from Pinus albicaulis, assembly GCA_034641835.2. Lineage (NCBI taxonomy): Eukaryota > Viridiplantae > Streptophyta > Pinopsida > Pinales > Pinaceae > Pinus > Pinus albicaulis. The sequence continues at coordinate 482,928,315 of CM076580.1, forward strand.
CACCCTTTGATGGCTACGCTGTCTCCACTGCGTCTCTGCTGCCCTTGCTCTGCACTGTACTCTTGGCCCTCCTGGCTAATCACTGCATCTGTCCCTCACTGCAACTCTGAGTTACTCAAATCTGATCTTCGTTCAAGCACTACTCCGTCAAAAGAATTTGATCTCTTAGACTCTGTGTGTCCTCTCCAACTGACCCTAAGCCTTTCCTTTATACTTTTCTCGTTGACATATCAACGGCCGCGATCTAATCTCTTATCGACTACTCAGATTAAAAGACTGCTTGATTCGCGTCACTTAGAACATTTCATCACATGTGTTTAATTAATTCACTTTAATTTTTCTAATTCCCTAAGTTAGACTTAGGGTCCTCATTAAAAAAATTAATTATTTTAATATCTCACACATCAGATGAAATTTCTCCAAATGCTTTCTTGGTTTTGGAGGTCTTGTGTGTCTTAGCCCCTCCACAAAATTTCAGGGCTAGAGCACACCTGATGCTACCTCAAAATCTCAACATGAGGAACAACTCAAACCCACACAAAACTCTGGCTGAAAGTGCCTCTCCTGCTGGCTGACTTCGGACTTCTGGTTGGGTTGCTTCCTCTGCTTAGAAAATTTTGGGCTTTTAACCTCGGACTCTACTCACCATACCCACAAAAACCCGCGAAGGAATTGGCCAGATGTTGACCCTAGAATTTCGACCCAATTTCCTCTATCTCCTTTAGCTGTTGGCTGCATTAGGATCTCTGTTTGAAGTGTCAAACTTGCCTAGAAATTTTTTCCGAATTAATCTTGGCTTTTCCTCAATAAACCCAGAAAAACCTAGAAATGGTTTGCCCAAAGCTTGACTTCGGAATTTGGCCCTCTTGGGCTTGGTTCACTGCGTTGCTGGGTAAATCGCTAGAAAATACCTTCGGAGAGCTACAAAAATGCTTGGTAGGAGGTGGCTAACCTTCCCTCCAAATCTCCTACTGAAACTCTGCTTCTCTTCACACTCTCGACACCCACATCGAACTGAACTGTGCAATCACTGCACAGTCTACTCTATCTTTGCGCAGTCCTGAAGGAGCTACGCTCTTCTTGTTGTTGCTTCTATGTAATTCCCTCACCAAAATGCAGAACTCCTCTCCTGAGCAAGTACTCGAAGTCCCCCGAGGTAGAGGTTGAGATCTCCACTTGAAGATCTCGTGTGCTAAACAACATTGCAAACTTGGCTCTCTGGCTCAAGCGTGCTTCAGTCAAAATGACCAAGAGAAATAAGATGAATGAATGAATGCCCAAATGAGCCTTATGTTCTTCCTTTTGTCCATTGAGGCCCAACGTATTCCTTGGGTCCCACCTTGTCCTACGCTGCCTCTCCTTGGCGAATCACGTGTTGCCTTACTCTAGCCAATCCCACACTGTCCTTTGCGTGCCTCTTCTATGCTGCCACCTAACGTCAACTCGACCCCACCAATAGAGCCGCAATTTTCCCTTAAGGACTTTAGGAATATACTTTATTTGGCCTAATTATTAATTATGGGTCCCCTACCCATTTTATTTCCACCCAACATTAAGATTTGCCAAAATTAGTAAAAGTTAATATCCCAATTCGCTCACTGCTAATTTGGGAATATTATAGTCCTCCTCGCTAAAAGTTGCTTGTCCTCAAGCAATGCTTGAACAACCCTCCTCTCTAGATGACACTCCCCATTGTCACTGCAAAAATGTGCCTAGGTCCCAGATGCGCCACTGAATCATCCATGTCCTCTACATCGCCCTGATATGAATGGATCCCAAGCCATCCTGTCCAACATGACGCTCCACCTACTCCACTCACCATCTTGCCATGCTAATGAAGTTTGCCATTCCATCAATGACTCGCTAAAGCCCAATGGAAGATCTACATGATCTCCCCATGTAATATACAACTCACCCCTAAAAGTTATCAAGTTTTGTAAAGCTGTAATGCTCGAGTCCCCTGCTGAACTTGGAGAGGTACCACCATGCTGATGCTGCGCTACTCTGATCATGAGATACTACCTATCGTGCACAAACTATATCCTCCTCTCCTGAGGCCTAGTGGTAGGAGATCTATGAGAGAGAAGCTCATCTGGCACAATCATCGCCATGATGCCAATATCTACCCCTCTGAATGCAACTCCGAATCTATGCAGCAACAGAGAAAGTCTGCCTCGCGATCCGATGAAGGCTTCTGTGTACCCCCATGTGCTAACCCAATAATGAACTAGATCACTCTCGGTCCTAACTTTGACCATCACAAGACAACAAGGTCTATCAATCAACCGAGTCTCTGCATCAAATAGTCGGACTTGCTGCACCATAGCTCTGACAACTGCAGGAATTCCTCCGTGCCTCATCTCTAGTTCCTGCATGTGAGCAATATAGAGGGTCCATATATCATGGGCTAACTTGATGCATGCTAACCTGCCCTGTGCCTGCCACTGTGTAGCACCAATGACTGCTGGAAGCCACATGTGACAAATAGCTACCCCCTAAATGCAACCAAAAGATGGATATCTGATACTCGCAATTGGCTCAAGGTATGTGGATCCCTCTTGTTCCTGCCAACCATCTCCACTGGGTCCGCCATCCACTCCCTCGATCATGTGCAGATACAATGTCTCGAGCCTAGACACATACTGGGAGGCTACCTCGGCTGTACCCAGTATCCTCTGCTCGTGCACAGTCTTGACATGTCTCGAGGAAATAGTGACACATGTCTCCCTCGTGACCCGCTCCCCAGGCATAGGCTTAGTCAGGACTGATATGCCACCCCTGCAAATGATCATATCATCCCCCAACTTGTGGTTGTCAACTAATGCATTGACCCAATGCCACTGCTGATAAGTCTCTCCTCAAGTGTGTTGAGTGCCATCCAAATATCTTGGGTGAGCTTCGCGTACCCTGCTGCTCATGCCCAGAGTGCCAAAGGACAACAACAAAATCCACTGTGCCCGTAAGTGATGTAGAAGAGGGTCAGACATGTGAGTCCCCATGGATACGGTCAAGTATCGTTCATCTCTCTCCCCGTCGATCCTGGGTGAACTACCCCCAAAGTTATGCCCAGTGTCTTCGTCCATGAGTCTCCCTAGAGGCAATTCTCTAAAGACCGGTTGTGCAACACCATACGCCTCCGCATACCATTGATCATCCAGGTACTCCTCGGCATGCCACTGTACACTGCGGCACACCCTTGTACAACTTTGGATATCCACTGCTACTGCTGTACCACCTTATACCGTCCCGTGCCTTGTCTGTGTCAAGGCACTAGTCACTCCTCGCATGTACACAATGTGATGTAAGAGACTCCTACTCAATGCAATCCAACACACTACAATACACCACCATGCACCTCCATGTCCATCGGTAGTCCACTGCTCAATGCTAGATGCTCCCACGCATCCTTGGATGTGATGGCCTAGAGTTGTGTCTCTACATGTCGGACCTGTGAAATTTTCAATCTGAAAATGCTACTGCAGAGATTGATTTATTTCGCCTACGTATTTATAATAAGTTATTTATAGATGCTTCAATAAGTTTTGAAATAAATATAGTTGCAGCATTCACTTTAATCTTAAAGTAGAAGAACAAATAGAACAAGTATAACACAATAGAAACAATCACATGAACACACTTATTTTTGGACAATTGTCCCTAGAAAAACCCAATGTGGGAAAACCGATGCAACAAATGAGGGTTTATATTAATCTCCAGCAGTGAAAAGATCGTTTACAGAATGTCTGACGAGCAAATATTTAGCATACACCTGAGATGAATTTTCCGAACACCTTGAAAGAATTCCTGCCACACAGTAGGCACTTCTCCTCCCTCTGCGTCACTCTGGGTGGCCCCTTTGTGCAGTCACTACGCTGGACTGCGTCACTCTGTGTGGATGGCCAGTGCTGCTGCTCAACACTTATTCCTCTGTGTCTTCTGCCTTCCTTCTCTTCGTCTCTGCTGATCTCTCCCTCCTCCTTCTGTCTCTGCAACCCAACCTCTAGAACCTCACCCTCTGAAATCGAATTCTCTTACTTCAAAATCATTTTCCTTCGGGTACTGAGAATGTGCCTGACTTACTTTCCAAATGACTCTCAAGCCTTCTCTTATAGTCTTCTCGTTGATGAATCAATGGCCCAGATTATATCCTTAATCAATGGCTCAGATTAAAAGATGAATTCATCTTCATTTTCTAGAATATTCACACTCTGCTTTATTAATACTCTTTAATTATTTAATTTCCCTAAGTTTAGACTTAGGGATCACTTTAGAATAATTAATTATTTTAATAAAGCATGATCCGAGTGCAATTTCCACAAACGATTTCTGGGTTATCTGGAATACTGATGTCCTAGCCTCTTCCCAAAATATGAGACTTGGAACACTTTCCAATGCTACAAAATCAACACTCCCTCTTAGCGAGGAAAGTGTTTCAGCAAGGTACCAAATGTATCTGCTTTGACCTGAAGCATTTGTTGCACCGATGATGTCTTGGCTGCTGTCCCTCAACTCTGTGCTGCTGCCCTCTGTACTGCTACCTGTGACACCACCTCTGTCACTGCCTCATTCGTATTGTAGCTCCCTCTGAATCTGAAGACCACCCATTCCTCTATTGGAAAGGGTTCTCGACCATCCCCATATTTTCTCTGAAGTAAGTAAACTTAATCTTACCCAGAGCCTTTGTAAGGATATATGCTACCTGTTCTCCTGTAGGGGTGTACCTCAACTGTACAACTCCTTGTTGGACATAGTCTCTGATGAAGTGGTAGCTAATATCAATGTGCTTCGACCAGTCGTAAACCACGAGATTCTCAGAGAGCTTGATGCAACTCAAATTATCACACAAAATTCCAGTCGGTTCCATCCTCTTCTCGAACAAGTTCAAGAGCAGTTTAGGAAGCCATATAGCCTCGCATGAAGTTGTGCTTGCTGCCATATATTCAACCTCGGCTGAGCTCAGTGCCATGGACTTCTGTTTCCTACAACACCAGGAAGTCATTTATGATCCGAGACTGAAACAGTACCCACTGATACTTTTTCGATCCACTGGGCTTCCAGTCCAATTTGTGTCAGTGAACCTACTCAATTGGATTTCATTGCCTTCAGTGTACTTCAACCCATACTCGACTGTCCCCTTCAAATATCTAAGAGCATGTTTGGCTACTGCCGAGTGAGCCCTCGGTTCCACCATGAACTGGTTGAGGGTATTCATTGCATAACAGATGTCTGGTCTAGTGTTGACCAGGTACATCAATGATCCTATGAGCTGCCTATAAAAGGTAGGGTCGGCCTCATCATCCTCGGATGTGTCTATCTTCTTCTAGTTTGTAATCATTGGCGTAGCCATGGGTCTACAGTCCTCCATTTGAAACCTCTTCAGGATCTCTGTAGTATATCTTCCTTGCCCAAGGAAGATTTCTCCCTTCTACTGCCAGACCTCCAAAGTTCAAACCAAGAAAATAGTGCATCTGCCCCAGATCCTTCATGTCAAATTCGGTAGCCAGATTCTCCTTGCAGTCTTTGATGAGCTTAGATGATCCAGTCAGGAATAGATCATCTACATATAATACCAGGATTAGTGGCTCATCCCATACTCTGAGATATTAGGGGTTGGGATCTATGTCACTCTTGACAAATCCCATCTTCTGCAAGTAGCTATCAATTCGCCCATACCATGCTTTGGGGGCTTGTTTTAATTTGTACAAGGCTTTCTTAAGCCTGCATACATGAGTCTTCTGCTCATGTGTTTCAAAGCCCTCTATTTGTTCTATGTACACTTCTTCTTCTATCACCCCATTCAAGAACGTTGTCTTGACATCCATCTGGTGAATCTCCCATCCATCTATGCTGCAAGAGAGATGACAAATCTGATTGAAGTGTATTGAGCTACAGGGGCGAAGGTTTCTTCATAGTCGATTCCTTCTTTCTATGCATACCCCTTAGCCACAAACCTGGCTTTGAACTTCTCTATGCTGCCATCTGCAACATACTTGATCTTGTAGATCCACCTTGATCCTACAACCGATCTATTCTAAGGTCTAGGGACTACTTCCCACACATCGTTTGTCATGATGACGCTATACTCGTCCACCATGGCATCTATCCACACCTGATGTTGAGCTGCCTCCCGAAAATTAGAGGGTTCTCCGACTTGTGCTACCAGTGCCTGGTACCTGTCCAGTTGCCTGCGTACCCTCTTCCCATCTTTAAGGGCTCCAACAAATTCTTCTGCATTCCTCAAAGTCTATTGGGGCTCTCTGCTCGTTCTTCCACTGGTGGTGGGTAGATTTACATGCTCTCCTGGTTGCTCTTCTTCAGAAGCACTTTCCTTAGAATCCTTGTGTCGTGGAGAGGCACTCGAGCCATCCTCTGTAGGTCGTTGTGGTTGTACTAGTGGATCCTCCTCAACCTGCGTATCGATAGCCATTTCCCGAGATCTTTTGAAGTCTCTCTTCTCCATGAATTTCAAATCCGTCCTTACTACGATCTTCTTGTTTTCTGGAATATAGATGCGAGATGCCTTCGCATTTTCACTATATCCCACAAGATAACCATTCTCCGCAGTCTGATCCAATTTCTTCCTCTTCTCATCGGGTATGTGGCAATACGTTATACGGCCAAATATCCTGATGTGGCTTACCTCTGTCTTGCTGCCAGTGAACACACTCTCAGGGGTCACTTTCCCCAATGCTCTATGAGGCACCCTGTTCTGCACATACATTGTTGTATTGCAAGCTTCTGCCCACAGGAATTTGGGCATGTCTTGGTCATATAGCATCACCCTCGCAACTTCTAAAATGGTCCTGTTCTTCCTTTCTGCAACTCCATTCTGCTCTGGATTGTATGGAGCTGTCCATTCTCTCTTGATGCCTTCCTTTGCGTAGAAACTTGTGAAGTCCTTATCAATATACTCTCCACCATTATGTGATTGCAACTTCTTGATCTTCTTTCCAGTTAAGTTTTCTACCAAAGCCTTGAATTCTATGAATCGCTCAAAGACTTCATCTTTGGTTTTAAGAAAGTAGATCCATGTTTTCTGGGAATGGTCATCAATAAAGGTAGCAAAATACTTTGCACCACTGAGAGCAGTCGTGAACATTAGCCCGCAGATGTTTGAGTGTATCAACTCCAATACACTCTTGGCCCTACTGCTGCTTCTTGGAAATGTTGCCTTGGCATACTTCCCTAGTGCGCACCCCCTGCAGATCTCATCTTTCCTTGTGCTGAGTTCTGGAGCTCCCATGATAGTCTTCTTGAGGATGTTCAAGGCTCCATGATGTAAATGCCCCATTCTTCTGTGCCATAATTCATTCAGGTCTCTTTCATTTGTACTGTCGATTAGTGCCATTGGAGGCTCGAGCTGTAGCTTATACAGTTTATTGCTCCTTACTCCAATTTGTGCCTTCCTTTTCTAGCTAGGATGTTTGACATAAACTTTATTTCCAATAAAGTATACATCGTAACCCTTGTTCTGGAGCTGAGACACGGAGAGTAAGTTCATCCCCAATCCCGGTACATGCAATACAATTGTGGCCCAAAGCTTGTTACTAGATTTTGTTTGAAATATTATGGTTCCTCTACCAACGGGGGTACACTTGGCATTGTTTCCCATCTTGATCTGAAAGTTCATCTGCTCTTCCTGGTAGCTCGCAAAACATTCTCGAACTCCCGTCATGTGAGCAAATGCTCCACTGTCAATATACCAAACTCCTAGAGACGTTGTGCTTGACACACAAGCAAAATCCTCTTTTAGTCTGGATGCCGTAACTGACATGTCACGATCCTTCTGTTTCTCCATGTGTTTTGGAGGACTCTGTGAACCCTTCCGAGCTGCGGCCGCATCTATGTCGGATCTCAGTTTCATTGCAGAACCTCCTCTTCTGTCTTTTGCCTTTAGCTCTGATACCATGTGAAATTTTCAATCTGAAAATGCTACTGTAGTGATTGATTTATTTTGCCTACTTATTTATAATAACTTATTTACAGATGCTTCATTAAATTTTGAAGTAAATACAGCTGCAGCGTTCACTTTAATCTTAAATCAGAAGAACAAATAGAACAAGTATAACACAATAGAAACAATCACATCAACATAGTTATTTTTTGGACAATTGTCCTCGGAAAAACCCAATTTGGGAAAACCGATGCAGTAGATGATGGTTTATATTAATCTTCAAAAGTGAAAATATCGTTTACAAAATATATCATAAGTAGATATTTAACATACACTTGAGATGAATTTTCCGAACACCTCGGAAGAATTCCTGACACACAGTAGGCACTCCTCCCTCTGCGTGGCCCCTCTGCACAGTCACTTGCACTAGACTGCGTCACTCTGCGTGGAGGGCCAGTGCTGCTGCTAAGCACTTCCTCCACTACGACTTCTGCCTTCTCTTCATCTTTGTTGACCTCTCCCCCACCTTCTGTCTCTGCAACCCACCCTCTACAACCTCACCCTCTGAAATCAAATTCTTTTACTTCAGAGTCGATTTCGTTTGGGTACTGAGAATGTGCTCGGCTTACTTTCCAAATGACCCTCAAGCCTTCTCTAATAGTCTTCTCGTTGATGAATCAACGACCCAAATTATTTCCTTAATCAATGGCTCAAATTAAAAGATGACTTTATCTTCATTTTCTAGAAGATTCACACTCTGCTTTATTAATACCCTTTAATTATTTAATTTCCATAAGTTTAGACTTAGGGATCACTTTAAAATAATTAATTATTTTAATAAAGCATGATCCGAGTGGAATTTCCACCAACGATTTCTGGGTTATCTGGAATACTGATGTCCAAGCCTCTTCTCAAAATATAATACTTGGAACACTTTCCAATGCTACAAAATCAACAGGACCACCCCCAATCAGAATCATCACCTCCATTGTCGCATCACCATACTTGTCGATGAATGGATCATCACTCCAAACCCTCCTTGAGGGGTTCGAGAAGTGAATCTCTCTATGTGTCAGTAGTGATGTCACCACTGCTCTGCTGCTCTGCGACCTCTGTGCCACACATAAAGGTGAAGAATCCCTGGCTCCATACAAGGCACCATCTGGTGGCTTGCTAATGCCACCTCTGACAAGCTCCTGCCAAAATATGTTGATCACCCCGCGACCCTACATGCAAATGTCATATTAGGACAACCCAAGGAGTCTGTCCATAAACTGGTTGGCCACTAGAGTTGACCGAGACTCCCCTACCAAATGTGCACGTTCAACTGCTAGGCCAACTGTACCCTCCAAAACATAGTCAAACGACCTGCCTGGGAAACGATAAGTAGTCCCACCCGGATCCCAATGCCAGTCTGGGGTCCCTGTATTCCCAATGCTTGGTAACTCCTGCTGAACTACACTCGGGTCCACCACCATCTCCATAACCCACTCCAACGGGTACCAACTCAAAATCTCTCGCCATCCAACCCCAACATGCAGATGTTGCACCCTGTGCAACTCCGGTTGTCTCATCTTGCTATCTAGGTCAGCATATGAGATCTGACTAGGTGGCTCCGTATCTCTCTCTCCAATGCGAAGAGGTGACCCAATAGTGTTGCTAGCCCCGTCTATGTATGCTGAAGGGGGCTGCTCTGACACTCCAATGTGCCCTCTAGCTATACCATTAGGGAATCCAACCGTTCTCCAATGTGGGCCAACTTGGTTGCTGACTCGGTACAAACCACTCTCATGCCCTCCAACTCCTCGTTCTACAGCTGAATAGCCTCTCGTACTGATGTGGTCTTCTCCTTCAAAGCTAGAAGTCCGACTCGCAGTTGATGGCACTGCTGTGTGCGACTATCACCCAATACCACTGTATCTCCTAGCGTCTCATCAAGGGTGGATACATCTCTTGGCACTTCGCCCATCTGCTGTGTGCTGTTATCACCCCAAAACTTGGACACGTCCTTGGTCATCACCTCAACAGATGGCACTACCAGGGTAGGTTCTACTCTCTCCACTAAGATGTCAATCGACGAAGTCAAGGAAGTATCCAACACGGGTGACCCCTGCATCATACTGGGTGTATCCACTTGCTCCCCATGATCCTGTGTGCCCTCATCCTTCAAGTGAGAGGTAGCCATTCTAATGGCTTCCCCCTTTAATATTCGGTTAAGCTGGAAAAAGGTATCAAACTTTCCCACTCGATCCTGAGCCATGCACTTGGTGGATCCATCATACTTGGGGAACGGTACCCTCCCAATGGTACGCTGCAACTTTGAGCTCTGCGTGTTAGATCCCCCACCGTTCTTGCCTTTTTCATCATGCCTGAGTTGGCAGTAATATCTGAAGGACAAAGCAACTCTGAAGTTTTTGCCCGTGGATTGCCATTCTCGGAAATAATCTCCCATGGGTATATGATCATGCCGCATACCTTGCTCACTCGGTACTGAAGGTAAAAATGAGGCATCGTGGTCCTGGTTGGCCTACTTAAGGTTGGCGGGTGAGTGGTTGGTAAAAGGTGGTCACATTGTTGTGAGACCCTTGAAGTCTCCCCAAATGGGAACTCATGATGGATGCTCTTATCCCTATTCTGTTGCTCGAGTCCTTCGAACATTCCCTTTTGTCCTTTGGCTAAATCATTTAGGGCCTTTAAGATGCCACCAAATGTTGCTTCCCCTTTGCTCCTTGACTCCCCCATATTTGCCACCTCTACTGCCTTTGGTGGGTAATGTTTTGCCTATCTTATGGTGTCATAGACTGCGCGCTCCATAGGCTGAGCCAAGTCTATGAGCTCTATTACCACTATAATATCCCAAATGGGGATTAACAGTAATAAAGTGCAAATAGAATAGTAACTACAACAAAAATGCAAACACCATTAAAGCACACAAATTGGAGCCAAAATCACTACTGAGCCATTTTTTTAATATATTGGGAAAGAGTACAATTGAGGTGTTGGAAAGTTTGCACCTGGGTCTGCTCAAGGTAGGCTTGAAGAACAACTCAAAGCCAAGCAAAAATCTGGCTGAAAGTGCCTCTGCGTGGCTCAGTCTCTGCGCTGCCTAGCCTAGAAACGCTGTTGCTGGCTCACTTCGGACTACTGGTTGGGCTGCTTCCTCTGCTCAGAAAATTCCGGGCTTTTAATCCTGGACTTTACTCACCAAACCCACAAAAATGCACGAAGGAACTAGCCATATGTTGACCTCGGAATTTCTGCCCAATTTCCTCTAGCTCCTTTAGCTACTGGCTGTGTTAGGATCTCTTTTTGAAGCCTCAAACTTGCCCAGAAAATTTTGCCGAATTAATCTTGGCTTCCCTCAATAAACCCAGAAAAACCCAGAAAGTGTTCGCCCAAAGCTTGACTTCGGAATTTGGCCCTCTTGGGCTTGGTTCACTGCGCTGTTGGGTAAATCGAACCTCTAGATGAATATGCTGGAAAATTCCTCTGGAGAGCTACCAAAATCCTTGGTAGGAGGTGGCTAACCTCCCCTCCAAATCTCCTTCTTATACTCCACTGCTCTCCACACTCCCGACACCCACACCGAACTGAACTGCGCAGTCACTACACAGTCTACTCGACCACTGTGCAGTCTTGAAGGGGCTACGCTCTTCCTGTTGTTGTTGTTGTGTAATTCCCTCACCAAAATGCAAAACTCCTCTCCTTAGCGGGCACTCGAAGTCCCCCGAGGTAGAGGTTGAGATGTCCGCTTGAAGATCTCGTGTGCTAAACAACACTGCAGACTTGGCTCTCCGGCTCAAGCGTGCTTCAGTCAAAATGACCAAGAGAAAAAAGATGAATGAATGAATGCCCAAATGAGCCTTCCCTTCTTCCTTTTGTCCATTGAGGCCCAACGTATTCCTTGGGTCCCACCTTAGCATGCGCTGCCTCTCCTTGGCCAATCACGTGTTGCCTTCCTCTAGCCAATCCCATGATGTCCTTTTCTTGCCTCTTCTACGCTGACACCTAAGGCCAACTTGACCCCACCACTAGAGTCGTAATTTTCCCTTAGGGACTTGAGGAAAAAACTTTATTTGGCCTAATTATTAATTGTGGGCCCCCTACCCATTTTATTTCCGCCCGACATTAGGATTTGCCAAAATTAATAAAAGTTAATATCCCAATTAGCTGACTGCTAATTTGGGGATATTACATACAACCACTGGACACTCAATACCACGTTGGTGTCTGGGACATTAACTACAAAAATGTGATCAGTGAGCGAGTAGTTCCCCATCCTCACAGTCAGTGTGGGAACATACTTCTTACACTGCATGGTCCGGTTTCTTGGCACCAATACAGAGAACCCCTCAAATGTCTTTGTCTGGATGCCCCTACGCTCCACCATCTGAGCATTAATAGAATTGTGGGTGGCCCCACTGTCTACTAGGACTGACACTCGCTGCCCTTGTATTGTCCCCTACACTCCCTGAAGTGAAGCAAGGACTCCCTGACTAGGGGAAATGGTCCTCCTATAGGTGGTGGTGGTGGTGGCCCTCCTGATGAAGATCCTCCCTCATCTCCCGACTCATCTGCTATCTTGGCCTCCTCATTTGGCTCAATGTCTGAAAACACCTCAATGAAATGGGCCTTGCCCTTAGTGCACTTGTGCCCGAGTGCCCAAGGCTCTTGGCACGTAAAGCACAATCTCCTCTTGAGGTCCCTCTGGGTCTCATCATCCAATTGGCCACGTCCTTCATACCTATGTGGTGGCCTAGTGTCTCGGTTCCCCTGTGGGGCCGTGGGTCTAGTGAGAACAAAAGCCCCGGTCTTGGGCACTACATCAATCATATCCCGGGTCCTGGAGATAGCATTTGGAAGTGATGTTGGTTTGTAAGCCCTCACCCAACCACACAAAGGTTCAACAAGCCCTTCCACAAATAGCATAATCAGCTGGGCCACTGAGATAGCTGTCACCATCACTGCCAGTCTCTGGAACTCTATGATGTAAACCTCTGTGTTGCCAATCTGCCTTAGGTGGGCTAACTCCCTGAAATGCAACTCCAAGTCTTTCCTCTCAAATCTTTCTAGCAGCCTCCGGGTGAACTCAGTGTAAGTGGTGATATGGATGTGTCCCAATGTGATCAGCCCATGATACGACCACTCCTGGGCATCCCCTTCCAAATGAAGGGTGGCGAACCGTATAACATCAATTTCCCACATGGGGTTTAGGTGGAAATATGTGTCTAACTTCTAGATCCATGCCCTGGCTGAACTCTTTGTTGACCCATCAAAGTTTGGAAGTGTAACTTTCCCAGCTATCCTCTGCACATCCTGGTTGGATGTTCCCCCTCTGTAGTGGGCCCCAACCTTTGTAGTATGCCTCTCCTTGAGGTGAATAAACTCCCCAAAAGAAATCGCCCGCTCAATTCAGGCATCCAACTCCTCATACTCATCAATACCAGATGCAACTTAGTGGACCAAATCTGCAACCAGGTCTAGCTCCCTCTCTGGTTCGGGCTCATCCCCAAAATGAGGCAAAGTGGGACAACCAGCCTGCCCACACTGGGGAGTGTATGGGGGTTGATGAGTATGACTGCCCCCTCCTGCTCTGGAAACCCCATCACCTTGAGGCTCTCCCTCTGGCCTTCCACCCATCATCTCTAGCCCCATCACCTGCTGCATCATGTCCATCATAAGCTGCCCTTGCCTCATCATCTGCTAATTAGTCCTCAGCAGCTCCACCAAAACTTGGTTCTGGCCCATTGGCCCAGGTTGTTCATTGTCCTCGGATTGTCCAGCTCAGATTAAGTGGCTAATATTTTTGTTGGATTCCTCTTTCGGAGAGGTGTAAAATCCATATAAAATATATCTTAATCCGATGAGCAGAACATTTATTTTGAATTTATTATTTATAATAAATTATATGTGCAGGTCGGCCTTAAGGTTTCACACCCCCAGCAGATGTCACACACCCCAATGATGGATATAAATACAAGCAAAGTTGGAGAGCATTTCACAACAACTCAACACACATCTTCTTCTCTCATCTGATTTAGTACGAGCTCATTGGAGGACAAGTTCAGCGCACACGTGTGGAGAAGAAGGACGAAATCTGTACGGCTGAAGGGAAGGACGAATTTCTGCAGCTAGGGTTTTGTTGGAAGTTTGACCAGCGTTAACTTTGGTCAACGCATGGTCCGAAAGCGCTGAAACTTGTTGGAGAGTTCGATTTTGAGAGGCCGTACACATTGGCATAGAAATCGAGGTCAAAGGGTTGACCAAACTGTTGCTGCGTTGACTTTTAGCTTGCTGCCCTACGTTGACTTTTCTGGACAGCGTTGACTTTTCTGGAGTTGACTTTGGTTGACTCGGTAGCTGATTGGAGGATTGTTGTGACACATTCTGGGTTGGCTGATCAAGGAGACTTTGCTGGTTGAAGCATCCTGTTGACCGCCGTAACGCACCATCACATTTTTTCTGTTTCTAGTTTGTCTTCTATAAGATCCACTTATATGTTCTATCAACATTTTACTTAACTATTTGTGTGATTGCTGTAAGAAAAGTAAAGTTGCTTCAAGCATAGAACATCTACAAAAATTTTACATGGTATCAGAGCTGAGGTGAAGACAAGCCCTATCTTTAGCAATCACCATCGGAGGAAATGGGTTCCACAAGTTTTGAATTCAAGGAGAATGACAAGCTGACTGGAAGGGATGACTTCCATGCCTGGAAGATGATATTAGATCTCAAATTGGAAGACCATGATCTCATGGATCATGTACTAGGTAAGATACAAGAACCTCCATCCAATGCTACTGCTGTTGCTAAAAACAAGTATAAGAAGGGGGAGATCAAAGCAAAGCTGATGATCAGGGAATCCATACATAAAAGTCTAGTTGCCTATATATCTGAGCTAGGCACATCCAAGGAGATGTATGATAAATTGATCCTTATGTTCAAAGTAAACAATGTGAACCAAGTGCTATTCCTCAAGAATAAATTGAAGAATATGAAGAAGGGCTGGGATGAGTCTGTTCAAACTTACTTTCTAAAATTGACCGAAACAAGGAACAATCTGCTGGCTATTGGGGAGACAATAGCCGATCGTGAGATGGTTCTCACCGCACTTGGAGGACTCCCATATGAATGGCAAGTATTCACTACTACCATTCTCAATAATAATACCATTCCTAACTTTGACGAGCTTCTGTCTAGATGTATGCAATAAGAAACAAGAATGAAGGAATTCGAAAATGACAGAAATGCTGCCTATGGTGCTCATTCTTGAAAGAAGAACTCTGGTGGTCCTAAGGACAAAGGAAGAACAAGGACTCAAGAAAAGAAGGGTAAGTGTTTCACTTGCCATAGGCCTGGTCACTATGCTAGAGAATGTCCCTTCAAGAAGGATTCTCCCGATAGTGATGATAACAACAACAACCGGAGGAATGGGAATCGAAGAAACGACGGATCTAAAGGAAAGAGGAAGGCTCCCTCTGGTGGAAACAATCAACCTTCTAAAAGGTCTAGAAACTCCAGGTATGAGGAGTCTAATGCTGTTGATAAAAGAAATGAGTATATTCTTGTATCTGCTCTCTCTGCTACATCTCCGCCCAACACTATGGATGTCTGGCTGATAGATAGTGGTGCCTCTAGACACATCACTGGTTTCAAGGAAGCACTCTCTGACATGGTTGAGAGGGATACCAATCTAGAAATTATCCTTGGAGATAATGCCACGTATCCCGTGAAAGGGACAGGGACTGTGACCCTCCACTTGTCTCAAGGACAAGTCCTACGTTTACAAGATGTACTCTATGTACCTAAATTGAAGAAGAACCTTGTGTCTGTATCAGCCATGGAAGACAAAGGGTTCAATGTAACATTCTCTGATGGAAAGGTGCTCATGTGGAAGAAGAGCTTCAAGGAAGCTATCTCGATTGGTTTTAGAGTTGGTACACTCTACCAGGTTGGAGGAAGTCCGCTGGGAGCAATGACTTGTGATACTATCCAACAAACCGAACTATGGCACCGAGGGTTTGGACACCTTCATTACAAGGCCCTTCCCGAAGCAAGGAAGGTGGTGACAGGGATGCCCGACTTTGGAAATAATCATGAAGGTGTATGTAAGGGCTGTGCCGAAGGAAAGCATACAAGGGGACCTTTCCCCTCAAGTGTCACAAAGACATCTGATATTCTGCAACTGGTCCATTCTGATCTATCTGGTATGTTGCCCGTGACATCCCTGGGAGGATGTTCCTACTACATGACATTCACTGATGACTTCTCTCGCAAAACCTAGATATACTTCTTGAAGAAGAAGGATGAGGCTTTCATGTGGTTTCGTACCTTCAAAGCCTTAGTGGAAAATATGACCGGAAAGAAGATCAAGATTTTGAGGACCGACAATGGCATTGAATATGAGTCAAATGAGTTCAAAGACTTTTGCAGAGAAGCTGGCATCAAGAGGGAGACTACTACTGCATATACTCCTGAGCAGAATGGTGTTGCTGAACGCAAGAATAGGACTATTGTGGAAGCTGCCCGTGCCATGCTATGTGACCAGGGTCTACCGAAGTTTCTGTGGGGAGAAGCTGCAAATACTGTTGTGTACATTCAAAACCGATGCCCTCATTCCGCTCTGGACTCCAAAACTCCCGAAGAGGTTTTCTCTGGTAAGAAACCTGATGTCTCACATTTCAGAATTTTTGGATGTCCTGTCTATTTTCATGTGCCGAAAGAAAAGAGAAGTAAGCTGGATGCTACTGGGAAGAAAGGAATGTTTGTGGGCTACGGTGAGACTTCTAAGGCATATAGAGTCTATGTACCTGGTCAAAGGGAAGTAGAGATAAGCCATGATGTCACTTTTGACGAAGATGCTTCCCTGAAGAAAGTAGTAGATCTTCCAAGATCTGAAGAAAATCATAAAGAAAGGCCTGGAAATCAAGAAGAACCGCAGGATGAGACAATGCCTGATATTGAAGGACCAATGGACCCTATTGATCCATCTCCTTCACTGGGAAAGAGACCATCATGGCTCAGGGACACCCTCGAAGATGCTGAGGGTCATGCTGCCCAAATGGGGACATTCCGGGAAAGCAAGAAGCCGTGTAGATACCAAGGGTATCTAGTTGCCATGAGTACTATTGTACAATCTGAACCTGGATCTTTTGAGGAAGCCGTAAAGCATCAAGTTTGGAAGGATGCTATGCACGAAGAATATGAGTCCATAATGAAGAATGATGTCTGGGATGTGGTCCCGAGACCGAAGGACAAATCGGTTGTCACCGCGAAATGGCTCTACAAGATCAAACATGGATCTGATGGGAGTGCTGAAAAGTTCAAGGCAAGATTTGTTGCCCGTGGCTTCTCTCAAAAGGAAGGAATAGACTATGATGACATATTTGCACCCGTGGCACGATATACCACCATTCGATCAATCATAGCCCTTGCTGCTACGCAAGGATGGAGTCTTCATCAGATGGATGTCAAGACCGCTTTTCTGCATGGTGCAATAAAGGAAGAGGTGTATGTAGAACAACCTCTGGGATTTGAAGTTCGGGATCGAGACACTCATGTCTGCAAGTTGAAGAAAGCCCTCTATGGGTTAAAGCAAGCACCCAGAGCTTGGTACGAGAGGATGGATAGTTACTTGATGAAGCTGGGCTTCACTCGAAGCAATGCTGATCCGAACCTATACTTCAAGGTTGTGAAAGAGAAGCCTCTCATTCTAGTGCTATATGTGGATGACCTCTTCCTGACTGGTGATGACCCTCTCATTCATCAATGTAAGAGGGAGCTTGCTGCTGAATTCGAGATGAAGGACCTAGGACTGATGCACTATTTCCTAGGCCTGGAGGTCTGGCAGAGACCTGGAGAGATTTTTCTTTCTCAAGGAAAATATATAGTGAAGCTTCTGGAAAGATTTGGAATGGTGTACTGTAAGTCCGTGTCGACACCGATGGAACTCAACTTCAAGAAGTTGAGTGGCAGCGCTGCTGGGCCTATCTTGGCCAATCCTACTGAGTATCGTCAACTCATAGGAGCTTTGATGTTCTTAGTGAACACTCGTCCGGACATATGTTTTGCAGTGAACACTTTGAGTCAACAGATGGTTGAGCCTCATCATTTTCACTGGGTTGGTGCCAAGAATCTTTTGAGATATCTTCGGGGCACGATAAACCATGGGCTGAGATACACTGCCGGGAGTGTGATACTCCGTGGATATACTGATGCCGATTGGGCTGGCAGTGTGGTGGATCGTAAGAGCACATCGAGATGCTGCTTCAATCTTGGTTCTGCTTCGATCTCATGGATGAGCAGGAAGCAGAAGTCGGTGGCTTTGAGCACCGCGGAGGCCGAATACATTGCTGCTAGTATGGCCTGTTGTGAAGCAGTTTGGTTGCGAAAGCTCTTTAGTGAGATGTTTGGACATGTGCTAGATACCACTGTGATACTCTGTGATAATCAGAGTGGGATTCGTATGACTGAGAATCCTGTTTGGACATGTGCTAGATACCACTGTGATACTCTGTGATAATCAGAGTGGGATTCGTATGACTGAGAATCCTGTGTTCTACGACCGATCCAAGCATATTGATATTGATTGATATCAGGTACCACTTTATCCGGGATATGGTGCAGCGAGGCGCCGTAAGGCTCGATCATATAGGAACTGATGAGCAGGTCGCGGATATTCTCACTAAGCCCCTGGGGAAGGTCAAGTTCCTAACCTTCCGTGAGAGTCTTGGTGTCGTGGAACGACCCTATGATGTGGGTCCTGTTGGACGATGAGCTCTGGGAGCTCTGGGGGCTTTGGGGATAGCTTCTCGGAGCTATAAGCACTCATAATGCTTCTGCCCCACCCTTGTGATTATTGAGATGGTTCGCCTCTCATTTATCTGTGCCCCGTATGCATCCTACCCATTGAGTTCAGGGCTCATGGGAAGTACCTCTCATTTGGCCAATGAGGTGGAAAAAGCTAGAGACTATTAGGAAAGACTGATGGACGCATCAGAGATTGCCGTACTCTCTATCTAGGATGGCACGGTCCAACCATGATGCAGGATCAGAGTTTAGTGAGTACGGGACCTGCACGACTTCGGGTCGGATGAACCAAACCAACAACGGGTTGGTTGGAGACTCTTTGTGAGTACGATAGAGGTTTCGAACCTACGGGCGATTATGTCGGTCGAGGATGATGTCTTTGTGGTGACCCTTACGTGCAGAAATAAAGAGACGACAAAGCAGGATTCTGCGGGCGGGATGACGCACGTGTTTGATTGCAGCGATGGATGGAGTTCTCCCTAGTTGAGAGGGAGTGTTAAATTTGGACAACTAGGTCCAAACTCCATGTTGTGATGCTCAGATTAAGTGGCTAGTATTTTTGTTGGATTCCTCTTTCGGAGAAGTGTAAAATCCATATAAAATATATCTTAATCCGATGAGCAGAACATTTATTTTGAATTTATTATTTATAATAAATTATATGTGCAGGTCGGCCTTAAGGTTTCACACCCCTAGCAGATGTGTCACACACCCCAATGATGGATATAAATACATGCAAAGTTGGAGAGCATTTCACAACAACTCAACACACATCTTCTTCTCTCATCTGATTTAGTACGAGCTCATTGGAGGACAAGTTCAGCCCACACGTGTGGAGAAGAAGGACGAAATCTGTACAGCTGAAGGGAAGGACGAATTTCTGCAGCTAGGGTTTTGCTGGAAGTTTGACCAGCGTTGACTTTGGTCAACGCATGGTCCGAAAGGGCTGAAACTTGTTGAAGAGTTCGATTTTGAGAGGCCGTACACTTTGGCACAGAAATCGAGGTCAAAGGGTAGACCAAACTGTTGCTGCGTTGACTTTTAGCTTGCTGCCCTGCGTTGACTTTTCTGGACAGCGTTGACTTTTCTGGAGTTGACTTGGGTTGACTCGGTAGCTGATTGGAGGATTGTTGTGACACATTCTGGGTTGGCTGATCAAGGAGACTTTGCTGGTTGAAGCATCCTGTTGACCGCCGTAACGCACCATCACATTTTTTCTGTTTCTGGTTTGTCTTCTATAAGATCCACTTATATGTTTTATCAGCATTTTACTTAACTATTTGTGTGATTGCTGTAAGAAAAGTAAAGTTGCTTCAAGCATAGAACATCTACAAAAATTTACAGGATAGCATATGCTTGTCATGTAA